>JAKWJC010000363.1:45109724-45551173 GCA_027704865.1 Solanum neorickii
GCGAGGTCCGTCAACCCAGCCGTGTTTTGGCAGATCTCCAGCAATTACAATCCTTGTTTAATTAGGTTTTTGTTTTTTATAAATAGTTCGAAAAACCTCGTTTTTGAGGTTAGACACCAGACAGTCAGACTCTTAGATTGTAAAATTCCTTATTGGTAAACATTGTATTGTGAGATTCTTGATAATCATTAGACTTTTTGTGAGATTATTGATTACTTTGAGATTCTTGCAAATGAATATTGATGATTAATCAAGCAAACTTTTGGATTTTACTCTTTCTCATTGAAGTAAGTACATGAATTCTTATCTACTATATTTGAATATTGTGTTTATGGCTATGAGTAACTAAACTCCATAACTAGGGTTGTGGGAACCATAGGCAAATAATGAGATAAACCCTAACTAAAATAACAATTCTAGAATAGTGTCTTGCTTGTATTAATAATTCTTTCGCTTAGAAGTCCTTTTAACGGATGTCCAACATTAGAACTCGCCTTAATGCTACTTGTCGGACCAAGGAGATAGATAATAGGAAAAGAATTATTAACATAGATTTAGTGTATACTATCTAATAGGCTAGTATTGATTGGTACGAGGTAATAACTTAGTCAAATATCGAATACGATGCTTAATATGAGGTAAGGATAAGGATTAGGATAGCAACACACGTAGCCGGACCAAGGTGCAGAGTGAGATTTTCTAGATGCTGGACCAAGGATTTAGAAATACATAACTTATCACTTTGCATGCAAGATACTAGGAAAGAATTGTTATAGTTAGAGTTATCAAGTTATGAACCTGTGGGGAACACGTAAACCCTAGTTACTTTGATTAATTGATTAAAATCCAACATTCAACGTTCTTAAGTGTCTCTGTCAAGTTTGTTAACTAATTTTACTCATTTAGAAATAGAAACCCCCCCTTTATTGTTTTTACTTTCCAAGGAACTCATTGACCAAACAATAGTAATAATAGGTTGAAGTTAATTCTAGACTATTTTCCTCGTGGGAACGATCCCAACCTCACTAGTTGTGTTATTTACTTGACACGACCGCTTTACTTCTTATTTGAGAAGTAAGTTTGAGCGTATCAAATTTTGGCGCCGCTGCCGGGGAATCTAGCTTTTGGATTAACTTGAACTTATTACTATAATTTAGTTGATATTTTCTTGATTTTACTTTGTTTTATTGTTTTTGATTTCTTTTCAGAACTATCCTCCTTGTATGCAGAATACACGGAGAGGAAGAGAACCCTGGTTTCCCTACGATCACGAGTTAGAGCGTACACTGCGCAATATGAATCGATACTTGGGAATAAATGATGATGATCCGAACCAGAACATCCCAGCTCTGGTTGATGTTCATGGTCAGATGTTACCCGATGCTCCGGGTGAACATCAACAGAGGGGACAAAATCCCGCTCCACGGCCCCAAGCATACTACAGAGGGTATGATAACATAGCAGACTCAGATGGGCCACTTGTCTTGCCCCCTCTACCCACAGGCCACACCTTTGTGGTAACTAGTAGCCTGATGCAAATGCTCACTGTCAGAGGTTTGTTTTCAGGGCTACCTTCTGAGGATCCAAATGCTCATATAGCTAAGGTAAGGGCAGTGTGTAAAAGTTGTGTAGGGAGGCCTGATTTGGATCTAGATATAATAGGGCTCAGAGTGTTTCCTCTCTCACTGACGGAAGAGGCTGCTATATGGTTCACTAAGCTCCCATACGAATCAATCTTCACTTGGAACCAATTAAGAGATGTTTTCTTAGCACGCTACTATCCGGTCTCCAAGAAACTAAACCACAAAGACAGAGTGAACAACTTTGTGGCACTACCAGGAGAGTCAGTTAGTAGTTCTTGGGATATATTCACCTCATTCTTGAGAAGTGTTCCAAAACACCGTATAGATAATGAGTCACTGAAGGAATACTTCTATCAGGGACAGGATGATAACAACAAAGCGGTGTTGGACACTATAGCAGGTGGATCTTATGGAGAATGCCCTTATGCTGAGATTGCTGAAAAATTAGAGAAAATCTCCCAGATTAACAAAGCTTGGAGTACTAGGAAGTCTGATACAGGGAGAAACACCGAGCTTGGGTTGGTACTAAAACATGTCACTAAGGGTGCAGAAAAGATAAATGCAGTCAACTACTTGTCGAAACCACCGCCACAAAACGATGAGTGTTATTATGAGGAGGATTCCTATGCAGTAAATGAACAGATGGGGGGTTTCCGACCAAGTGCCCAAAGCTCTAATCAGGAGAATTGGCGCCAAGGTTAAGGGAACCAAGGTCGGAACTATGGTAACTACAATCGTGAGGGTCATTATGTCCGAGATGGAAACTACAATCGCGACAACAACTTCAACAGGGGTAACTATGGTAATAGAAACGACAGGAATAGACCCTATGTTCCTCCTCAAAATCGTGAAGTTACTCCTAGGGATGGTAGAGGTAGTATGTCGCGAGTTGAGGATATGTTGCATAAAATGATGAGGAGGTTCGATGCTAGTGATGAGCACAATAAAGAGTTGAGGAATGACTTAGCGGGTATTGGGCAAAAAGTTGATACACATGCAATATCGATTAAGCAACTTGAGTTACAATTGGCCCAATTATCGGCAACTGTGAACACACGGTAACCGGGCACTCTTCCTAGCAACACTGTCCAAAACCCGAAAAATGATGGACATTATATGGCAATTACTACTCGCGGTGGCAAGCAAACCATTGACCCACGTATGCCATCTAATGAGAATAAGGTGACAAAAGATACTGATAAAGTGGTAGATGTTGATGCTGAATTAGAGGATAACACTGCAAAAGATGCTGAAGTGCCTAAAAAGGTAACTCCTATGCCTAGGCAACCACCCCCCCCCATTTCCTCAAAGATTATTGAAAAAGACCGAGGATGGCAAATATCGGTGTTTTATAACAATGTTGAAGCAACTTTCTATCAATGTCCCTTTGGTAGAAGCTTTAGAACAAATGCCCGGCTACGCCAAGTTTATGAAAGATCTGATCACAAAGAAAAGATCGGTCAATTTTGAGGATGATGATAGAATGCAACATTGTAGTGCTATTGCTACAAGATCTCTGGTCCAAAAGAAAGAAGATCCGGGTGCGTTCACTATTCCTTGTACAATCGGGCTATTACATTTTGCGAAAGCATTATGTGATCTGGGGGCAAGCATAAATCTCATGCCCCTCTCGATTTACAAGAAGTTAAGTTTGGGTGACCCAAAGCCCACTACGATGTGGCTTCTGATGGCTGATCGAACAGTAAAACGGCCTATAGGGATACTCCACGATGTGCTAGTAAAAGTGGAGTCATTCATATTTCCAGCAGATTTTGTTATTCTTGATTGCGAAGTCGATTTTGAAGTGCCCATTATTCTTGGGAGGCCATTCCTTGCTTCGGGAAGAGACTTAGTAGACATGGAAAAGGGGCAGATGAAATTTCGGTTGAACAATGAGGAAGTGACCTTTAATATTTGTAGGTCCATGAGGCAGAGTGGTGAGCTCCAATCGGCATCTGCTATATCCTACAACATGGGTGAGACATCTTAGACACAAATAGAAGAACGTCTTGGTGTAGAAGCATTAGCGGCAGTGATAATAAACTTTGATAGCAATTGCATTGAAGAGTATGAGTCATTAGTCGCGGCTCTTGACCGAGGTGATGTTCGGTTTAAACCGAAGAAATTTGAGCTTGATATGAAGAATCGTGAGTCCCCACCCGCGAAACCATCTATAGAGGAGGCTCCAAAATTAGAACTAGAAGCTCTCCCACCTCATCTCAGGTATGAATTCTTAGGAAATGGTGACACTTTTCCGGTAATCATTTCATCACACCAGGATGAACTCGGAGTTTGGTGAAGGTACTAAAAAGGTTCAAAGAGCTATTGGGTGGACTATTGCGGACATTATTGGGATCCCTCATGGTATTTGCTCTCATAAAATCCAACTCATGCTTGATCATAAGTCGAGTATTGAGCACCAGAGACGCTTAAATCCTCCTATGCAAGAGGTCGTGAAAAAGGAAATCATTAAGTGGTTGGATGCCGGAGTAATCTACCCAAACGCCGATAGTAGTTGGGTATGCCCAGTTCAGTGTGTACCTAAGAAAGGGGGAATGACTGTGGCCCCCAACGAAAAAAATGAACTTGTTCCAATGAGACCGGTTACTGGATGGAGGGTGTGTATGGATTACCGTAAACTAAACTCATGGACTGAAAAAGACCATTTTCCTATGCCCTTCATGGATCAGATGTTGGATAGACTTGCCGGAAAAGGGTGGTATTGTTTTCTTGATGGGTATTCGGGGTATAATCAGATTTATATTGCACCTGAAGATCAAGAGAAAACCACTTTCACTTGTCCATATGGGACCTTTGCGTTCAGAAGAATGTCGTTTGGGTTGTGCAATGCACCCGCAACATTTCAGAGATGTATGATGTCGATATTTTTTGACATGGTGGAGGATACTATAGAAGTTTTTATGGATGATTTTTTGTGGTTGGTGATTCATTCGAGCGATGTTTGACCAATTTATCTGAGGTCCTTAAAAGATGTGAAGACTGCAATTTAGTATTAAACTTGGAAAAGTGTCATTTCATGGTGAAAGAGGGTATTGTGTTGGGTCATCGCATTTCAGAAAAGGGCATAGAGGTTGATCGAGCTAAAGTCGAGGTAATAGCGAGACTTCCCCCAACGATCTCTGTGAAAGGTGTGAGAAGCTTTCTTTGGAATGCAGGTTTTTACCGGAGATTCATCAAAGACTTTTCAAATATTGCACATCCATTGTGCAAACTGCTGGAGAAAGATTGTAAATTTTGTTTTGATGAATCCTGTCTTAAAGAATTCGGTGAGCTAAAAGAAAAGTTGGTGTCTGCGCCTATCATTATTTCTCCGGATTGGAACAGTCCATTTGAGGTGATGTGCGATGCTAGTGGGGTGGCTCTTGGTGTAGTATTGGGACAGAGAAAAAACAAAATCCTTCACCCCATTTACTATGCTAGTAAAGCCCTAAATGAAGCTCAGAAGAACTACACAGTGACTGAGCAAGAAATCCTTGCAGTAGTCTTTGCTTTTGAGAAATTTCGCTCCTATTTGCTAGGTACTAGAGTTATAGTGCATAATGACCACTCAGCATTGAGATATTTGATGGCGAAGAAGGATGCGAAACCTAGGCTGATTCGGTGGGTATTACTGCTACAAGAATTTGACTTTGAAGTGATGGATAGAAAAGGAACTGAAAATCAAGTTGCTGATCACTTATCTCGTCGAGAGGATGAAGCTATGAGAGAGTTAGGGGATAAGACTGACATTGATGATACTTTCCCCGATGAACATGTATTGGCTGCTTCACAAGACTTGATCCCATGGTTCGCAGATTTTGCGAACTATCTGGCTAGTGATATTGTTCCATCAGACTTGTCCTTTCATCACAGGAAAAAGTTCATGTACGATGTGAAGAAATTCTTTTGGGATGAACCATACTTGTATAGGAGTTGTGCCGACGGGCTTATTCGGTGTTGTGTGCCAGAATGTGAACTGTTGAGTGTGTTGGAGGCATGCCATTCCTCACCCGTTGGTGTACATCACATTGGTATCCGAACCGCTCATAAGATATTACAATGTGGTTACTATTGGCCAACTCTTCATCAAGATGCTCATGGGTTTGCTAAAGCATGTGACAGATGCCAACGAGATGGTGGTATTTCAAGAAAGCAAGAGCTCCCTCTAAACCCCATTCTTGTGATTGAGTTATTTGATGTTTGGGGTATTGACTTTATAGGCCCTTTCGTGAATTCTCATGGAATGAAGTACATTCTAGTAGCAGTTGATTATGTATCTAAATGGGTCGAAGCCATAGCCCTCGCAAACAATGAAGGGAAGAGTGTCACTGCATTCTTGAAAAAGAATATATTCTCTCGTTTTGGCACCCCAAGGGCCATTATTAGTGATGGGGGATCCCACTTCTGCAACAGATTGTTCAAGGGGTTATTGGAGAAATACGGGGTTCGCCATAATGTGGCCACTCCTTACCACCCTCAAACTAGTGGGCAAGTTGAAGTGTCGAATCGGGAGATAAAACAGATATTGTCAAAAACAGTGAACGCTAGTAGAACGGATTGGTCAAGGAGGCTTGATGATGCTTTTTGGGCCTACCAGACAGCATATAAGACTCCCATAGGTATGTCTCCATACCAACTTGTATATGGGAAAGCTTGTCATCTTCCGGTTGAGTTAGAGCATAAAGCCATGTGGGCTATGAAGAAGTTAAAAATGGTTTGGAGTGAAACTGCAGAGAAACGGTTAAATGGGTTTAATGAACTCGATGAATTTTACCTAAAAGCCTATGAAAGCTCAGCACTATACAAAGAAAAGATGAATAAGTACCATGACAACAAAATTGAAAAGCGAGAGTTTATGGTCGGGGATTTGGTGCTCTTATTCAATTCCATGTTGCGCTTGTTTCCGGGCAAGCTCAAGTCCAAATGGACTGGTCCTTACTTGGTTACCCAACTATTCCCTCATGGAGAAGTTGAGTTGGAAACTAAGGAGGGTGTGCGGTTCAAGGTGAATGGACAGCGCATAAAACTCTATTTCGGGCATGCTGAATCGGCAAATGAAGTGATCAAGGCATACCATCTTGATGAAGTCTGAGTAATCAAGTGTCCCCAGTCGTGCCGCGACATTAAATCAGGCGCTTGTTGGGAGGCAACCCAATACTTGTCATTTTTTTTTAGTAATGGTATCATGTTTCCACTAATGGGTTTTTAAATTTGCAGGCACATTACCATGAAATTCTGCAGAAAGTTACTCTGCAGCAGTCACTGACGGATACAACGACGGACAGTTGAGCCCACGACGGACCGTCGTATGCATCCGTCATGACAGGTACATTTTTATGTTATTTTCAAACTAGGACACACACGATGGAACAAACGACGGATCGTCACATCTGCGACGGACCGTCGTCGGGGAATCATCGTGTGATTAATGAGGCATACCCGACCCGGTTGGAGTTTCATATAAAATTTCACCATTTAAACTCCCCAACCCCTGATTTCACCCCCATTACTTCATTGTTTCTCTCATTACTCTTTCCTTCTCAACTTCCACAATATATTCCTCTATCAACCACCGATCATTGCCCCCTCCCATAATTCTCCAAAGCCCCAAAAGTGTTAATCTACTAGTTGGAACTGCTACTGTGGGTGTCTGCCTGGCCACCGAGTCCTTGTCTAGTTGTTTTTCTCAATTTCTAATGTATGTGTCGCTAATTTTTACTCATTTATCTTGCATTTTTGTTTATTAGTTAGTATTAGCTTAGTTCTTCGCCGTATATTGTTTCCTTTATATGATTCTGTCTAACCTAGTTTCACAATGTTCGAAATTTCCATGTTGACAACCCTAGCCATAGGTGCTATTGCATTGCTAGTGTCCTAGGTAGTTGGAATAGACAAATGTGGGTCCAAAACACTACAAGCTTGATGTGGGTTCATCGGGGATGCATAGGGTACCCCACTTCTGTCACTGTTAGTCAGAACGAGACCCCGATGACGGACCATCGTGCACATACCGTCATGCTAGTCAGAGACTCTCCTTCAGGGTTCTCTATATATACATAGTCTAAGTAAAACAAGACAGACCTAACGACGGTCCGTCATAGTCACGACGAGCCGTCACCAGGCCCGTCGTGTGTCACTGTTTCTACAGCAATGACATACTATTTTCAATGTTTTATTTCGTATGGTTTTGCTTGTCTTCTTTGCCTCTACTCGTACTAATATTGATCCTTTGCAGGTACTATCTACTATGGCACCCAAGCAAGACCGAATCTACGCACGTGGGCGATCAAAGTTTGTCGCCCCATCTGCCCACATGGTCATCAGCTCTGATGATGAGCGTGACCCTGAGTATGAGCCCCCAGGCACTTCCACACCTTCCTGTGCTGCACGTGCTCCCAGAGCCACACCCAAAAAGGTGGCGTTCGGCGTAGTCACTGCCTCCCAGTCTGATGAGGAGCGCACACTGACCGGCACACCCTGTGGGTCAGACACAAATGAAGAAGGAGCGACTGGCTCCTTAGGAGTATCAATGTCTAAGGAAGCCTCCGGCTCTGCTGAGGTTCCCGCACCCGCCACCGCTGTAGCGTCGGCCTTGTCTGATGAGGCTGACAGTTCAGAATCTACATCAGGCTCACCTGCTCAGGTCCCCACCCCAGCCACTGACCGCCCAACCGGTGGTGTGTCGATGGGAAATTTCAAGTCTACTCCGACGCTAAGTTCCTGACTGATAAAGGAGTGATGACTCGAACACTCACCTTGGAGCGGCGGGTCCTTACAGGGAGTCTCCCGACGATGCCTGAGATCCACAACATCTTCACCAGGCATCGCTTGGAGTGGACAGCACGTCCGTTGGGACGATAGAGTGAAGAAATCGTCTGAGAGTTCTACGCATCCTACGTAGCGACTCTCCGATCACAGATCGATAGGCGGGCTGCCCCCGCTAAACAGGCCCCACTGGAGCAGGTCCAAGTACGGGGCGTACAGGTTGACATTTCCCTGCCATCCATCCACCGGTTTCTATACGGCGAGAGTGTTGATGCTACTCGAACCCCCCTCACTGCCGAGATTGACTACCGCTGGCAGATAGTTAAGGATGTCTAGTTCTTGCGCGAGCAATCACTGAGAGAGACCACCAAGAGGTGGATGGCCCTGCACCTGTCAGTAGATGGAGAGGGTGCCGATTGGGTGACTGAGCCGAAGGGGGCCATCAAAAAGGCCAACCTCACGTCACAGCAAAGTTCTTGTGGATGCTTGTCCGTCACTGCCTTTCCCCCACAGCTGTTGATAATATCGTTACCTGGGATCGAGCAGTGTTGATGGCGGCGATGATAGCCGGATTCGAGGTAGACTTCACATGGCTTCTCCAGGCAGTCATGCACGAGAGGGTATTCAAGTTCACTACTACCTACCCTTTCCCGTGCATGATCTTTGCCCTCTACAGGTACGCAGGTGTGCCCATATGGCACGTAGATCAGCTTAAGACCCCGCAGGGCACTATTGACGTCGGCCTCATCAGAGACGAGGCCAATGAGTTGGCTCCACGCAGAGGGCCCCGTCCGGAGCTGCTCCCACTTGCTGATGATCTTGCTTATACGGTAGCCCAGGCCCGCACAGCTACACAGGCGGCGTCCACTGACACTACCCCGGTCGAGTCTATCCCGGGCAGTAGCACTGCCCCGACTCCTCTCGCACAGCCCCTCTACCGGCACTGGTCCCGCTTGCTAGGGTCCAAAAACTAGAGGCACAAATGGCCACTCTTCTTCATCATATCCAGTCGTGGATGCAGAAGTCGATTACTGAGTCCGAAGAGCTCCTAGAGAGGAAAATGGTGCAGTTTACAGAGCGGAAGATCGCTGAGGTTAACCAGCGCTTGGACGCCTTTGAGTTGAGAGTGCTAGCTTGACCAACCCCTCCGGTGAATGTGTCGACCCTTCAGGCTGCAGTCGACAGTCTTCGTGCAGATATCGACACGATCTTAGAGGCTAGGGTGCCAGATTCTGAGGCCCCTTCTGTCGAGCCTGCTGAGGACACAGTGTTGGCGGCCCTTTTTGCTACATCAGAAATTCCACCACCTCCCCCTCGAGAGAGTTCCAAGAGGCGTAGGGGTCGAGCAGAGGACGAGACGCGAGCACGAAAGAAGGAGTTCCGAGAGATAGAGGCTTCGAGGAGAGCCTCACTTGCTGAGGAGGCGGCGCACCAGATGAAAGCATCAGAGTTAGCGGCTGGGGCGTCTAGCTCCCGCACTATAGAGATAGAAGGAGGCACTACTGATGGTGCGGTTGTTGCTGAGGACACCACTGAGGATGTCCAGATTGCAAAGGACGTGGGTTCCGGGGAACCGGACCCACCAGCTTGCTGATCGACGGCGCTTTGCGCCACAGGTTTGCTTCACCTACCACTCGAGTATTTTAATTTTTATGCATTGGGGAAAATTGCATGTTTTTTTGTTGGGGGTGGGGTAAATGGAAAGTGAGTGTTAGGGTAAAGTCTGAGTAGCCCAATTCACTATCCTCTTTTGGGGTTTTCTTGCCTGTATTCTTTTTCCCCAAAAGACTGATTACTTTTTATGTTGAACCGGCATGTTTATATCTCTTGTACATAGTTTAATTCTGGAGCATGATGGCTAAAATGATATCCTGATAAACTGGAAAATAATGCATGACTAGGCATAGTAACTGATAATTGTGTGGATCTAAGCATGAAATAGAGTTACACCATTGCATTACCCTAAGTCTTAAATTCGAACTAGGTGTCTGATAATTTGGTATAGTGATGAGATGTCAAGTGAGTGTGAGGAAATTTGAATAGTCCACTATTGGTACTGAGCTAGAACTTTCCTGGTTAGTCCTGCTAAAAATAAGTTGTAATAGACAATTAGGAAAGGATCATAGGCCCTTATTCAAAATAGCCCATTTCTAGCCTAAATAAAAGAAAACCAAAAGAAATTTATCCTTCTTTGATCCAAATGATCTGAGCTTAAAATAGACCTCTCTTTTTCACCCAAACTGATCTTTTCTGGGAACAATGTGTTGGCCATGGTCCCTCCTTGGACATGTGCACCTCAGCTTATGCCAAAAGCATAAGTTGAGGGTGGCTAATGCAGTAAATTATGGCCCTGACCCAACTTTGGGTATTGTGTACCTTGACTCATGGCAAAGCCATGAGTTGAGGGTGACTATTATGAGAAATGCTCTGGAAAGTGGGGTTGAAAGAACAAAGAGAGAGAAAGAACAAAAGTAAAGTGACTCAAGAATTAGTTGAAAGAAAAGTAAAGAAAAAGAAAAATATACAAGAAATACAAGCAAGAAAAGAAGAGAGTCACTTACACAAATAAAGAAAGAAGAGAAAATAGCAAGGCGAAAGAATATGAGAAACTGGGCGAGACAAAATGATAGAAAGTGGAAGGTTTAGCCGATATGTCAAGGAGGGCAAATAGTCACTAAAGTATACCTAAATATACCTTACCTGACCCCGAGCCTATGTTACTAGCTAAAATAGTCCTATCGTGATCCTAAGGGTTGTATAGCGAACTTAAGGCAGTGAAAATAAGGGCAAGCTTATGGCAATAGGTATGAATGAGTGTGACTTTGTTCTGAGAGCGAGTGTTGAAAAGTAATCCTTATACTCAAATTGAAATCATTGTGTGAAAAAGGAGGATTTTGTTTTAAAGTGAGGACACTAGTTGCAATACCGAAATTGTTAGCACCTCGGTGAGAAATTGAGGAGGATAGGTGTTAGTGCATGGTGAGTCTGTGTCATGTTCTGATCCCACAAAATTCAAGCCTAATAGTGATAGCATGCATAGATTTGATGAGATTAATCGGGATTGATAGCCAAATGATTGCAAAGGATAAAACATGGATACTATTGTACAAAGATTGTGTAGTGAGTCATAATGCGTCGCTTGAGGACAAACAACGAATTTAAATTGAGGGTGTTGAATATACTGTGGTTTCACGGTATAATGAATACTTTTTCCTTAAGTTTAGTGTGTCCGAAAGTCTTTTTGTGCTAATTTTTATATAAGTTTCTCTTTAATTTGTAGGAAATCTGTCCAAAGCTGAATGCGGAGATTTTGAGCGAAGAAATGCAGAAGAGACCACCTACGGAGCTTATGACGGTCCGTCGTGCTCACGACGGTCCGTAGGAGGCAGCGTAGTGCAGCTGCCGAAGGAAGATGGGGAAGTCTGACCAAGTGTGGGGTTACGAAGTTTGTGACGGTCCGTCGTGTCTATGACGGTCCGTCCTGCAGGTTCGTCATGAAGTTCAGAGAAGTGATCCAGTACCCAGATTCCAAGAGTTGAAGTGTTTTGAAACGAAGACCCTCGACGGACCGTTGTGCCTATGACGGTCCGTCATACTTGCCGTCGAGGGGAATGAAGAGAGCATCAGAACAAATTGCACAAGTATGGGACGACGGAGTCTAAGATGGTCCGTTGTAACCACGCCGGTCCGTCGCGAGGTCCGTCGACCCAGCCGTGTTTTGACAGATTTCCAACAATTAGAATCCTTGTTTAATTAGGTTTTTGTTTTTTATAAATAGTTCGAAAAACCTCGTTTTTGAGGTTAGACACCAGATAGTTATACTCTTAGATTGTAAAATTCCTTATTGGTAAACATTGTATTGTGAGATTCTTGATAATCATTAGACTTTTTGTGAGATTATTGATTACTTTGAGATTCTTGCAAGTGAATATTGGTGATTAATCAAGCAAACTTTTGGATTTTACTCTTTCTCATTGAAGTAAGTACATGAATTCTTATCTACTATATTTGAATATTGTGTTTATGGCTATGAGTAACTAAACTCCATAACTAGGGTTGTGGGAACCATAGGCAAATAATGAGATAAACCCCAACTATAATAACAATTCTAGAATAGTGTCTTGCATGTATTAATAATTCTTTCGCTTAGAAGTCCTTTTAACGGATGGCCAACGTTAGAACTCGCCTTAATGCTACTTGCCGGACCAAGGAGGTAGATAATAGGAAAAGAATTATTAACATAGATTTAGTGTATACTATCTAATATGCTAGTATTAATTGGTACGAGGTAATAACTTAGTCAAATATCGAATACGATGCTTAATATGAGGTAAGGATAAGGGTTAGGATAGCAACACACGTAGCCGGACCAAGGTGCGGAGTGAGATTTTCTAGATGTCGGACCGAGGATTTAGAAATACATAACTTATCACTTTGCATGCAAGATACTAGGAAAGAATTGTTATAGTTAGAGTCATCAAGTTATGAACCTGTGGGGAACACGTAAACCCTAGTTACTTTGATTAATTGATTAAAATCCAACATTCAAAGTTGTTAAGTGTCTCTGTCAAGTTTGTTAATTAATTTTACTCATTTAGAAATAGAAACCCCCCTTTATTGTTTTTACTTTCCAAGGAAGTCATTGACCAAACAATAGTAATAACAGGTTGAAGTTAAGTCTAGACTATTTTCCTCGTGGGAACGATCCCAACCTCACTAGTTTGGTTATTTACTTGACACGACCGCTTTACTTCTTATTTGAGAAATAAGTTTGAGCATATCAGTAATCTCAATCCTAGATATAATATCCCAAACTATGGTAAGAGCTAGGTCACAAGTATATTTGAAGGTAAGTTTCTAAAATTTTCAAATAAAATAAACAAAAATGGTAAAAAAAAATATGTCCTTAAACTATGTTAAACTGAACAAAAATGTCTTTCGATAATAATCTGGTCTAACAATGTCCTTACTATTAACAATTTTGACTAAAATTTCTGTACTAATATAGTTTGGTTCAGAAATGCCCTACTTTTACGAAGTGAGTTAAATATTTCTTTTTTGGAATAAATATATTATTCCTTTCTTTTTAAACACATGATATCCTAAATTAAATATTACTTTAATATTCTTCCTTTCTTTTTAAACACATCATATTCTAAATTAAAATATACTATTAAAGAACAATATTCTTATTTTATTTCTTTTTAAATCACTTTAATTAATAAACTAAAGGAAAATTTTTTCTTTATTCTTAATCTTGTTTTATCAATTAAAATAGAAAATTTCATGTATCATTTTTAACTGACACTATATTTCATATATTTAAGATCATAATAATCTCATCGTCAATTTTCATTTAAATTACAATTAAAAATTCATAATAAAATAGAAAATTTATTATTATTTTTTATTTTTCCTAATTGAAGTATAATAAACATTTGCTAATAAAAAATTTATTGTTAGAAAAACAATGTGTTCAAAAAAGAAATTTGAAAAATGTCATTTTCTAACCAATAAGTAATTAACATTTTTGGATCAGAGTAGTGAGTACAATAGTATTTTTAGACCAGACTATGACCTCATTTGTTTGCACTTAATGGAGGTCTGAATCTTAATCATTCAAATTCAGCCCATTAAGTATGTTTGGTTTTTAGGTCTGAATTTGAATCATTCAGATTCAACTCATTAAGTTTATTTGTTTTATTTTTTTTAAAAAACCTCTTAATGAGTCTAAAGAGGTCTGAATAAATCAGATCTGTAGGAGACTCTTAACAACATTCAGATTCATTTGATAATTTATCAATTCATAAATTATAGCTTCTCTTTTTTAGCGTGTCTGTTTATCTCATAACTAAAAAAAAAATTCTCTCTTTTCTCAATCAAATACCATTTTTTTCCCAATAGGTAAGTTTTCATAAATCCTTTCAAGTAATTTATTTTATATTAATAATTTATTGACGTGAGTCAAGAACACTGGTTGCAATAATATTTTTGATGTATTGTTTTTTATCAAGGTTTTGAATGAAAAAATAGTACTCCAAATTATGATTATTAAAACTTTTAAAAACATTTTTAATGAAAAGTGATATATTTAGTTGAAATGAAAATTTTATAATATTTATTAATACGATGTCCAATTTCACTTCCACATTCAAATATTGAAAACAAATCACATTAATTATTTAGTATTCATATTTAGAGATCACATCTTAATATTCAGATGTGTTCAGATCAAAACATTCAGATCTTAATGCAAATCTTAATCTTCAGATGTGTATTCAAATTCAGACCTCTTAATCTTAATAGAAACAAATGAGGCCTATGAGTGCAAGTTATTAGATGAAAGTTATTTTTAATTAATATATTTTTGGTTTTTATAACAAAAAAATATAGGTTTTGAAATTAAATAGGAGGACCAAAGGAATAATACGAGGAAAGAGAGGGCACGCAAGTGTAATTTGTCAGAGTAGATGGAGATCTGTATTATTATCTATTCAGGGAAGTATGAGATTGATTAAAACAGCAACGTGCTGAAGAGTCTTCCATTGAACCTGCATCACAGCATCAGTAGCCTTCCCAAGGTTAGCTAAAATCCACTCTCTTCTCTGATCTGTTGTTTATCAGCACCGTTTTGCCTTTTGATTCAGATGATATTGTAAAAGAATGAATTCTCGTTTTGTTATGGAGGTCAAACACGTAGATTTGTCAAATCAATGAATCATCTTCATACTTGTGCTCTGAATTCGTTGATCTTACTATGTTGTATTTTGATTTTGAATCTTTTCAGTTAATGTCTTGTCAATTTGTGATTTGATGTTCAGACGAAAGATGAAGACGGTTGCCGTGGCGTTGTTGGTTGCTGTAATTGTGGTTGTTGAAGTTCCATTCGGATACACATTTCCATCTGCAGTTCCTTCCTTTCTTTGGTCACCGCATCATTATGGGTATGGATTTCCTTTCTTATTGGTTATTGCAGCTTGTAAATTTATACTTATTTTGTTACAGCTTATTCAATCACCAGGGATTCAAAGAAGATTATTGGTTTAGTGGTGCCTCTATTCAGTAGTATAGTTGATTAAAGTAGATCTTGACATGCAGTTTGTTACCAGAGGTTGCCAAATAGGATGAACTACTCCCTCCATCTTCCTATCTAGCTCCCCAAACTTATAGCCTTTGTCTCTACTTCTAATAGTACCTTACTCGTTCTCTCTATATGGGTTACATCTGTGACTCCATAAAAAGTGGAGGCTTAAGGTCCTTATTTGAAAAGAAAAAAGTGGAGGTCTTGTTAAAAACTAGAGGGAAGGATATTTTGGCTTAGCTAGAGGGAGGCCTAAATAATTCACCCAGCCAGAATCTAATTACATCTGTAGATGCCAAATCTGGGTGCTCTTCTCTATGTCCTAGTAGTAATCTTCCTTGTCAGAAATCTTCATAATGAGGGCTTAATCTATACTTCAGATGGCTATACAGTTTTTTTTTTCTTCTGTAAAACTTTGGATAGCTAACCTCTGGTCAAATGAAGTTCCAAATAAGATGGATAAAAAACATTTATTCTAATAAGAATGGTTTACTTGAAGAAACTGTCTTCTTTTAAAATAAATTATATCTCAAGAGTTTTTGTTTTAAGGTTCCAGATCGTTTTTGACTCTCCTTTCCTTTCCTTATTATTTACTCTATTTGTGATCTGGAATGCTTCAACCTAATATTGTGAGTTTTCTCACTATTCAAATGTGAGGCAATTTTGTTGCTAGTACATATTAAAAGTTCAGTTTGTCCCTTTTATGGAGGACTGCTTCTCTGTCTAATAATTGGTCACCCAAAGAAAAACAAATATTAGGGTGCAAAAGAAGATGGAGAAACTTAGTTCTGTTATACACTCAGTATGCATAACATCTCATTTGAAAATGAAACAGGATATTGTAAGTTCTTCCATTTTGTTTGCTTGAATCTCATGTTTTGATTCTTTGTAATGTTAACTGGGAGTCTGGGATTGTATTTGTTTATCTGTTCTTGAGAAAGCTGTTCTGTCTGTCTGTTCTTTCTATGTTTATGGTATCTTTAACACCCCGCATTCCCTTAAATAATCAAATAGAAAAAAAATCTTATCACATCTGCATAGTTTCTGCAGCCTTCTCTCCATCTGAGTCTTTCCTCTTGAGGGTGGTAAACTAGATTTCATTATGTTACCTGGTCCATTGTTCTTCGTCCTGTGGTGAAAATACTTGTGCGGCTTTGTTGATGCCTGAAGGATTTTGAAGATTAACTTGAAATCATCTAATGACGTACGATGAATAGAAACAAGAGAAAATTCAAGTACAGAGCTCGATTATTTTGGTGGATAGTTATAAAGAAGATGGGATGAGGGAGCAGAAAAAAGAAGGGTGGTGCATTTGGGCTCATGAGTAGAGAAAATGATTTCTTTGCTGGAAGAAGTAGGAGGGTGAACAAACTTAAAATCAGGATAATGATAATGGTCCATCTCAAGAGGCGAAATCAAATAGTCAAAACTGCTGGTAACTGAGGACTGACAACTGAACAAACATAAATGAAGAACATGTGATAAAGCAAAAGGGAAAAACAACTGAGAAGAAGCAAACTACCGGAAGATTGTTTGCTTAATTCCTATTTTTTATTGGGATGTCTGTTGGGTTGGTGGCACAGTTACCTTTGAAATCTTGGGTAATCTCGATTAGTTGAATGATCCATCACTTTTATAAGAAATTTGTGATATATGTAAATAGACAGTTCTTAATGCAGAATTTGAAGAATGCAGAAGCTGTTTCACTATTGAGAGTAAAGAGAAGAGAATAGAGGACAAATCTGTTTAGAATGGAGAAATGGGAGGAGGTCAGATGGAGCTTGGAGCAGCAGTAAGAATAAGTTGAGGGAGGGGAGGGAAGATATGAAGATAGGGGAACTCAGGGACCTCTAAAATAACTTATTGAGGAGTAGAACAAAGCGATAAGTGGTATCAGGAAAAGGGAAGAAAAAGGGAATGGAGAAGAACTAGAGGAGGTGGAGGTTCTAGGTAGTTACTTCATTTCAAAATATGGTCAGGAGTTACGATAATCATATCTATTAAAAATAGACAGCCTCTTTCCTTATAATCATGTCAATTAAAAATAGAAAGCCTCATCTGTCTCAAAAATAAATAAATAATAGAAAGCCTCTTTCTGTAAGGGCAGACTAGCTATGTCAAGGCAATTAGGTCAATACCTTGGCTCATTATTTATTTCTAATACCTCTAACCACTTCTCTATGAAGTGATGCTGGATAGGTAGTTCAAATTATTTAAAAGAAATATAAAATTTTATTAGTATGAAGTTTCTTTATTTTTATAAAAGCACTTAAGCTTGTGAATTAGGACAAGTTTATGTTAAAGATGCAAAGCTCAAAGAGACTTCAGAAACAGGCTCTAAGTAAATAACAAAATCCTTTTAGACTCTCCTAGATCCATACTATCAATGTGCATCTTTCATTGCCATCTTATGAAAAATGATTACTACATTAGCGTTTACTATCTTCATGGTGTCTCTGAATCCCTTCCTATCGGTCCTTTTTAACTATTCATACTGGTGATGCTAGTTCTCTAATTTCCTTGAAGCTAAACATTACGAGAAGCGTATCCCATATTTTTTCTTCAAATTAAGTCAACCAGCAAAAAATAATTGAGGAATGGAAAAAGAATTAGGAGTAGTCTTTGTTGCTGGTTTTCGTGGGTCGATTGTTAACTTGTTTAAGCATGAACAAGTAGAAGTAAGATCTGCAAATATATTGTGTACCCTTGAAAATCCTTTCTACGCTCGATACACCATAGCTCCAGCTTTTAGCTACTCTATTTGAACCTCTCAATCTTTCATGGAGATTTTCTGCTTGCTTATATGCTTATACTTTTCAACTATGTGTTGTGGAGATAGTTTTGGGTAAATAATGTAGACTCCGTTGTTGAACTATCCCTCTTCACCAAAATGCCCGACTAATTTTACCATTAATAGACTTGGCCTTTTCTCTTGTAATCTGGTGTTACCATCTTTCCTTTTTTTTTCACGTGTCCATTTCCTATCTACCTTGTTGTTGGGAACACATCCCCAAGTTGACTCCTTTGGTCCATATTAATCCTAATCCAAATGGCCTGATTGTTTTGTTCTTGCACGTCTGATGATTCACATCACTTGAATTTAAACCCTAGCAATGTTCGAGTCCATTAGTCAGATCGATTTCTCCATAGGCAGTCTTCATCTAGGAAGTTCAACCAAATCTAGATGACATCCCATCTTTGCTTTGTGGCCTGAGCTTCTAGTTGTCAAAAGCAATTTATGCCTTATTCTTACACAAGACCTTTTGTTTTGGAAACACCTAATGTAAAGCAATTTCCAGTGTATTCTTTCTTGTAAATCTTGAATATACTCTTCTTTTTTCTTTGAGGAAGACTGAGGGAGCTGTGAAGTGTCAAAATTACATGCCTCTAGAATGTTAAGACTTTTAATAAGCTTTAGTATTCTTTTTCAAAAGAAAAACAGCTTTTAATATGGACAAAAATCTCCAAAATATAAACCGTGCATCTTAGATCAAATCCTAGTGACAGTCAGAGTTTCTGGTACAATCGATCTTCTAATGCCTCAATTATTCCCTTTAAATTTCTTAATGTATAGCCTCAAAATTCATAAATTTTCAGTAGTTCCTTCCATTTCTATAATTGTTCCCTATAGTTCCTCCTTTCCCTCATTCTAAAAGATTATAGTAACCCTTGTATTTTTCCATTTTACAAGACCTAGAAGCCATTAATTGTGAGTTTGAACACTAAGAATTTGTGCAAGTTTCTATGTCCTTGTCTACTTGAATAGAAAGTTCTAACTTTCATTTTTTAACCAAAATAAATTCTTACTTTGGCTAGGTTGCGTACGTGATAGCCATGTTTAGGAACTTTATTTGATGAAGTATTAATTTTATAAGGAAAATCTTACAAGTAGTACATGATGTAAATTTGGGACCCCAGCCTTTAGTGCTGAAGATTAATACACAAAACTGTTACCGTTGTCAAAAAAAAAAAAAAAAGCTGCTCGCTAGAATTAACATGCTTTTAATACAATGGCATGAAGTCTCGGAAAGTCAGTACAGTTCCTAGCTAGGTTATAGTTGAAGCAAAGGTGCACAGCTATGTGAACCATCTAGAAACATCATTTAGGTCCTTAAAATAATAATCTGCGATGTACTGGTGGGCCCTACAGCCTAGTTGATGAGTTGTTGGTGACAACAGGTTGATATCGTATGTATGCCCCTTCTTTTGTATTCCATTATTATGTGGGATGATACATTTGTTTTTTAAAAGTAATTTGCACCAAATTGCAACTTACCTGAACTGCAACTGCAACACATTTATGGTGATTGTCGGCAAGAGATCTATGCGTAAATTTGTATGATCTGAAACTTTTGATTACTTATGTTACAGAGTTGCCTCAAGTGAAGCTGTCAATTACAGAACCCTTTCACTGAAGGATTTAGTCAAGTCCGTTATGGCTGAGGGTGGTTGGTCGGACTTGCTGGTACTTCCTGTCTCTATATTCTATTAGTTCTTGCCTGCCTACTTTCTCTTGCTTCAATTTTTGAAGGAAACTAAATCGTCTTTTATCTTCATTAGTGCTCAGGAAAAGAAGGTGGACAGCATCTGGATCTTGCACTTGTTTTTGTTGGGAAAGAGGTAGGCATCTCTTAGTTTTAGGGGAAGAGTAACAATGTTTTGTTGTACTTTCCTGGAATTAAATTATCCAAACTAACTTTATTTAAGACAATTGATTGATAATTTTATATGCTTTGGAGCAAGACAATGACAAGATTGTGATACACCTTCCTATAAAATTTAAGTTGCTCACAAATTTCAAGCCGCCGAACAGGTGGTAGAACTTGGAACCATTCTTACTTACCAGTAAATAAAACTAAGTGTGTTTGGAATCCATTTGTATCCTGAATAATGAGTAAAACTAGGGGTTGCAAATCAAACCCAATCCGCAAACCCGGTCAAGTTTGGGTTGGTCACTAATCCATCCGTTAAGCTCAATCTATTTCAACCCATTACAAAGTTGGATTGAATTGACTCATGAGTAATCTTGTGAAAATATTTTCAGTAGATATTTTCTTTTAATTGATATGTTATTTATCGCTATAATAAAGAAGAAAAATTATTTGGTACTAAAAATTTATGGAAGATCAAATAAAGCAATTAACTTTAGCAAGGATTGGGAGGGTTGAGTTATGACCCACAGTTTAGTACGTTTTCGCCTAATCTGTTTCTGTCCAAATAGCTTTTGCCCTGCACATTTATTAATTCAGTCCAATTTTTGACCCGCCTAAATTTAGCCCAACCTGCCAGTTAGACACCTTTAAGAAAACCCCTTTGTGGATGTTGTCTGTGTTAAACTCACCCCGATAGTTGAGTTGATACAACTCCATTTGGTTTATTTATCCATTGAAGAAGAATTGTAGTTGGGTAGGTGAGAATGCCACTTTAGCTCGTAAAGTACTACTGTATCTCAACTACCATAGGGACCTTGTTATTAACACATAGGGTTTGCAAGTTTTTATTGTACTTTTTGATATATTCTACATTGCCTCAGCTGCTAATGTCTATTTCTTGTTTAGTTGCAATCTGTGGATATTTCTAGACCCAAAAATGCCAATTCGGAGCTTGTGGACTTGCTGAAGGTAATTAGAGTTTTCCCAACTTCGTAAATCATTTCCCTGATTCAAGTTTTTTGTGCTTGGTTCTTAATGTACTGCAAGAGTTCATTTTTATTATTCTGTGGTTAAAAATGTCTTGATCAGGCCTCTGTTGCAAAGTCCAATTTTTCTTTGGCATTCCCCTACATTGATGCATCAGAGGAGAGAGAATCAGTGGAAAGCTCCTTGATTTCAGAATTTACAAACACGTGTGGGCATGGTCTTGAGGCCAGCAACATTGCTTTCTCGCAATCATGCTCTGTAGAGGGTGGAAGTTTTGAGAAGCTCACTGATGTCCACTCAGTTCAGGTTAATAATGATTGATCTCTATTCTATTAAAAAATGAGGCACCCGAAAAAGTAGAAGAAGTGACAATTTTCAGATTTTACTGCAGTGGCTATGTTCACCACAGCTCCTACTTGCTTGTATGTGTATATATGGGTGCTGTTTCCGTGTATACTGGATGTATTAATTCTTTTCATCCGTCTCGTGTTACAGAACTATTTGCTATCAAGGATCACTAAACAATCCAAGGGGCAGCCAAATTTGATTGTTCTCTGCGATCAAGATCATCGAACCCTGGGAAGAGCTGAAGAAAAAACCTCTGAAGGTATGATATCAATGGAGAATGTGGTTTATACCCATTTTGGTCATATATAGTTCTTAAACTAGATAAACTTGTAGGACAAGTTTTATCTCAACTACTCAGTTATGTGGAGAATCTGGGAGCAAAATACACCGCACTCTATGTGTCAGATCCTTTTAGGTCAATTCAGTTCCCCTCTCATTGGGAAGTAGAAAGGTTTCTTGCTGAAGGTACTGGAAATAAATCAATCGATGGCTGTGATGGAGTTTGCCGAATTAAATCCTCATTTTTGGAGGGCATATTTGTGGTAAGTTGATTGCATCTGTCCACAATTCAAAGCTGCTTCTAGTGTTTTCTTCTGGTTATGTACCTTTTTTCCTTTGCTGTACTGATTACATATGTTCTTTACGTACTGCTCCAGGCAATTGTCTTGCTTATAATTTTAATATCTGGCCTTTGCTGCATGATGGGAATTGATACCCCAACAAGGTTTGAGGCCCCTACAGATTAGAGGTTGTGGAAGATAAATTCATATTCTGAGTTGCTTTGATTGCAGTAATGTGAATGTATCTTTATGGTATGCATAACCCTGTAATTTTTGTTTATTTGTCTCACAACACTCGCTTGTATCAGCAGTATAGAGTGTTACATTCCAATAATGTTATGGTCATTCTTGATTTTTTTTGGTTATGTATTCTTCTGCACGTACCAAGTTTCGGTTACGTGCCCTGGTTATTCTTCAATTCTGATGGATATGGCTATTTTACTGTGTTTAGTAGACTTATTGTTTGTAGTGAAAGGTGAAAACCAGGAGCCCTGCAGTTTCTCTAAATGCTTCCCTCCCAGAATAAGGTGAATAAGATGGCCAATTTTTGGCAATTAGCATGGTAAAATATTCAAGCTCAATCATGAGCGGAGGATCCAAGCCAAAATAGTAGTAACACACTATTCGAATTTTTATATGTTGATATTAGGTGTATGTAATCTTTTTTTTAAAAAAAAATATGCTTCTTATTTACTTGGTGGGGCAGTGTGGGTTTTTCTGCTACGCAAGTGTCGGGTAGATTTAAATAAATAAAATGCGGATCTAAAAATATAATAAAACTAATTCTCATGAATTTACCTAAAATTGTACGGTACTTGGAACTACATGACTACACTAAATTTGAACAGTTTTATAACTTAGAATATCAAGTAAAAGTTCAAAGTTTTCGATGTAGATGAGTTAGATATCCAATGGACTCGTAGAACAATAAAGCTGCGAAATTTTCAAACAAAAATATATACGCCCAATACGCCATTAATCATCATCACTGATTTGTTTAATTTTTCGTATGCATTCATAAAAATGTTGAACAATAAATTTAAAAAGAATGGATATTCTTAGAAGGAGATTGGCTAAACTGACTAATTCAAAGTTATCAGTAGTAAAAAAATATATGCTACTTCCACTTCCAGAGAGAGTTGGCATAAATTTAAATCCATAAACACCCTTAAGAAAGTAATATTTATTAGGGATTTATTGATATGTGCAACTGGTGCACAAAATATTGGGGGTTATCAAAGTTTGGGGAAGGATCGTATCTTGAGTAATATGACGTAGAAACTCTATCTCAATGCAAACATTAATTGTTATTCCCACAGTTTGAACAAGTAACATATAGAAAATATACAAGTATTTTCTATTGTTGCTCCAAGGATCTCCTTCAAATTAATATTATTGATTATGTTTTATAAGTTTGAATTGTAGTAGTAATACTTTTCTCTTAAATTTGTCAAAATGAATAACTAAAAAGAGTGGGAGGGTTAAAAGGGGCAATATTATGCATTTTGTTAAAGGTTGATGAATGTGTATGTAGGGCATTCTCACATACAATTGCTATATACACCTTTGGTTTTATGTTTGTAAAAGCCAATGAGATGTGGAAAAGTCAGTAGTGGAACAGAAAGGATAAAGAATTGAGGCCTCGTGAGTCGATGCAAAATGAAAGGAGGCGGGATGAAATAAATTATCCACCTCACCAGTTCCCTCCGTCCTTTTTTACATGCACATTTTTATTTTATATTTATATTAAAAAATGATATAATTTTAATGCTTTTATTTTTTTTTAATTTTTTGTAAAATTTAAGTTTTCAATTAATAATATAAATTAATTTATTTTAATTGATTAATTTAATTAGTGAACATGAATCAATTAATTAATTTTTCTAAATTAGTGTAATGTATATTTTAAGACTAATAACTCACTACAATAAAAATAAAAAATAAAATAATTTATGAATTAATTTTAAGAAATGACAAATATTATGAATTAACTTTTATATAAAGGGATGATATAGAGTATATTATAGTATTACTTTATTTAGAATAAATAGGTAGGTTGAAGCAAGAGCCAACACGATCGTGCTATCTCATTGAGATTTACCCACCTCCTTTTGCTAAGTTGACATTCCCAAGAGTATTTTTTTTATTTTTATCTTTAAAATATGGATAAGCTTTTACCACTTCGGTTTGTCTCATCTTAATTCGGCACGTCTGCCACTCACAGCGCCTGCATTTTTTATTTGTACAACTCTATCATCGCCCTTACAATTCAATAATCTCAACTCGAACTCCTCCATCAATTTGTTAGCAACACAGAGGTGTGGATTTGGTAGAATTAAAATATATTAACTTAATAATTATTCAATAATGTCATTCATCAGTTCAAAAGTCTCCTTTTTATCTCTTCAAAAGTCCTTTTTATTTTCAATAATATAAAGACATTTTAATCTTTATTAGGTATCTGAATATATATATATATATATATATATATATATATATATATATATATATATAATGTCATTCATCAGTTCAAAAGTCTCCTTTTTATCTCTTCAAAAGTCCTTTTTATTTTCAATAATATAAAGACATTTTAATCTTTATTAGGTATCTGAATATATATATATATATATATATATATATATATATATATATATATATATATATATATATATATGTATGTATGTATGTACGTGAAGATCTAGATATATAAATTTAACTATTAAGATATTTTCTCTATATTTGAAAACTAATTAAGATTGTTTATTTTCAATATTAGAATGCGCATAAGAAAATAAATGTTATAAAAAAAAATATTATAAAAATCTCATTTTAATCGAATAGTTTTTTTTAAAAAAATATAGAAAATAATATTTTGAATATTTTTCTTGTAACATCGTAATATTATTTATCTTTTAAAAATATAACATAATTTACATCATTAATATGACTATTTTTTGCGCTCAAAAGCTTTGAGAATCAAATATGATGCAAGGTAAAGTAGTTTATGTATAATAGTAATACATTATTTACGAAAACATTCTATTTTACAATAGATATTTGTTATTATTATCGATAAAATAATACTTTCTTATTTTCTAGGATTGTGCTAAATGTTATACTCTTGGAATCCTTATAAATTCAAATAATGTATTGATTAATCTGCGAAAGTAATAGGCTTAATGTTATGTTAATAATAATGAGGATAAGGGAAATTCAAACTATGAACACGTCATTAATATTAATTAAAAGGAAAATGATTAATATACGTCCGAACTATCATAAATGGTATATAGATACTTGTAACGACATGTACCCGTCGTTATGAAAAAATCAATGGGAAAGGAATTTGGGCCAGAAAATTTCTGAGTAGTAACTTGGAAATTTCTAGCCTAGGCCAGACTTAGACGAAATCTGGGTCGGGTGAGGTTATTGGATGAAAGATTTAATTTTGAGTTTGATCGCTTGAGTAGATAGCCGAGATGTTAAGAAGCCTGTACGACTTTACGAAATCGAATTCAGGCGAGTAGAACTCCCGAAACTGGTCTTGGCGTGAAAGGGTAGTTTTATAGCATCCAGGTTTGAAGGTGTGTTTGTGAAATGGGAGCTTGAAACTCAAATTCTGAGTTTCTTTCTCTATGCAAGCTACCGGGGTGGGATGAATCTTGTCAGGGCAGGTCATTGTGGAGGGGTTAGGCCTGCTATGGCGGGATAGTTGCGACTTAAATCGGAGAAAAACTCCAAAAATGTTATTTTTGGTAAAACTTTGTTCTTAAGATCTAAGGGACGACCCATGGCAGTTTTTATCAGTTTTCCATGAATTCTCACGCTAAAGGTAAGTTAATTACTTCTTAATCCGTATTTCGATTCTTTAAACTTAGAATCCTTGCTAATTATCATTGGGGAATGGTTTTGGCCTGAAGTTAATGATGGAAAAAGCCCTAGTTGAACATTAGTATCATGGGTTTGGCCTTGGGTTAATAATTTTGTTATTATCCGGGTAAATTAGACCTTGTTTCGTCATCTTTGCATTAATTTCTTATTTTAGATCAATAACGAGCTGAAAGACTCCGGAAAGGAAAGTCTCACATGTCTTAAGAGTATTCATACTTGATGTTCGATGTAGGTGATGGTTCGATTTCCTATTGTGTGATATATTTTGGTTAATTGCTTCATTGTATGCATGCATGCATGTGAATAGGATATGTGAATCAAATCTAATGAAATGATTATGTGTGAATAATTACATGCCATGATTACTTGATTGTATGACTAAGAGTACTATTCATTATAGGTGTGATTGTGACTGTAGTTGTGATGACTAGATCTGGTGTCACGTTCCAACACATATATTGGATTTGTATCATGTTCCGACACATATATTGGACTGGGTGTCACGTTCTAACACATGTATATTTGATCGGGTGTCATGTTTCGACACACTAACAGTTTGGTTGAAGGTTCCACAAGAGGATCAATTGTTATTATTATGTCTATATTTACCACTCATTGATATAGGGAAATTGTATGTTGATCCAAAATGATAACTGAATTATGTGTTCCGTATATGTGTGTTTATTGTTGTAACACCCCAGAAATCAAACGACCTAAGCTAGAGCCTAACGTAAAGTCTAGTAGCCTCATAAAGTTAAAATGAAGGGTTAAAGTTCTAAACTAATGTGCATAACTTAGTACTAGGGTTTTAGTACCTAAACATGTAGGTTGGACCCCCCAAGAGTCCTTGAAGAGGACCCAAGGGAATGTCCAAAAATGTAATACTCCGTAGAACCTAGTTAGACCTATCTATGGTATAATGAATTAAGTAGGTGAAACTAGAGTCTCACATGTGACATATGAAAACTAGTCATTTGAATTAGTTAGTTGTGGTCTTGTTGTCGAGGTTTGGAGTGTTGTTTGAGAGTGAAAACTTGTAGAAGTGGCTCATACATTTATAACACCATGTATGGGGTAAAAAGTTTGGGTACGCCTTTCTATGACCACTCGAGGGGTTCTAGAAGAGGACCCCAAATCAGTTCCCCAAGGGTGCCTTGGTAGCACGGTCTGCAACATTTTGGGTGACCTACAAAGAGCCATCTACGATCAGTCGATGGGTTGATGCCCGTAGGTCAAGGGAGTAGGTCCCCACTTAGAATTTGAAGGAGCCTGCATCTTTTAGAGTTGCAGACCCAATCTAGGAAGGGCAAACGTCGGGTAGTAGCTCCACCTACGGTCCGCAAGTGGAGGGCGTAGGTGCTGCCACTTTTGTCATTTTGTTTTAAGTTGAGGGTTTGGGAATCAATTAGTTATTCAATTAGGGGTTAATATAGTTCAATTAATGAGTTAAATAATCACCTATATAATTGTAATAAACCCTAAACTAATCATTCTACCTAACTCACCTGAAGATCCCAAATAACTCTCCAAATATCCTCTCTAGAAGAACAAGAAGAAAGGAAGTTGGGGCAGCAACCAGGTTGAGTTTCACCACGAATTAAATCTTAGTTTAAGTCTGTGTTAAAAGGTATGTGAAGCTTAATAATACATGGGTTCTTCCACCCATGGAGCCCCCATAGTTTCCCTCAATTGTGAACCCAAATATCCCAACTAGCTAGGGTTCTAATTGCATTGTGGTTAGGGCTTGATTGTGACTCCAATCCAGTGGATAACATTCAATTATGTTTGAATTATGTTTATTTAATGATTATAAGATGATTTCATCTGAATTCCTTGATGAACGCTAATCTAAGTTGATGAAGGTGATCATTATGGGTTTAGGCCATTAGAGGCAAGGTTGAAGATTCTAAATTGAGTTTCTTAATTCAATTGTCTTCAATACTAATTGATCATAGTTAGGATCATATAAATATGAATTGAACTAGGTTTGTTTGAATAGGAAGGATCTTGACTTTTGGAATTGAACCTTTATGATCAAGTATGACTAGAATTACCTTCTATTGATCACGATGATTGAATAGCTTGTAGTTTAGACATGGATCATGATTGAATGAAGTTAGTATTGAAAATAGGGATTGTAGCCATTGTTGTTAGGTATTTGGGGTTAAATTCAATATGAGATGATCTTGATTGAGTATTCTCTTTATTTTATACACTTAGATATGAACAAACTAGTAGAAGCAAGTTCTCTCACATAGAAGGATTCTAGGTTGACTTAATAACCTAAAATGAATCAAAGAATGTTAGACTATAATAGCTTGAAGTTGTGATTTAGTATCCCTTCATGTGTAGCTTGACTTTGCAATACAAAACCAATGAAGGATAGCTTGATGTTTAGGCTTGTGTTTCCTTCATGTATAGCTTGTATTAGTAGGATAAGACCAAGTTTGATAGATTGGGATGGAGGATCTATACTCTCCTAAGGGATAACTTGACTTAGCACTGTATAATGTATGTCATGGTAGCATGATTTAGTAGTAGTCATGGTAGCCTAGGATTGATGATTTATACTCTCCAATAGGTAGCTTGAACTAGTATTATTATGATGCATTTATGGTATATTGACTTGGTTTGGTCAAGACCATTTCGTGGTAGCTTTGGGATAGATGACTTATACTCTCCAAAAGGTAGCTTGACTTGCATGCAAGGTGCATTCCAAGGATAATTTGAGTTAGGTTACTCATGGTAGCTTGGGATTAAGGACTCATACTATCCTAAGAATAGCTTAGGGTTGTGAATCATACTCTCTTAAGGATAGCTTAGGGTTTTTGATGCTCAACCTTCACTTTTTGGTAATTTGGACATTTTTCCATAAATTCCACAATATCCTTCTTCATCTCATTCCACCAATACACCTCCCGCAATTCACAGTACATATTGGTGGCTCTTGGATGAATAGAGTATCGGGAACTATGTTCTTCAGTAAAGATTTGTTCCCTCAAATCATACATTTGGAACACATAACCTACTGTAATATCTAAGGACACCATATCCCCTTTGGAGAAAGCCTCTACGGATTTTTGTAGTACCACTTTTTTCAATTCTACCAAAGTCGTATCAAGATATTGCTTTGCTTTAACATCAACTACAAAATACGATTATGACCCTTTATAAACCATAACATCATCCCTAGTGGAGACTACCAATCGAACACCCAATCGAGCTAACCTATGGACATCTCGGGCCAACTCTTTTCTATAGTCATCTACCTGTGAAACACTACCCATCAATAGTCAACTAAGAGCACCCGCTACTACATTCTCCTTTCTGGGGTGATATAGGACACTCATATCATAGTCTTTCCATAATTCGAGCCATCTTCTTTTGGTGAAGATTCATGTCCTTTTGGGTATACACATATTGTAAACTTTTATGAACAGTGAAAACATTAACATGGATTCCATACAAATATACCTCAAAATCTTTAAGACAAATACCACCACCACTAAATCAAGGTCATGGGTAGGATAGTTCTTTTCATGGACTGAAGTTTCCTTGAAGCATAGGCCAATAACCTTAGAATTTCCATAAGAACACATTCTAAACCCACTCTTGTCACGCCAAGAGCACCCTCAAGTCATGATGTGACGTACTCAACCTCTCGGAGGTCTTATACAAGCCTCTTAGCATTCATTCATCACATATATATGAAAAGTAGTGCGGAATTATAACTTTTCACAATAAACTCAATAAGGAAAACTCTTTTATAAAACATAAGAAGAACTAAGTCTTATCACAAAGCCACCTTAGACACATCTCATTATCATAGGGTCACGTCCCTTACATAGAAAAGAAACTCATGTCTAATACAAAGTCTTTAATGAAAAAAATAGAAACATACTCTATGTCCTCGAACATATGAGGCCATACCAATCTTGAGAGAAATATAATTCCCAAGCTTGAACTCTAGGAATCCTCACTTGCCACCAACTACATTTGTAGACGTACAGAAAGATATGAAATTAATACAATTAACCACTAAGTATGGTGAACATGCAAGAAAACCATGAAAAAAGGACACTTCAATTGAAATATGCTTTTCATGCTATTTAATAAAAAAATTTTAAGCAAGTTTAAAAGACATCCTACAAGTCCATAATCGATCACATAAGATAATACTCACATAACTTCAAGATAAAACCATAATCATTTCGTAACCCATTTAGCCATTTGACACTCTACCCAAAATTATCCTAAGACCCACATAAGTAAGACATGAAGAGATCACCCATACAATATCTTCAATACAAACCTAAGTGTTCATTAAGACTACCAAATATAAGGATGTTTCCTTCCAATACAGCCACAACAAGTAAAAATTTATGACTAAGCATCCTAAGAGAAACATTCATGCATTTAAGAAACTTCACATAATAGTCTTGGAAGATTTAAGGAACCCATTCTAGTATCTTCAAAGCCTACTCGTGCCATTTGTAGATAGCGTCCCATTCCACTACCTACACGTTGTACAACCTATCCAGTAACTAGAGTGCATATTCCACATGATGAGAATAGGCACTAACCGACATAGGTCACTCTAGCTAGGTATGGAATCTGCTTTCATAAGATCCCACACCGTAAAAGGTATTCCACTTTCCAAAGGTTGAAACACATGCCATGTAGGCACATAGTTTAAGGGATATCAAGGGCTTCTTTGTACTCTAGTCTCGTACTTCAAGTAGAGCTACTACCACAAGCATATCCACTCGGTGTTTTGCCTTAGTTCTCATAAAATAAGTTCATAAGAGTACTTGAGAAGGTACCATCTCTAAGCCCTACCAACAAATAATACCACTACCAAGAAGGGATCCTCAAAGTTCTACCAATCAAGGTTCATTAGGATAGCTCATTCATGAAATGGGTGTACCATGCTAGGTCTATCCGATTCACTTCATTATAAAGCTTCTTTTCATACTCAAGGTTTCACATTGACTTAGGGTTCTAGACTCATCAAGAAGCGAAACCATTCTTAGGTCTACATGTTTAAGACATACTAAAACACCTCAGTTATCATTCATTTATCAATAGTGACAACTAGGTCTACCTAAGCAAGACACCATATCAACATATAGAGACTCTTCATAGTCTATCATCATCACATACCAACATTTGGAGGAAACATCCTTTGATTCACATTATCTCATAGCTTTATACAACTTCATTTATCATTATATCACAACTTCACAATATGCCTATCTTCCCGACAACAACATAACCAACTTTCAATTCACATCATAAATCCATCAAGATCACAATCAAATAAGAACAAGAAGTAAGCAACTCCACAAGAAGTGGTTCAACCCATACCAAGCAATCCTACTATACCACGAAATTGAATTAACTCATCATAATTCACCATTAATCACCTTTTAATACTTCCAATCATAACAAGGAAACCTACCCATATTCATGTCCATAAAGTCAAGATCACCAAATCACTACTACACCCAAAATTCATCATATGTGGAGATAGATAACAACAAGGATCAATGCTATAAATCAATCTAAATACAATTCAATCCATTGACAATCACAATTACCAAACCCACTTTATAAGCCAAAATTAGAGAATTAGGAAGACCATGGTTCCATGGAGTTTTTGATCATAAAACCGTCAATTAACATTGGATACTTCATAAATAATCATTTAAAACCTTTTAATGCATGAACCCATGCTTAGAATTAAAAATAGAATTTTAGGATTTTTGAGATCTTTTAGAAAGCCATTGAATTGGATCCTTGAATGATAGATGAATCAAGGATGAAATACCATACCTTATTAGTAGAAAGATCACGAGAATTGATGAAGAAATCAGTTGAAATCCCTTCTCCTATCTTGAATTTGACCTAGACCTTCAATGGTGTTCTTGAGAGAATATATTTGGGAAGGAAAAGTTTGATTATGATGTTAGGGTCTAAGTGAGGGTTTAATTGTTTTAACATACTTAAAATACCTACACTAAAAGTAAACATCCATGACTTAATTGGAACGTGGGGTGAATTTACCAATTAACCCTTCACTTGGCCGAGACAAGACGAAATTCCATACCTTCTGCCACCACCTACAGACCGTAAGTGGTGTGACGGGCAGTGCTATAGGTCATCAAACTTTTTAGAAGCTTTTACATGGGAGATAAGGGTCCCTAGAATAAGTCTTAACCTACGTAGGGGGTTGACGCTCCCTCAAATGACCTACTGGACATAAGTCATGCCCGTAGGTCACCCTATTTTGGCAGCTCTGGGTTGAGCTTAGGGTCCTCCTCAAGAACACCTAGGTGGGTTCTAAGGGAGTCGTACGCGGATGTTTAACCTCTACACATATCCTTATATGCACTAGGGTCACCTCCTATCACTTTTAGACTCCAAATGACATACCAAAACACATACAACATGCAAGAGCACACCAACACACATAATACTAGTTTCCAGACGTCTTGATCGTCCTTTGACGTTTAACCTTCAAAACCATTCAAACCTTCCCTAAAATACTATTCTCAGTAATTTAGAAAGTTATTAACTCAAGAAACTCACGTTCAACTCTAATTTATTCTAATTCATTTTAAGGGTGTTTCAATACCCCCCACTTGGAAAACATTCGTCCTCGAATGACACTAAAACACTTATAACCCTTTCAAGTGTTAAAGACTCAAGACTAGAAGCTCATAATCATATATTCAACAATATATTTAATATATCATGCTAGAAGAAACATCAACTTCACACATATAGGCTCAAATCCAACAAGAAAGTAGGAACAACATCTACAACCTCAGCATGCACGAAGACTCTACATTTCTCATTTCACTTTTTGGAGGAACTTCCTTCTCCACCTTATATCATGCCACTATAACAATTTTAATCACATAATTCCAATTTATTATAAAATAACATTTATGCAACATTCTCAAGATCATATTTAAGCATGATCATAGATCAACTCATGCAACATTTATGCAATTTGTTATAGAGACATAACCACATGAATGACATGGCTAATAAAGCTCATTTTACCATATAAACATAAACTCATGAAATCATGCAAGGTCACAAGGGATGAATGTTTAACATCGTGTAAACCAAAATAGTTAGGATTATATAAAGAAACTAAGAATAGTTATTTTTGGAAAAAATAGGAGAAATCTGGAAAATTTCATTAGTGTAAAAGTATGTTTTTGGTCATCTTCAAACGACCATAACTTTTAACTCATGATGATCTAGGGACAGTTATTTAAATGTTTAAAAATCAAATGAAGATATCTTTCCAACGCCACCAATTTTGTGTAATGTCAATATCATATGAGGGAGATATGTCTATCGGAAGTTGGGCTATTGGATTGAGGAAAATCAAATTAGGATTTTAGTAAGGGTAAAGTAGTGTTTTCACCCTACTAATTCCTAATTTTTTTAAGGGTTTATTAGGGGAAAAATCAAGCCTTATGTCAGTTTTTAGAAGATTGAATACACTTAGGGCTTGGGAGAAAAGAGAAGAGAAGAAGGAGAAAGGAGAAAAGACCAAGATTTCGCCAAGAACGCCAAGATCGTTGAGTGAATTTCATTGGGGTGATCCCTTTAAGGTATGTGAGATTTTTCTGTGTTTGGTTCTTCCACCCACACAACGGTATGTTTAATTCAGTGAAATTAGAGTAAATTAAATGATGAACATTCAAGTTCTTGATGAAAAACCGTTAAATTCTTTTTGGTTGAGTTGTAGTATACCTTTGGTTGTCTAATTCATGTTTCGGAGCTATTTTACGAGTCTAAACTATTGGGTATTGAGGATTTTAGTGATACTAAGTGTTTGGGGTGAGATCCATGGAAGTTTAGAAGGTTTAGAATTGAAAGTCAGAGAAGAAAAGTCAGATATCTCGTATGAAAGCCCTGGGGCACGCTCGTGCCAGAGCCCATTAGGGTAGCCTTAGTCTGATAGAGCCTGGTGAGCTGCGCCAACCAGACCTCTTAGGAAAATCTCTGTCGGTCAGGCTCTGGCGCCCCGCGCCTCTCAGAGTGCCAGGGTCACCTTTAGATCTCATTTTTCCCATCTTTTCGTACTAGTTCCTAAGTGATTTACCTAAAATTCCTAATTGATTCCAACACTTTAAAGTACATCTAACATAATGAAATCATCAATATACATGAGATCATGGTATTTGAATCCATAATTCAAATCAAGGAAAGTTAAGATCAAAGTCAAAGAAGTTAAGAGTCAAGTCTAAAAGTTAAGAAGAAAGTCAAGTGAGTTATTAAAGTTTTCAAGAGTCTTAAACAAACATTCTAAATTTGTTTTAAGTCTCAAGCCACAAGCTAAGCAAAGAGTAACAAGTTGAGTTTAAATCTCAAAAGTTGTAAGGGAACTAAGTATTCCCTAAGAGTTACATTTCAAGTAAAGCAAAGAGCAAAGAGTGATTTCATTTCTCAAAAGATATAAGGGAACTAAGTAGTCCCTTAGAGTATAAATGTTTTCTCATTTTGAGAAAGAAATGAAGCAATACATCCACAGATACTTTGGTTAGTTTTAAAAAGGGGAACTATGATTTTAAAGTCAAGTTTAAACAATTAGCTCAAACCAGAGAAGAAGTTGTTTTACAAACATATGAGCTAAGTATTTTGGGAGTAGTATTGAGCACCGATATGGGGAGATGAGTTAATATCAACTCAAGTCTCCATAAACCATGTAGCCAACATGGACAGATAAAGGATAATACTTTTTAGATGATTTTTTAGTGCTTTTTATGATAGACTAGTGGATCCACTTAATAGTTCAGGTTATACACCGATGACAAGGTATAGAGTAGTCCTCTGGCAACGTGAGGTAAGACATTGTACCATCGCTTAGGCTCGTGTTTGTCGGTTAGAGAATCTCCCACAGAAACTATATTACTTTCATATATAAGTAAAGTGGAGTTTATTATTGAATTTCCTTTAATGAACTAAGTGTTTACACTATTTACAAGATTTATATATTTTTCATGTGTCTTTACTGATTTATATTGAGTTATGACTTCTTGAGTTGAGTAGAGCCAAGGTAAGTTCATTCTTAATCCTTTCAAACTTTGTAGTTGTTGTTTAACATTCCAACTCGCGTACTCGTATATTCAATGCACAGATGCCAGTTGGACTATATATTCTTATGATGTAGACGCAGGTAACCAAGATCATCATCCGGCGCCTCGTCGATCCATCTTGAGCATTTAGAGTCAGTGGTGAGCCTCCTTGCATTTCGGAGGACTCTCTAATTGCATTTCCGTATTTTCTTTATAGAATGTTGTGCGGTTTGTACCAACTTTAATCTTTTTAGTAGTAGAGGCTTCATAGACAAATAGATAGTCAGACAGTCAGTTTAGGTCTCTCTTTATATATTGTTTTGAGACTTAATGTCATTTTTGCCAAGACTATTATTTAAAGTATTTCTCATGAGATTGTTTCCAACTTTATACTTGAGTTAAGCTTAACCTTTCTTTGATTTAAGCAACCAAAGCCAAGGGTTTGCTCAAAGCCAACAATGGTCGTTGGGTGCCGACCATGTCTAGGGTGTAGGCTCCGGGTGTGAAAAAATTTCGTATTTGAGCACAAAGTTCAAGAGTCCTAGGTAGTCTATGAAGCTGTGTGTAGAGTCTTAGTCATTAGTGTGAAGCGCACCACATCTATGATTAGGAGGCTACAACATTTAAAATTTCTCCCTTCTTTCATACTCACTTTGTGTGTTAGAGTTTATCTCTAAAAAGTTTCCCTGCAATTTGTGAATATACATGTTCATATAATCATGCCTCCACGAAGAGTAGGAAGAGGTAGTCCAACCAGAAGAAATGTAGAGGAGCCGGAGGTACCTAATGCACCTGAAGTGCAACCTCAAGGGAAAGTTACCAATGCAGAGTTTTGTGAGGCTATATAGATGCTAAGCCAAACGTGACTAACCATGTTGGTCAACAGAGAAGAGATCGACATTAAAAGGATAACATCTCGAGGATTCGTGAGTTCCTCAGAATGAATCCTTCCAGCTTCACTGGTTTGAGCACTAGTGAGGATCCAAAAGACTTTGTGGTAGAGTTGAAGAAGGTCTTCGATATGATGCATTTGGTAGATGTTGAGAGAGTTTAACTGGCTGCATATCAACTGAAGAATGTGTATAGGACTTGGATTGACTAGTCGAAAGAGAACAAAGATGAGGATGCACCACATTCAAGTTGGGCTTGCTTTGAAGAAGCCTTATTGGGGCATTTCTTCCCCTGAGAAATGAAGGAAGCAAAGGTGCGAGGGTTCTTTACATTGAAACAGGAGTCCTTGAGTGTTCATGAGTATTGGTTAAAGTTTAGCCAACTATATCTCTATTTCTTCGGAGATGGTTAAGGATATGAGAAGCAAGATGAGCTTGTTTGTTGCTGGCTTTGATCGTGCTTCAAGCAAAGAAGGTAGGGATGCAATGATTATGGCGGCATGGACATTTCAAGGTTAGTGGTCTATATGGAAGAAGTTGAATAGGAGAAGCTAGGGGATAGAGAGAAGTACAAGAACAATAAAGCTAAGTCTAGGAGTGAGTTTGGTCAACACAAAGGTGGTTCAAATCGACCACAATTTTAGATACAAAAGGGGCATGCACCATCATCTACCAGTGCACATGAGCCCAAAAACAGAGGTGAGTATAATTGCAAGAATTCGCAGAATTTTAAGGCTAGACAAGCCAATTCCAAAGGTAGTGTGGCACAAGAAGGTAGTTGGGGTCCTACATGTGGTAGGTGTGGTAGAAAGCACACTAGTAAGTGTCGTGATAGCTAATCGGGTTGTTTCAAATGCGGTCAAGAGTGGCAGTACATGAAAGAGTTTCCCAAGAATAAGTAGGGAGGTGGAAATCCCGACAGTAGAGCCCAATCTTCATTGGTTGCTCCGCCAGACAGGGCTACACTTAGAGGATCCACTTTTGGTACTGGCAGAGGGGAAAACCGTCTCTATGCAATCACTTGCCTCCAAGAGCAAGTGAACTCTCCAGATGTTGTCACGGTTATGATCATAGTCTTTACTTTTGATATTTATGCTTTGTTAGACCCAGGAGCAAGTTTATCTTTTGTAACTCCTTATGTTTCAAATCGATTTGAGATTCTTCCTGGAAAACTTTGTGAACCCTTCTATGTTTCTACGCCTATTGGGGAGTCTATTCTAACAGAAAGAGTCTATCTTGATTGTCCAATTTCCATCAATCACAAGAACACCATGGTTAATCTACTAGAGTTAGACATGGTAGATTTTGATGTCATTTTGGGTAAGGTCTTGCTTCATGCATGTTATGTGTAATTGATTGTAGAACTCGAGTTGTCAAGTTTCAGATTCTGAATGAGCCAATCATAGAGTGGAGTAGTAGTTCTACAGTGCCTTAGTCATTTCATTCTGTACCTTAAGGAGAGAAAGTTAGCTTCAAAGGGGTGTATCTATCACTTAGTCCAAGTCAATGACTCAACTGCTGAGGTACCTTCCCTTCAGTTAGTTTCTATAATGAATGAACTTCCAGAAGTCTTTCCTGATGATCTAACCAAAGTCCCTCTCGAACGAGAGATAGACTTCAACATAGACATCATTCTAGATAGTCGTCTTATCTCTATTCCATCATACTAAATGGCACTAGCGGAATTAAAAGAGATAAAAGAACAATTGAAAGATTTGTTAGATAATGGCTTTATTTGACCAAGTGTCTTACCTTGGGGCGCTCTAGTCTTGTTTGTAAGGAAAAAATATGGTTCCCTTAGGATGTGTATAGACTACCGCCAATTGAATAAGGTGACCATCAATAATAAATATCCTCTTCTAAAGATAGATGATCTTTTCGACCAGATTTAGGGTGCTTTTTGCTTTTGAAAATTTATCTTTGATCAGGCTACCATAAGTTGAAATTTAGGGAATGTGACATTTCAAAGAAGACTTTTATAACAAGATATGTCCATTATGAGTTTTTGGTTATGTCCTTTGGTTTGACCAATGCGCCTCAAACATTCATGGATCTTATGAACAGAGTCTTCAAACCCTATTTAGATTTGTTTGTCATCTTATTCATTGATTACATACTGATTTATTCAAGAAACAAAGAAGATCATGTTAGTAACCCTAGGATTGTTTAATAGACCTTCAAGGATAAGGAGCAATATGACAAGTTCTCCAAGTATGAGTTTTGGCTTAACTCTGTGGCATTCTTAGGCCACATCATTTCTGGTGATGGGATTAGAGTTGATACCCAAAAGATAGAAACAATTTAGGTTTGTCCTAAACCCACATATCTAACATATATAAGGAGCATCTTGTGTTTGGTTGGCTATTGTAGGAGATTTTTTGAAGGGTTTTCATCTATCTCATCTCATTTGACCAAGCTAACTCAGAAGACTACCAAGTTTCAGTGATCGAAATCTTGTTAGAGAAGCTTTCGAGAATTGAAAAAAAGATTAACTACCGCTCCAATTTTGACCTTACAAGAGGGTACACAAGGTTTTGTGGTGTAATGTGATGCATCGAGACTTGGTTTGGGATGTGTGTTAATGCAGAATGACAGGGTTATATATTATTCCTCCACACAATTGAATATTCATGAAAAGAATTATCCGACTCATGACTTAAATTTTTGTTGTAGTAGTGTTTGATTTGAAGATATGGTGTTACTTCCTGTATGATGTTCATGTTAACATCTACACTGATCATAAAAGCCTACAATTTGTGTTCCCTCAGAAAAAGATATATCTCAGACAGAGGAGGTTGTTAGAATTACTCGAAGATTATGACATGAGTATTCTCTACCACACAAGTAAGGCTAATGTAGTTGCTGATGCCTAAATCAAGTTATCCATGGGAGTACCGCCATATTGAAGAAGAAAAGTGAGAGTTAGATAAAGATATGCACAAACTCGCACGTTTGAGAGTCAGAGTTATGGATTCCACAAAAGGAGGGTAAGTGGTGACTAATGGGGTTGAATCATCACTAGTCTCAAAGGTGAAAGAGAAGCAAGACCAAGACCCATTTTGCTTGATTTGTAGGCGAATGGTCATAAACAAAGAGTATTGACTATTGAACAAGGGGGAGATGGTATGCTGAAGTACCAAGGTATATTGTGTGTACCTAGGGTGGATGAAATCCAAGAGAGGATCTTGGATAAGGCTCATAGCTCTAGATATTCCATTCATCTGGGTTCCGCCAAGATGTATCGTGATTTGAGAGAGGTATATTGGTGGGAAAGCATGAAGAAACATATTGCTGAGGTTGTTTCCAAGTGCCCGAATTGGCAATAAGTGCAAGTAGAGCACCAAAGGCCTGGATATTTTGCTCACACTATAGGACTTATAGAATAGAAGTGTGAGATGATTAATATGGAATTCATCACAGGCTTGCCAAGATCTCGCATGCAACATTATTCTATTTAGGTGATTGTCGATAGAATGACAAAGTCACTCCATTCCTTGCTGGAAAGACTACCTATTTAGCCGAGGATTATGCTAAGTTGTACCTTCAAAAGGTGGTGAGACTTCATGGAGTTCCGATCTCCATTATTTTAGATAGAGATGCACAATTTACTGCACAATTCTGGAAATCTTTCCAGAAAGATTTGGGTTGGAAGGTGAACTTAAGGACTAGTTTTCATCCTCAGACAAATGGACAAACAGAACGTACTATTCAGACCTTAGAAGATATGTTGAGAGCTTGTGTGATGGACTTCAAAGGGAATAGGCATGATCAAATACATCTCATTGAGTTTGCTCACAACAGCAGTTACCATTTGAGCAACCAAATGGCTCCATCCATATGAGGATCTTTATCAAAGAACATGCAGATCTCCTATTGGGTGGTTCAAAGTTGGTGAATCAGGATTAATAGGAAAAGATTTAATTCATCAAGCCATAGAGAAAGTGAAAGTGATTTAGGAGAGGTTAAAGACGGCACAGTGTCGCCAAAAGTCCTACACAGACGTAAGGAGAAGGTCGTTAGATTTTGAGGTGGACGAGTGGGTATATCTTAAGGTTTCACCCATAAAGGGGGTTATGAGGTTTGGTAAGAAGGGGAAACTTATTCCCCGGTATATTGGACTTTATAAATTATCTAAGAGAATTTGCAGTGTATCTTATGAGTTTGAGCTACCACAAGACTTAGCATTGCTTCATACAGTATTCCATATTTCTATGTTGAAGAAGTGTATGGGTGATCCTTCATTGATAATACCTATTAAGAATGTTTGGATTAAGGATAACTTTTCCTATGAAGAGATTCCAGTTCAGATTTTAGATCACCAATTTCGCAAGTTAAAAACTAAGGAAGTGGAATTAGTCAAGGTCCTTTGGAGAAATAAATTTATTGAAGAAGCAACTTGAAAAGCTGAGGAGGATATGAAAAAGAGATATCCACATATCTTTGAATTTGGAGAGAATATAGATAAAAGTACAAAATTCTCTTCGTAGAACATTATAAGACTATGTTTAACCATGTTATTACATGCTTATATTGGTTGAGCGCTGAAATGATGTTAGTACCCTTAGCTTAGTGAATAATTTCTCATTCAAGGACGAATGTTTCCAAGGGGGATATATTATAACATCTCGTAAACCAAAACTGTAACACTTCAAAAATCCAAGACGTGTTATAGAGCCTAACATAAGTTTCATAAGGTTTAGATATTGTTTTAAGGTCCACTTTAATGAATTAGGTCATTTAGGAATTCTATAAACCAAAAGATCCAAGAACGTCCATGATGTTCGGAAACTAGTTCAAGGAGGTACTAGCGTGCCTTAGCATATTTGACTAGCTTTTAGGAGTCAAAAATTCATGAAATTTGGTGGAAGGGTGTATAACATGTGTTTATGTTGATTCATGATTAAAACATCCGGGTACAACTCCCCAAGGACCAACCAAGGACCCTTGAGGAGGACCCTTTTGTTTTGGGGTCAAAAGCACTTCCTGGACAGTGTGCACCTACGAAGATAATCGACGAGGCGTGTGTGGATCGATGGGGTGTCGATGCCATCCGACGACTAAAACTTAGACATTTTAGATAATGGTCCATTCAGAACAGTATTTGAACTTACCTACGGATGTGCAACATGGAAGGGGAGGCAGGTCGTCAACTCACAGATGGACCGTTGGTCGAGGTCTCGTCTGTAAGGGCTGAGAATTTCTACACGTTTTAATTTAATTCCAATTAATTAATTAAAGGGTTAGTTAATAATTTTTGGATTAGGGAGGTCTAATTAACTTAATTAACACCCTATATAAAGTCCTAACCTAATTAAGACTAACTAAACTCTCATAACTCACAAACCCAAATTCTTTTCCTTCTCTCTTCTTTCTCTCTCTAGTGAAGAACTCCATTTTTGACCAATCTAGGGGAGGTTTTAAGGGCTTAAAAGAGTCAAGTTTCACCATAAATCTTCATAAATTATCAAGGTATGGGATCTAATTCACCATTGAGACATCTTTCCTCAAAGGGTTCCATCAAAACGATTTCAAAAGTTATGTTTTCAAGTGGGTTTCATCCAATCTCGAAATAGATGTTATGAATTGAGTTTTTTATGATTTATTTTGGATATTATGAATAGGTTAATATATATTCTAAAGTAATTATGATATATCTTGATGGTTTGATCTATTTTGTAGAAGATGACCTTTACCCCTTAACTCTAGGTTATGATCTTGATATGAATTAGGTTATATTGGTTCAATTGACTTGGTTATTGGTTTAATTACTACTAGATGATGTTTTTATACTAATCATGAATGAATTAGGGTGAATTATAGTCCTTTCATGCTAGTTCTTGAGAAGTGATCTAGGTTATGAAGTATGTTGTAAGTTTGACCTAAGTATCTTGTCTTAAGCTATGATCTAGTATTGAATTGCCATGTAGTGATTGTTATATCCTTGTTATCATGGTGATCATTCAATTAGGATGATGTTATACCCTAATTGGGTTGAATTAAGGGTTGATGGTAAGACCTTGATGATAAATTATGAAGGATACTTGGTAAGTCTTATGATCCCTATTCTTTACATTAAATTATGGTTAATTATGATTAAGTTATGATGTTGTATTGGAGTATTCCTTGTATTAGGATTGATCGACAGGTTTGATATTGAATTGAAATGTTTTGAATATGAATGTGAGGTGTTGACTTAAGATGTAAATGTTATAAAGATGGTGAATGATTTACCAATTTGTCTTACTATGAAGTGATATGAAAATGTGCTAACCTCGCTAATATGAATTGTAATTAAAGGAGTATACTCATGCAATTCTTATTGAGCGATGATGATGATGAATATACAAGGGTTAGACCCTATGACCTACAAAAATCTATGATGATTAATAAAATCATTAAAGAAATTTCAAAACGGAACTTAGCTTAGCACCGAGTGAACTTGACAATGGGAGGTGATGGCTTTCGATAGAGGAAGGTTCACCTATGATTCCATATGTGATGTTGACTCCCCGATGAGGGATACTCATCTAATGGATTCACATGAGAGGAGGCCCTAATTTCCAAGTGGTATGTAGTTGGATTATACCTATTTCTTAGTTCTTGAACTATGTTGCCCCCATAGGAAGACTAACTAGTAGATTTACCTATAAATCTACGTTTATGTTCGGTTTTACTTTGACAGGCTTACAACCTTTCATCGATCTAAGGTTTTACAACAACGGATTCCACACTTAGATCTTGTGGTCTATGTCGGTTAAGGCATGTGTTCCCTAAAATAAAATGAAGTAATGGAGTACAAACCAACTAGGGTAACATAAGAGGTTTGACTTATCCTAGGTGGGGGTATGGGACTCTACCTATGCCTTGCACTTGTTTGACTTGAGGGAACCTTAGGAGGTTGTTCTTATGTATAAATATTCTTATGAGGGCACATGCTATGTATATTATGAACTTGCACATTGTTGATACTATATGTTGATTAGTTTTACTTATGAATATGTGTTGGTCTACATTGTTAAAGAAAAATGATATGTACTCTTAAATGCCATGCTATGTGAAGTAGGATGCTGGTCATGTTTCTTGTTGGGTTACGTGATCGAGTAAAGTTATGGGGTTTTACTTGGTGATTGCACTTGTTGACTTGATAGAGGTTAATGGGTAAGTGTCTTGCTTTGGTTATGATGAAATGTACTCTTATTCATGCTTTTTGCTATTATGACTTGATGATAGAGTTACTTGACTATGTATTAAATTGTATCATATGCATGTTGACTTGACCAGACTTGTTGTTGTTGTTGTTGTTATGTACATTTCTATGACTTAATGAACATGTCGTATTGGTTGGTATCATCTTGTTGAATGTGTATAAAGGTGTTTAATGAAAAGTGCATACTTTATGAACTATCCTTTTTTTCTTAGCATGTTTTCATAGTGTGTGTGCATATGGTCTCATAGTTAGTACAAGTGGTGTACTAACCCTATTTCTCCGCTCATTGAAGGGCTTTTAGAGATCACTTTGAAGAATACTTGGAATTCTTGATAATCCAAGTTGGATAGGTCCTCACATTCCGAGGGCAGTGACACTATCAAGCCTATGAAAATGTTTTAGTGTTAAGAGTTATGTTTCTTTCCTTTCAATTGATTACTAAAAATTGTATGACCTATATGTGGTCTTATTGTATTGATGTATGGGGCAAGCCCAATTATACATAGTTTTGTTAGATGGTTATGAGATGAGAGGACTAATTTGAGACAATGTTATATTCTATATATCTATATGCAATAAAAGTAGAAGAATAAGTAATCTTTCTATACAAAGGGTCTATGTATACTCGATATATATATATATATATATATATATGTATGTATGTATTATGTGTATATTGAGGTCTATCTAAACCTCCAATTAGAACTAATGAAAAGTTTTAAATTTGCCGCTAAATTTGACGTATGAATGTAATGTTGTAAGCTAAGAGTCTAGTCTTAGTCTTCAAAGAAGACGACGATGCCAGTTACGTCTAGGGGTATTCCCAAATGTGACAAACTTGGTATCAGAGCATGAGCTCGAATATCTTTGAGTTGATGTCTCTCTTAATCACGTCTATGTAGGTTTGTATTCATAATTGTGAAGCGTGCCACACTTATGAATAGGAATCTATATGATGCTTATGCAACTTTCACTTTCTTGGAAGTCCAATGTCGTGCCTTTGGAGTGTTAGATCTATGTGCTTTTGCATCTAATCCTATTATTGTGATTATAAGTAATGAATACTCGAAGGAATGTGTCAGGAAGAATTGAAGAAGAGATTGCCAATGTGGGAGTTCCTCCCTGTGGTGATCAAGTTCCTCCTCTTGAGAAAGAGGTGAATGATGACCAAGCCCCTGTCAATCCTCCTCCTTTGACGGATGAGAACATAAAGGCTGCTCTCTTCCAAATGTCCCAAGCCATTACTACCCAAGCACAATCCGCCACTACTCAAGCCCAAGCCATGACGACCCAAGCAAATCAGGAGTTTGTGCCCTAAGCACACCAACAAGTTGCTACCATGGCCTCTCGTCTAAGTGATTTCACTAGGATTAATCCTCCTATTTTCTATGGGTCAAAGGTTTAAGAATAACCCCAAGAGTTCAATGATGAAATCTAGAAGATCCTCTATGCTATGGGGTTGTCTACTAGTGAGAAGGCCGAGTTAGCCACTTACTAACTCATAGATGTGGCCCAAACTTGGTATGTCCAATAGAGGGACAATAGGTCGTTAAGGGGTGGAGCGGTGACTTGGGAGGTGGTCAAGAAGGCTTTTCTTGATTGGTTCTTTCCTAGGGAGAATAGGGAAGCTAAAGTAGTAGAGTTCATCAACCTTCGTCAAGGAGGTATGAGTGTGCTTGAATACTCCCTGAAATTCACTAAATTATCAAAATATGTTCCTTTTTTGGTTTCTGATCCTAGGGATGAAAAGAGTTGTTTTGTGACGGGGGTGTCAGATGATTTGCAAGAGAAGTGTCATTCGTCTATGCTACATGACAACATGAATATTTCTTGTCTCATGGTTCATGCTCTACATGTAGAAGTGGCAAGGGCTAAGAGGAGGAGTAGAGATGCTAAGAGGGAAAGATCGGTTGATGGTTGTTTTACAAAGGGAAGGCTTGAGATTCAAGACAAGCCTAGGTTTAAGAAGAGGGTTTCTAATCAAGTTCCTTCCAGGTTCCATAAGGGTAGGGATTATAGGGTGTCTAACCTTAAGTCTAATAAGGAAGGGATACTAGTTCACCAACCAAGAAGCCAACTCGTGGAAAGTGTGGCAATAAGCACTATGGTGATTGTCTTAAGGGAACAAATAATTGTTTTGGTTGTGGTAAAAGTAGGTACAAGGTTAGGGATTCTCCTAATATGAGGGGTCAAGATAAGGGTAGTGGTCAAGCTCAAGCAGTTATTCAAATGAGGCTCCAAAGAAGAACCACTTCTATTCTCTCCGCTCTAGGGGTGAGCAAGAGACTTCTCCCGTCGTGGTGACCGGTATGTTGAAATTATTCTCTATTGATGTATATGACTTACATGATCCCGTAGTTGCCTTATCATTTGTTAATCCTTTAGTAGCTCAAAATTTTGAAATTTTGCCTGATATTTTGCATGAACCTTTTATAGTGTCTACCCCGGTGGGTGAGTCGATTGTTGCAAAAAAAGTGTATAGAAATTGTCCTATAATGCTTCCCAGTAGAGTTTTTTATAATGAGCTAGTAGAACTTGATATTCTTGATTTAGATGTCATTTTGGGCATGGATGGGTTGCATGATTGCTTTGTCTCTATAGATTGTAGAAAGAGAGTGGTGAAGTTTAACGTTCCAAATGAGCCTATTTTAGAGTGGAAGGGGGGGAATTCTATTTCTAGAGGTCGTATCATCTCTTATTTGAAAGCATGCAAAATGATCTCTAAAGGGTGTTTATACCATATAGTAAGAGTCCAAGATTTAGACTCCGAAATTCCTCCCATTAACTCGGTACCCGTGTTGAGGAAATTTCAAGAGGACTTTCTTAGTGATCTTCCCGGTATTCCTCCCGAATGGGAAATTAATTTTGGTATCAACTTGTTATCGTATGCAAATCCCATTTCAATTCCTCCTTATCAGATGGCTCCAGCCGAACTGAAAGAGTTGAAGGCTCAACTCAAAGATCTACTAGACAAAGGCTTCATTAGACCTAGTATTTCTCCATGGGGTGCTCTAGTTTTGTTTGTGAAGAAGAAGGATGGTTCCCTTAGTATGTGCATTGATTACCCCAACTGAATAAAGTCACTATTAAGAACAAGTATCCTCTCCCTCAGATTTAAAACTTGTTTGATCAAATTCAAGGGGCAAGCTACTTTTCTAAGATTGACTTGATATCGAGCTATCACCAACTTAGGGTGAGAGGTGAGGATATACCAAAGATGACATTTTGGAATAGATATGGTCACTATGAGTTCTTAGTAATGTCTTTTGGTCTCACGAAAGCCCCGACAATGTTTATGGATCTCATAAATAGAGTGTTTCTAAGTTACCTAGATTCATTTGCCATTGTCTTTATTGATGACATATTGGTACATTGGAAAAATGAGAGTGACCACATGAACCATTTGAGGGTGGTGTTACAAGTGCTTAAGAAGAATAAATTGTTTGCCATGTATAGCAAATGTGAGCTTTGGTTAAGGTCGGTGGAATTTATTGGTCATATCATCTCTAGTTAGAGAGTTGAGGTTGATTTAAGGAAAATGAAAAGCGGTGAAAAATTGGCCTAGACCATTGATTCCAACTGACATTAGGAGTTTCTTGGGTCTAGCGGGTTATTATCGGAGATTGTGGATGGTTTTGCGTCCATTGCATCTCCCTTGACTACTTCCGCTCCGGTGTTGACTCTAACAGAGGGTACAAAGGGTTTTGTTGCATGTTGTTATACATCCAGAGTGGGCTTAGGGTGTGTGTTTATGCAACGTGGGAAGGTAATAGCCTATGCTTTGGGTAAATGAAGGTGCATGAGCGAAATTATCCAACTCATGACCTTGAACTAGCAGCCGTGGTATTTGTCTTGAAAATATGGAGGCATTACTTGTATGGTGTCCATGTTGATGTATATACCGACCATAAGAGTATCCAATATGTGTTTACCCAAAAAGAGTTTAATCTCCGACAAAGAAGGTGGTTGGAATTATTGAAAGATTACGACATGAGTGTTCTCTATCACCCCAGCAAGGCCAATATGGTTGTGGATGCTCTAAGTTAAATGACTATGGGTAGTGTGTCTCATATATAGAAAGCCATGAAAGACCTAGTGAGAGATGTTCATAGGTTGGCTAGATTGAGTGTGAGGTTGGAAGATTCTCCATATGGTGGTTTTATGGTCCATCATAACTCTAAGTCATCTTTGGTGGTTGAGGTGAAGTCCAAAAAACACCTTGCTCAACCATTGATGGATTTGAAGGAATCAGTTCTTGGTAAGCTTAATGAGTCATTCTCCTTGGGGGGGGGGGGGATGGTATCTTGAGGTATCAAGGAAGATTGTGTGTTCCCAATGTTGATGGGTTGAGAACCGGATCCTTGAGAAATCCCATGGGTCCCGTTACTCCATTCATCTGAGTTCGACAAAAATGTACCATGATCTTAGGGAAGTATTTTGGTGGGGAGGTTTGTAAAAGGAAATATCGGAGTTTGTTAGTAAGTGTCCAAATTGCCAACAAGTGAAAGACGAACATCAAAAGACGGGTAACTTACTACAAGAAATCCAAGTTCCTACTTGGAAGTGGGAAGACATCAATATGGATTTTGTAGTAGGTTTGCCTCAGACTCAAAGGCAATATGAGTCTATATGGGTGGTTGTGGATAGGTTGACTAAGTCCGCTAATTTTATTCCTGTCAAGTCTACTTATTCGTTGGAAGACTATGCAAGGATCTTCATAGATGATATTGTGTGTCGCCATGGTATACCTTTATCCATCATATCGGATTGGGGTGTACAATTCACATCTAGGTTTTGGAGGTCATTCCAAAAAGGGCTGTGACTAAGGTAAAGTTAAATACCGCTTTTCATCCCCAAACTGATGGTAAAGTGGAGCGTACTATTCATACCCTTGAAGATATTCTTAGGGCTTGTATTATTCATTTAAGGGAAATTGGGATAAACATTTGCCTTTGGTGGTGTTTGCCTACAATAATAGTTTCCATTCATCCATATCCATGGCTCCTTATGAAGCCTTATATGGTAGGAGGTGTAGGTCTCCTATTGGATGGTTTGAAGTTGTTGAGTATTTGCTTCTTGGTCCCGATTTGATTTGTTACACTTTGGAGAAAGTTCCTATCATAAGGAACCGGTTTCAGACAGCCTATAGTCGTAAAAAGTCTTATGTCGATCATAGGAGAAGGGATTTGGAGTTTGAAGAAGGTGAAAAGGTGTATTTGAAAATTTTGATATGAAAGGGGTGGTTAGATTTGGCAAGAAAGGGAAGTTGAGTCCTCGTTTTGTGGGTCCCTATGAAAATCTTGCAAAGGGTTGGTAAGGTTGCTTATGAGTTAAGGTTGCCTAGTGAATTGACTTCGGTTTATCCGGTGTTTCATGTTTCCATTCTTAAGAAGTGTATCGGTGATCTCGAGTCTATTCTTCCTGTTAAGGGTCTTGGTATGAAGGATAATATCTCTTATGAGGAATTTCCGATTCAAATTCCTGATAGGCAAGTAAAGACATTGAGGAATAAAGAGGTGGCTTCCATAAAAGGAAGAATCACCTAGTTGAGGGGGCAACGTGGGAGGTTGAGGCCGACATGAAGTCCTATTACCCTCATCTATAGCATAACTAAGGCTAATTGTTCATACTTATGATGAAAATATTGACTAAAAATTTAAATGTCTTGATTTTTGGTGAAGTTTTGCAAAATGTGCACTTTTGTTGTTGTTACACTGAAGTTACAGTGAAACATGCCTAATTAACTTGAAAATTGTCTATTTTGGCTCTTTGGCTTCTTTTTTTTTGAGTTATGTTGTGCATTTTTATATGGTGAGTCTTTATGAAATGATATGTAACATGTTGGTAAGTTGAACTTTGATATAATTGACTCGTAAATGCTATGTTGAGCTCTTGTTGTTATGAGAAGGATATTCCTCATAATGTAATGTTGAGCTTTATGTGTGGAAATTGAAATTTTTGAATTTACTTGTGTAAATGATATGATTTGTGTTGTAACTAATGTTGTTATGTATTGTTGTTGGTTGGGCTGCTAGTTTTGAGTCTATTCCATCCTTCAAAAGAATTTTAGCGTCATTCGGAAATGAGTGTTCCTAAGGGGGAATCATGTAACACTTCAAAAATTCAAGATGTGTTCTACATCCTAGCATAAATGTCATAAGGTTTAGAAACTATTTTAAGGTTTATTTTAATGAATATAGGTCATTTAGGAAGTCTAGAAATCAAAACGTTCAAGAATGTCCATGACGTCCAGAAACTAGTTCAAGGAGGTACTAGTATGCCTTAGCCTATTTGACTAGCTTTTAGGAGTCAGAAATTCATGAAATTTGGTGGAAGGGTGTCTAACATGTGGTTAAGTTGATTCATGGTCGAAACTTCCGGATACGACTCCCCAAGGACCAAGCAAAGGCCCTTGAGGAGGACCCTATCGTTTTGGGGTCAAAAGCACTACCTGGGCAGATTGTACCTGTCACACCCCTATTTTTCCCCAAAACGAATATCTTGAAGGAAAAGAATTTTTCCATTAAAGTGACATTTTGAAAAGAGATGATTTTTAATCTAGAGTCGCCACTTGGAATTGAGTTTTGGTGTTCCAAGTCACCTTATTTGAATTCCTAATCAAAGGAAGTTGACTCTTATGGTCTGCGAAATCAAAAATCAGGTAAAGAATTCTTTTGACCGTAGGAAAGGTATTAGGCACCCCTCGATCCCGTGGTTCTAGCACGGTCGCTTTATGAACTTTCATGACTTGACTTAATTTTTTTATGATATTATATTACTTAACTTAATAATAAAAATGTTATTTACTCTCATTCTTTGATTTATTTAAATATATTTAATCTATCTTATTTTATTAGTGTATAACTTTTAATACATTTTATTTATTTACTTTTTATGCTTTCAATGTTTTTTTTACATTTTTTTACTATTATTTTCTTTACTACTATGTTCCATTCCTTTTTTAAAAAAAATAGTTTTGTATCTTTAAACAAACAAAATAAAACAAAGAAAAATATTTCATTACATATTTTTTAACGTTATGTAAGTTTTGGTATCTTTTCACTTAACATTTATTATTATTATTATTTCAAGGTTTTATTTGTTTTAACAAAGCAACTTTCTAAACAAAAAATTTTCTTCTTTTCATTGTACGTTTTAAAAAAAAAATTATTTTTATACTCCTTTTCCCTTTTTTTTTTGAATTCTATTTTCGTTTTTTTTTCTTAATTATATTCTTTCTCACTTTTTGTTTAAAAAATTTCCTTTTTATTATTATTATACTTTTCTTCCCTTATTTTTTAATTTTTTCCCCATTTTTAATGTCATTGATTTAAAAGAAAAATCTACTAACCAAAATTAACATCTTTACATAATAACTATACATATTATTATTTTAAAATTAACATCTTTAAATAATAACTACTCATATTATCATTATAAAACTAAATATGAAAAAAATAAGAAGAGACTTGGACAATAATTTTACTTAAGTATGAAATAAACTATGTGTCACTAAAATATGAAATAACTATGGTTTGTTATAGCAATTTCACACTAAATGTAATTATACAAAGGATTTAAACATTAAGTTGATGTGAAATATTTGACATACTTCATATAAAAACATAATGGTTTAACCATATATGAAATTTGACAACTTCAATATATTGCAATCAATGCTTGTATAATCACGATTTTAAATTATACAATTAAAACTAAATGGTACCTCCTGCGAAAATTCCACCAAAAGGAAACAATCCAAATAAGGAACCACAAATTCGAAACCACGAAAGTAAACCTCAACTTCCACTTTTGTTTATGAGTGAAAGCAAAATATAAAATAAAATGTGAGTATATTTACTGAATTTTTTTGTTTGTGGGTGATTTTCTTCGTTTTATGTGTGTGTATTGTTTTTTTTTTCTTCTTTTCACGTTGCTCCTCTCTTTTGCTAATTTTTTTTCTCTTTTTGATTTCTCCCTTTTGCTGATTTTTTCCCCTTCCTGTTGTCTGATATTTTTTCTTCTTTCTTTTTGTTATGTAGTAGTGTAATGTGTTCAGAGTATGGGAGTGAAATAAGGTTAGTAGGGAGTAGTGTAGGTGAGTTGGGATAGTGGGTAAATGGGTTAGTTTTTTTGTAAGTAAATAAAAATAATAATAATATTAATTAAGAAAAATTATACAGCTTTATAAAAAAATATAAAAATTAAAATCACTAATTTATTAAAACTTTGAATGAATAAATAAAAATATACCTTAAAGTGTGATTCTATTTTTTGTAGTTTTCATATCTTTTAAAAGTAAACTTAATAAAATATGATAAAAGTTAAAATATTAATAAAAAATATTTATGTTCTATAAAGGATAGAAAACTTAAATTTTAGTCAAAAATCACGTGTCTACAGTTTGCCCCTCTTTGACTGAAAACACGAAGAGTTTTTAGACAAAGATATAGACAAAGTGTCAAGTTTTGACTGAACTCTTATTTGAAAGATCAAAATTTGTGCGACCGAGTCCTTGTTTTGGACATCCTACATATCCCGGGTAATAAGGGAATCAGGTCACATGTAGTTCAAAGAGATGAAGTGATGAGTTGGAAGTTTAGTGAGGTTCCATCGAGGTTCTAGATCGCGGATCTTATCCTTACATAAAGATTGAAAGCTAATAGTCAAAAGAAAAATAAATGTTCAAGCTCCTATCTATGCAGTTTTCTTGAGTCTTTACTTGAATATTGACTTTAAGATATCACCTTGATTTTTAGGTGAATATCTTAACCTTGAATTGGATTGGAGGCTGAACTTGCCACTTAGACTGAGCTTTTGACATTCTTCAAAATAACAATTTGAAAATGCTATTGAATAGCTGCATGTTTTCTTGATCGGAAGCTGACTAGTAAAAGACATGAGGAAGTCAGGCTGCTTGTCACGACCCAAAAAGTGTCGTGAGTGGCACCCACATTTATCCTCCTATGTGAGCGAACCAACCAATCTAAACCCCAATGTTTCAAACATAATAAATAGAAAACAATGCGGAAGACTTAAAACTCATTAACAAAATCAATAATCCACTTCTAAATCTCAAAACTTATCATTATCCCCAAAATCTGGAAGTCATCATCACAAGAACATCTATCCTCAAATTACTAATTCTAAGAGTATCTAGAAAGCTAGAATAAATAAAAAGCTAGTCCATGCCGGAACTTCAAGGCATCAAGACATGAAGAAGAAGATCCAGTCCAAGCTAGAAGCGTTAGCTCACCCTGAAATCCGGTATAATGAAGACTTGCTAGAGTTGCGGTTGAATTGAAGACGACAGTACGTTTGCTGCACTCCGCAATGAACAAAAGGAAAACATACAAGTAGGGGTCAGTACAAACACAAGTATTGAGTAGATATCATCGGCCAACTCAAAATAGAAAATAGTATATAGCAGATAATATCATAAATTCAACTACAATACTCAACGGGTAGCAACAACAAGTACTATAATCATTAATAAGTACGCCAAGTACACCCATGAGGACGCAAGCCTCCATACCATACTCATTTGGGAAATAGGTTCATTAAATTGAATATATTAACATCTTTCAAGATTCATTATCTTTATTTCTCTTGTGTCGGTACGTGACACTCCGCTCCCCTACTACTATGTGCCGGAACGTGACACTCCGATCCCCTAATTCTACGTGTCGGTTCGTGACACCCGATCCCCTAATTCTACGTGTCGGTTCGTGACACCCGCTCCACTAATCTCATTCTATTAATTCATCAAGCCTTCTTTTATACCAAGGCATCATCAACCTCATTACTTTAGTTCATCAAGCCTTCTCTTGTACCAAGGCATCATCAATCTCATTACATTAGTTCATCAAGCCTTTTTTTATACCAAGGCATCATCATTGACAAGGTAAATTTAGGATTAGAGATTCAATAGACTCATCATGCTTATTCATCACAATTATATAATCACAATCATGCAAGCATACAATTAAGCATATAGAAGGGTTTACAACACTACCCAATACATATCATTCGCTATTTAGAGTTTACTACGAATAGCAGAAAAACCATAACCTACCTCCACCGAAGAATTTTGATCAAGCAAGAAATTTCCCAAAGCTTTGTTTTCTTCTCGTTCCTCTCTCTCGATCGTTTCTCCCTCTCTCTTTGTTCTTTCTATTTTTCTTATTCAAACCCTCTTTCTTTTACCCTAATTAGCATATAATTAAGTATAAAAGATGGTAATAGTAACCCACTAATTAACTCAAGGTTACCTCTTTTAACCCCCAAGAAATTGAGTTATTAATACTAAACCACTAACTTTATAATTTAAGCAGGAATAGTCCAAAACGCCCCTTAAATTACTTAACAGAAATCCGACCCAGTCTGGGATTACGCAGCCTGTGACGAGCCGTCGTGCCTGCGACGGTCCGTCCTGCTGCTCTGTCACAGAGTTCAGAGACTCCATTCCATTAAAGGGTCTATGACGGTCCGTCGTGCCCACGATGGTCCGTCCTGCCATTCCGTTACGAAGTTCAGAGAGTCGATTTCAGTACCAAATTTTCAGAATTCTAAGTATTTTGGAATGAGACACCCTCGACGGTCCGTCGTGCCTACGACGGTCCGTCGTGGGGTCTGTCGACCAAGAGAGCTTTTCCATAATTAATATCTGCTGCTCAGAACGACTAAACAGGTCGTTACAATATATACCAATTTACCCATCGTTCGTCCTCGAACGATCATAAAAAGAAAAACAAGGGCGAAAAAGAGTACCTGAATCTGTAAACAAGTGTGGGTATCTTTCTTGCATATCTGCCTCCTTCTCCCAAGTGGCTTCTTCAACTGGTTGATTCTTCCATTGAACTTTGATGGATGCAATCTCTCTTGACCTGAACTTGCGAACTTCTCTATCTAAAATAGCAACAGGCTCCTCCTCATAGGACAAATTTTCATCCAGCAGCACTGAATCCCAATGAATGATGTAGTTTCCATCCCCATAGTATCTTTTTAACATAGACACATGAAATACCGGATGCACTCCGGACAGCCCTGGAGGCAAGGCTAACTCATAAGCCACCTCCCCTACTCGCTTAAGTACTTCAAAGGGACCAATATACCTTGGGCTTAGTATACCTCTTTTACCAAACCGCATCACCCCTTTCATGGGCGAAACCTTCAGTAAGACCTGTTCAACCTCCATAAACTCCAAGTCTCTAACCTTTCGATCTGCATATTCCTTTTGCCTACTTTGCGCCGCTAAAAGCTTTTCTTGAAGAGATTTCACTTTCTCTAATGAATCCCTCAAAAGGTCAGTACCCCAAGGTCTAACCTCAAATGCATCAAACCAACCAATGGGAGACCTATATCTCCTCCCATACAATGCTTCAAATGGGGCCATATCAATACTTGAGTGATAACTATTGTTGTAGGAGAACTCTGCTAAGGGTAAGAAGCTATCCCAATGACCACCAAATTCTATCACACATGCGCGAAGCATATCCTCCAACACTTGAATCGTTCTCTCAGACTGACCATCGGTCTGAGGATGGAACGCAGTACTAAGGTCCAACCTAGTACCCAATTCCGCATGCAATGTTTTCCAAAACTTAGAAGTAAACTGCGTACCTCTATCTGATATAATGGAGAGTGGAACCCCATGCAATCGCACCACTTCTGAGATGTAAAGTTTGGCTAACTTCTCTGCATTGTAAGTCACCTTGACCGGAATGAAGTGAGCAGATTTAGTTAACCTATCAACAATTACCCAAATGGAGTCATACTTACCCATTGTCTTGGGAAGACCAACCGCGAAGTCCATTGCAATTCTCTCCAACTTCCATTCAGGAATGGGCATTCTCTGAAGTGTTCCTCCGGGCCTCTGGTGTTCATACTTTACTTGCTGACAATTTGGACATTTGACAACGAAATCAACAGTGTCGCGCTTCATTCTACTCCACCAAAAGTGTTGCTTTAGGTCACGGTACATCTTGGTTGCACCAGGATGTATAGAGTACCTTGAACTATGAGCCTCTGTCAGAATAGTGCTGATCAAATCATCAACGCGGGGTACACATACCCTTCACTTGATTCTCAAAACACCTTCCTCATCGATTTGCGGTTCCTTAGCCTCTCCTCGCAATACTTTATCTTGGATTCTGCTTAGTTTCTCATCATCAAACTGTTTTCCCTTAATCTTGTCAAGAAAAGAAGATCTTTCCTCCACACAAGCCAACAATCCTCCCTTATCATTTACTTCTAACCTCATCAAGTCGTTAGCCAGAGTCTGAACCTCTCTAGCCAATGGACGTCTAGAAACTTGCAAGTGAGCTAGACTTCCCATGCTCCCTGCCTTTCTACTTAAGGCGTCTGCCACAACATTAGCCTTTCCCGGATGATACAAGATAGTGATATCGTAGTCTTTCAGTAGTTCCATCCATCTCCTCTGTCTCAAATTCAAATCTATTTGAGTAAAGACATACTGTAGGCTACGATGATCTGTGTACACTTCACACTTAACCCCATATAGATAATTTCTCCATTGCTTTAATGCAAACACAACTGCGGCCAATTCCAAATCGTGGGTCGGATAGTTACGTTCATGCACCTTTAATTGTCTCGAAGCATAAGCAATTACGTTCTTCTCTTGCATTAGCACTGCACCTAAACCCGAATAGGATGCATCACAATAGACAATGAAATTCTTACCTTCCACTGGCAGGGTAAGGATTGGTGCAGTAGTCAACAAGGTCTTGAGCTTCTGAAAGCTTTCTTTACATTCATCCGACCATACAAATGGAACATTCTGCTTAGTCAAGTTCGTCAATTGGGAAGCAATGGAAGAGAATCCCTTGACAAATCGACGGTAGTAGCTAGCTAAACCAACAAAGCTCCTTATTTCTGACACATTAGTAGGTCTTACCCAATTCTTCACTGTCTCAATCTTAGAAGGATCCACCATCACCCCATCCTTAGAAACCACATGCCCCAAGAAGGACACTGCATCTAGCCAAAACTCACACTTGGAGAATTTGGCGTAAAGCCTTTTCTCCCGCAACATTTCCAATACAATTCTCAAGTGCTCCTCATGTTCCTTCTTGCTCTTTGAGTATACCAATATATCATCAATAAATACGATCATAAAGAGATCCAGATATGGCTTAAAAATCCCGTTCATCAAGCTCATGAAAGCAGCAGGGGCATTCGTAAGGCCAAAAGACATCACTACAAATTCGTAATGCCCATACCTGGTCCAAAAAGCAGTCTTTGACACATCCGTTGCCCGTATTTTCAATTGATGATAACCGGACCTCAAGTCAATCTTAGAGAAGACACAAGCACCTTGTAACTGATCGAACAAGTCATCAATGCGAGGAATGGGATACTTGTTCTTAATAGTTACCTTGTTCAACTGCCGGTAGTCTATGCACATCCGAAAACTCCCATCCTTCTTCTTCACAAATAACACCGGAGCACCCCAAGGAGATGCACTTGGTCTAATGAAGCCTTTGCTAAACAACTCTTGAAGTTGGGCCTTTAACTCTCTCAACTCCGCGGGAGCCATTCTATAAGGGGGTATAGAAATGGGGCGAGTACCTGGTTCAAGATCAATGCAGAAGTCAATATCCCTATCCGGTGGCATACCCGGAAGGTCTGCAGGAAACACATCTAAAAACTCGCAAACTATCGAAACCGACTCAATTGGAGGTACTTGGGTAGTATCATCCCTGAGATGTGCCAAGAAAGCTAAACAACCCTTACTAACCATTCTCTTAGAATGAAGAAAGGAGACGATACGAACCGGATTGGAAGTGTAGTCACCCTCCCACACTAACGGATCTGTCCCAGGCTTGGCTAACGTCACAGTTTTAGCATTATAATCCAAGATTGCAAAATTTGGAGAAAGCCAAGTCATACCCAGAATTACATCGAAGTCAACCATTTCTAAGATAACCAAGTCTACATGAGTATTGCTCCCTACAAAAGTCACCAAACAAGACCTATATACTTTTTCAACTATCACAGACTCACCCACCGGAGTAGACACACGAATAGGTATGTCAAGCAATTCACAATGTAAATTAAGACCAGTAGCAAATGAGGAAGATACATATGAAAATGTGGAGCCGGTATCAAATAATACAGAAGCCATACAATCACAAACCAAAAGATTACTTGTGATAACAGCATCTGATGTCTCCGCTTCTGACCGCCCAGGAAAAGCGTAACAATGGGCCCTATCACCTGTTTGCCCGTTGCCCCTACCATGTTGCGCTGCAGTAGTTCCCATTTGTCCGTCACCCCGGCCGTTTTGGTGAACACAATTACCTCGGCCACCACGTCCTCCAGAATAACGGCCTCTACCATGACCATCTCTACCTCTAGCTATTGGGGGTCTATAACTCTGTTTTGGACAATTCTTCCTAATATGTCCAGTCTCCCCACATCCATAACACTCTCTGGAGTCAAGCATAGGTCTCTCAGAGAAGTGTTGACCGTTCTGAGGTGGACCCCCAACTACAGTCTGTAGTGAAGACTGAATTGGTCGGACTGAGTAACCTCCTGAACCCTGTCCTCTAGAGTAAGAACCATTAAACTCACCTCCCTTTCGAAACCTTTTTGATGTCGATGCCATGGTGAAGTCATCTGGCTTCACTCCTTCCACCTCTATCACGAAGTCTACCACTTGTTGAAAGGATTTTGCCGTAGCCGCTACCTGTAAGGCTGAAATCCGCAATTCTGACCTCAACCCCTTCACAAAACGGCAAATCCGCTCTTGTGGACTGAAACAAAGTTGGGTGGCATACCTGGATAATGCACGAAACTTAGCCTCATATGCAGTAACTGACATCCTACCTTGCTCTAGGCTCAAGAACTCATCTCTTTTCCTATCCCTCAAAGTCCGGGGGATATACTTCTCTATAAACAAGCTAGAGAATGATGCCCAAGTCAAAGGTGGTGCTTCTGTTGGTTGACACTCAACATGTGACCGCCACCACATTTTGGCGTTTCCTTGAAACTGATAAGTCACAAACTCAACACTAAACCGTTCTACTATACCCATCTTGTGTAGTAGCTCATGACAGTCAACCAGAAAATCGTAGGCATCCTCAGATTAAGTACCCTTGAAGACTGGAGGTTTCAATTTCAAGAAATTACTGAAAAGTTCATGCTGATCATTTGTCATTATAGGCCCTGTAGTCAGACGAGGAAACGTGCCTATTTCCAATGAGGCATCCATGTGGGGAGCCACAGTAGCTGCATGTTGTTCCTCCGGAACCGGAGGGGTTGGTGTAGAAAATACTGGAGGTGTCTGGCCCTGATCAGATAACCCGCTAAGATAAGCAAGAACCTGATTGATCATCTCTGGGGTAGGTTGGGGTGGCAATTCCTCGTTCTGCACTTGTTCATTCTCCCCGTCCTCACCCTCTCTTACCACTTCCTCAGTTAGTGGAGGAGTCACCGCCCTAGTACCAGATGGTCTAGGTGCTCGTCCTCTTCCTCTAGAGGGCGTCCTCCCACAACCTCTTCCACGGCCTCTTGTCACTACTCCTCTTCGAGCTACAGCCCTACTGGCTGGCTCAGACGCTTCTTGTCTGGCCGGTGTTGGTGTTGGCGCGGTGTGTGCTCTAGTTATAACCATCTGCGAAATAGAGTGAAGATGGTCAGATACCAATTTGTATCACCTAGATACCAATTGGATCCAAGTAATAGCACGAAAGAAAGAAAGAAATAATGGAATTTTCCTAAAGTCTTATAGCCTCTCAAAGAAAAGTAAAGGTGTCCCCCTACCGTTCCTTAAGACTCTACTAGACTCGTTCTTGTGTAATGAGACCAACGAACCTAATGCTCTGATACCAAGTTTGTCACGACCCAAAAAGTATCGTGAGTGGCACCCACATTTATCCTCCTATGTGAGCGAACCAACCAATCTAAACCCCAACGTTTCAAACATAATAAATAGAAAACAATGCGGAAGACTTAAAACTCATTAACAAAATAAATAATCCACTTCTAAATCTCAAAACTTATCATTATCGCGAAAATCTGGAAGTCATCATCACAAGAACATCTATCCTCAAATTACTAATTCTAAGAGTATCTAGAAAGCTAGAATAAATAAAAAGCTAGTCCATGCCGGAACTTCAAGGCATCAAGACATGAAGAAGAAGATCCAGTCCAAGCTAGAAGCGTTAGCTCACCCTGAAATCCGGTATAATGAAGACTGGCTAGAGTTGCGGTTGAATTGAAGACGACGGTACGTTTGCTGCACTCCACAATGAACAAAAGGAAAACATACAAGTAGGGGTCAGTACAAACACAAGTACTGAGTGGATATCATTGGCCAACTCAAAATAGAAAACAGTATATAGCAGATAATATCATAAATTCAACTACAATACTCAACGGGTAGCAACAACAAGTACTATAATCATTAATAAGTACGCCTAGTACACCCATGAGGACGCAAGCCTCAATACCATACTCATTTGGGAAATAGGTTCATTAAATTGAGTATATTAACATCTTTCAAGATTCATTATCTTTATTTCTCTTGTGTCGGTACGTGACACTCCGCTCCCCTACTACTATGTGCCGGAACGTGACACTTCGATCCCCTAATTCTACGTGTCGGTTCGTGACAACCGATCCCCTAATTCTACGTGTCGGTTCGTGACACCCGATCCCCTAATTCTACGTGTCGGTTCGTGACACCCGATCCCCTAATTCTACGTATCGGTTCGTGACACCCGATTCCCTAATTCTACATGTCGGTTCATGATACCCGCTCCACTAATCTCATTCTATTAATTCATCAAGCCTTCTTTTATACCAAGGCATCATCAACCTCATTACTTTAGTTCATCAAGCCTTCTCTTGTACCAAGGCATCATCAATCTCATTACTTTAGTTCATCAAGCCTTCTTTTATACCAAGGCATCATCATTAACAAGGTAAATTTAGGATTAGAGATTCAATAGACTCATCATGCTTATTCATCACAATTATATAATCACATTCATGCAAGCATACAATTAAGCATATAGAAGGGTTTACAACACTACCCAATACATATCATTCGCTATTAAGAGTTTACTACGAATAGCATAAAAACCATAACCTACCTCCACCGAAGAATTTTGATCAAGCAAGAAATTTCCCAAAGCTTTGTTTTCTTCTCGTTCCTCTCTCTCGATCGTTTCTCCCTCTCTCTTTGTTCTTTCTATTTTTCTTATTCAAGTCCTCTTTCTTTTACCCTAATTAGCATATAATTAGGTATAAAAGATGGCAATAGTAACCCACTAATTAACTCAAGGTTACCTCTTTTAACCCCCCAAGAAATTGAGTTATTAATACTAAACCACTAACTTTATAATTAAAGCAGGAATAGTCCAAAACGCCCCTTAAATTACTTAACAGAAATCCGACCCAGTTTGGGATTACGCAGCCTGTGACGGGCCGTCGTGCCTGCGATTGGCCGTCTGGCTGCTCCGTCACAGAGTTCAGAGACTCCATTCCATTAAAGGGTCTGTGACGGTCCGTCGTGCCCACGGCGGTCCGTCCTGCCATTCCGTTACGAAGTTCAGAGAGTCGATTTCAGTACCAAATTTTCAGAATTCTAAGTATTTTGGAACGAGACACCCTCGACGGTCCGTCGTGCCTACGACGGTCCGTCGTGGGGTCCGTCGACCAGGACAACTTTTCCATAATTAAAATCTGCTGCTCAGAACGACTAAACAGGTCGTTACACTGTTACATGCATTGAAGAAGCTGATTCATTGGATTGGTCATTCTGAAAAAAGTTGGAAACTTTATTCTTGAATTTCAAATCCATGTTTCTCTTGAAGAAACCTGAAAATCATCACTAACAAAAAATAAACAAATTTTTTGCCCAGTTTTCACTGGGAAATTTTTATGAGTTATTAAAAATGTAAATATAAAACATAAAGTCAGACTAGGAAGTGTTTATCATAGGAGAAAGTAATCAAATGTCATTATCCAGGAGGGTCCTGCTAATCCAATTATGAGGAAGGTCCTTTTAGTCCCATTATCCAGGAGGGTCTCCTAGTTCTATTATTCAGAAGGGTCCTGCTAGCTCCATTATTTAGGAGGGTCCTACTTGTCCCGTTATCCAGGAAGGTCCTGCTAGTCCCATTATTCAGGAGGGTCCTGTTAGTTCCATTATCCAGGAGCGGTCTGCTAGTCTCATTATTCAAGAGGGTCCTGCTAGTCCCATTATCCAGGAGGGTCCTGCTAGTCCCATTATCCAGGAGGATCCTGCTATACTAAATTTGTTACTTAGAAAGATCTCGCTTAACAGAATCATCAAATAGAATCACCACAACATGGTTCTGGCCAGTTTGCACCAGGGAAAAAAATAAAAAAATAATTATTAAGTTGTAAGCATAAATAAGAAATACTTATACCAAAAGACAAATAAAAGACATAGATGTAATTAAAGTGTTTGTTCCTGAGAAATCAAAGATGATAGAGTGTTTGTTCTCTTAAGTTAGGATGCAACCAATATGCTTATTCCCTATAAATGAGAGTTTTTTTTTTTAATAAATAAAAATATGCCTTAATTTTTAAATTGAGGAACTTTGAAAATATTTTTATTTATCGTTTTTTTTATATAATCCAATTTTGATTATTCAAGTATAAGACTTCCTACGTATCTTGTATAACAAGAATCGTGTCAAACGTAGTTCGTAAAAATCTAAAAAAAAAATTTCTTGATTTTTCCTACAAAGACATCTTTTGAGAAATATATCAGTTTATGGTTGACAATATTTTGATTTTAGTTGGTACCAACAAATAGCATGATGCATATGAGTCATCTTCAACTACTTTCAGACAAATTTAAGGTCAACTTTGAGTGATCACTATAATTTCAAATGGTATCTCAAATATACTTAAGTATTTACCTGAGTTCATCTTGCCTAAGTTAAGGGATAAAATGATTCATATCTTCATGTTTCAAGTGCCCTCGAAACAAATGAAGTCCTAATTCGCACAATAGAAGTGTTTTGATCATAGGACGTTTCATATCAAAGTCACTCACGCTCGGAAAGATATTCAATGTATGAGATTGAGATACCATATGCTTGGCCCTTATGTAAGTATCTATCGATGTGAGAACACACAAAACGTGATCAAATAGGACTTGTTATTGGCTTGTAATGTAGGTTTGGATAAAGGTAGGATATTTATTTGGGGTAAAGTGATTATTTCCTCCTTAAAATTTGCACAATTTTCAATATTTTTTATTTTCTTGACATCTTTTTCCCATTCATTTTTTTTCCATTTTCTCTCATTTCATTTTTTATTTTTCTTTTTGTCATTTTGGTTGAAGTTGCACATACTTGTTCTTTTCACTTTGATATCCAACTTAGGTCTCAGCGTTGTGTATCTAATTGATAGTACACATATGGAGGTGAGATTCAAAAAATAGTGTTTTAATGCACTAAAAATGATATATGTGAAGTTGTAGTTATTGAAATAAAAATGTTTCAGGCTCGAAATAGGAGTCCAATGAATAACATGTCATTTGGTAGGCTTGAAAGACACAATTCGATCAAAGAAAGCCTATAATCATTTCTCAAGTTAAATGTGCTCATAATTTCACTTTAACCAACATTTAGGCCAAGTTCTAGATCAAAAGTCATTCCACTGAATTTTATATCTAAAATTCACCATACAATGCACATGAAACAATGAGGTGGAATTTGTTTTAACCTTAACTTTAAGCAAAATAGTTTCTAAAATATGACATAAATATATCAAGAGATACCAAAAGAAGTTTATAGGTCACAACAAATTTAGGACGTCCTGTCAAATAGATTAATACTTTATTATTTTTCTTACGCACAACTCTAAGAATTTTGATACCAACCAAGTCAAATATTGTTTAAGAATTAAAAAAAATCAATATTCCCCAATTTTCGTGGCGAGGACTTTTTAGATTTTTTCTTGATTTGATCGAACCTCAAAATAAGGCTGCCTACATATCTTGTCAAAGCAAGAATCAAATCGAACGTAGTTTCAAAGAATAAAAAATACAACAATATTTTTAGTAGGAAATATTTCTTTTTTTTTATCACCAAAAGAGGGTTGCATACGTATCTCATAGAGTGAGAATCAGGTGTGCGTAGTTCGTTAAATTTTACCTTTTTTATTTATTTCTTAAAAAAATATGTATTCTACCTTTCGAAACTATATTTATTTTGGTGATGTTGTTGTAAAAATACAAATGTCAAACTTTTTGAGATTTTACAAGTAATTGCTATATTTATTACATTTTGAGGAGAACCATTTTTTTTCTTTACTAATTTATTCAAACTTTGATCGACATTCAAATAGTATATTTTTAACATATAACACATAAACTTGAACCCAATGTTAAGTCACATTAATTTAAAAAAAATGCATATGAAGCAAATAAAGTGAATCATATTAAGGATAATAAATGTCAAAGACCTGTTTTACTAAGTTCAGCAACCTAAAGGAATAGTTCTCTAGAGTGTCTATAAAATGAGAGGACGACTCAAATTGAGAAGGGACAATTTCCTGGTAGCAGGGCTTTCCGGCCTCACTGATTATCCTCCGCATCCTAAGATGTGTTACTATAGAATTCTTCCCAGCAGTATTGTCGCATCTCTGACATCTCATGGCTCAGGAGCGTAAACGCATATCCAAATAAAGTATCTCAGAAGACTCAGATTGGAGTGTATAGAAGACAAGTTATATTGAAATTCAAACAATATCATAGCGGTAAACAAGCGTATATATACCACATTTATATAACAAACACAATAAAATTAATAACAGTCATATAGAAGTCAATATTTACAAGCTTGAATTCTGGTTAGTCCCCAGTGGAGTCGCCATCTGTCACACCCCTATTTTCCCCCAAAACGAATAGCTTTAAGGAAAAAAGTTTTTCCAATTAAAGTAATATTTTAAAAATGGATTATTTTGAATCTAGAGCCGCCACTTGAAATTGAGTTTTGGTGTTCCAAATCACCTTATTTGAATCTTTAATCAAAGGAAGTTGACTCTTATGATCTGCGAAATCAAAAATCGGGTAAGAAATTCTTTTGACCGAAGGGAAGGTATTAGGCACTCATCGATCCTGTGGTTCTAGTACGGTCGCTTTATTGACTTTTATGACTTGACTTAATTTTTTTATGATCTTATATAACTTAACTTAATAATAAAATTTTATTTACTCTCATTCTTTGATTTATTTAAATATATTTAAACTATTTTATTTTATTAGTGTATAACTTTTAATACATTTTATTTATTTATTTTTTATGCTTTCAATGTTTTTTTTACATTTCTTTTTTATTATTCATTTTTACTGTTATGTGTATAACTTTTAATACATTTTATTTATTTACTTTTTATGCTTTCAATGTTTTTTTACATTTCTTTTTTATTATTCCTTTTTACTGTTATCTTCTATTAGTTTTTTTTAAAAAAAATAGTTCTACTTCTTTAAACAAACAAAAAAAACAAAGAAAAATATTTCATTACATATTTTTTAACATTATGTAAGTTTTGGTTTATTTTCACTTAACAATTATTATTATTATTATTGTTATAATTATTATTTCAAGATTTTATTTGTTTTTTTTTAGTTTTATTTGTTTTGACAAAATAACTTTCTAAACGAAAACTTTTCTTCTTTTCACTGTACGTTTTTTTTAAAAAAGTTTATTTTTATACCCAAAATGAATATCTTGAAGGAAAAGAGTTTTTCCAATTAAAGTGACATTTTGAAAAGGGATTATTTTGAATATAGAGTCGCCATTTGAAATTAAATTTTGGTGTTTCAAGTCACCTTATTTGAATCCCTAATCAAAGGAAGCTGACTCTTATGGTCTGCAAAATAAAAAATCGGGTAAGGAATTCTTTTGACCGAAGGGAAGGTATTAGGAACGCGTCGATCCTGTTGTTCTAACACGATCGCTTTATTAAATTTTATGACTTGACTTAATTTTTTTTAATTATATTATATTACTTAACTTAATAATAAAAATGTTATTTACTCTCATTCTTTGATTTGTTTAAATTTATGTTATTAGTGTATAACTTTTAATACATGTTATTTATTTACTTTTTATGCTTTCAATGTTTTTTTTTACATTTCTCTATTATTATTATTTTACTGTTACGTTCTATTTCTTTTTTCTTTTTTTTTAAAAATAGTTCTGTTTCATTAAACAAACAATAACAACAAAGAAAAATATTTCTATTACATATTTTTTTTACATTATGTAAGTTTTGATTTCTTTTCACTTAAATTTTTTTTTTTTTTTATTATTATTATTATTATTATTATTATTATTATTATTATTATTTCAAGGTTTTAATTTTTTTTTTTTGTTTTATTTGTATTGACAAAGCAACTTTCTAACGAAAAAATTTCTTTCTTTTCATTGTACGGTTTTTAAAAAAAATTATTTTTACAGTCCTTTCCTTTTCTTTTTTTTAAATTCTGTTTTCTTTTTTTTTTCTTAATTATATTCTTTATCACTTTTTGTTTTAAAATTTTCCTTTTTATTATTATTATTATTATTATTATTATATTTTTCTTCCCTTATTTTTTAATTTGTTTTCCATTTTGAATGTCATTGACATTAAAAGAAAAATCTACTAACTAAAATTAACATCTTTACATAATAACTATAGATATTAATATTACAAAATTAACATCTTTACATAATAACTACTCATATTATCATTATAAAACTAAATATGAAAAAAATAAGAAGAGACTTGGACAATAATTTTACTTCAGAATGAAATAAACTACGGGTCACTTAATTATGAAACATACTATAGTTTGTTATAGAAATTTCACACTAAATATAACTATATAATGGATCTAAACATTAAGTTGATATGAAATATTTGAACATATTTCATATAAAAATATAACGATTTAACCACATGTGAAATTTGACAACTTCAATATATTGCAATCAATGCTTGTATAATCATGATTTTAAATTATACAGTAAAAATTAAATGGTACCTCCTGCGAAAATTTCACCAAAAAGAAACGATGCGAGTAAGGAACCACGAAAGTAAACCTCAACTTCCACTTTTGTTTGTGAATGAAAGCAAAATATAAACTAAAATGTGAGTATATTTGCTGATTATTTTGTTTGTGGATTATTTTCTTGCTTTTATGTGTGCATATTATCTTCTTTCTTCTTTTCATGTTGCTCCTCTCTTTGGCTGATTTTTTTTTCTCTTTTTGACTTCTCCCCTTTTGCTGATTTTTCCCCCTTCCTCTTTTCTGAATTTTTTTTCTTTCTTTTTGATATGTATTAGTGTAATGTGTATGGAGTATGGGAGTGAAATGGGGTTAGTGGGGAGTAGTGTAGTTGAGTTGGGGTAGTGGATAAATGGGTTAGTTTTTTTGTCACTAAATAAAAATAATAATAATATTAATTAAGAAAAATTAAATACCTAGATAAAAATATATAAAAATTAAAATCACTAATTTAGTATTAAAACTTTGAATGAATAAATAAAAATGTACCTTAAAGTGTGATTCTATTTTTTGTAGTTTTCATATCTTTTAAAAATAAACTTAATAAAATAAGATAAAAGTCAAAATATTAATAAAAAATATCTAAGTTCTATAAAGGGTAGAAAACTTTAATTTCGGTCCAAAATCACGTGTCTACAACATCCTCAAAGAGAGTCGACGAGGCGTGTGTGGATCGACGAGGCGTCGATGCCATCCGTCGACCAACACTTAGCCATTTGGCTAATGGTCCATTTTGACCAGTTTGTGAACTTACCTACGGATGTGCAGCACGGAAGGGTGGGGGGGGGGGCAGGTTGTCGACTCACAGACGGATCGTTGGTCGAGGTCTCGTTTGTGAGGGCCGAGATTTTCTGCATGTTTTAAGTTAATTCCAATTTATTAATTAGTGGGTTAGTTAATTAGTTGGGAGATTAGGGAGGTCTAATTAACTTATTTAACACCCTATATAAAGTCCTAACCTAATTATGACTAACTAAACTCTCATAACTCACAAACCCAGACTCTCTTCCTTTTCTCTTCTTTCTCTCTCTAGTGAAGAACTCCATTGAAGACCTAGCTAAGGGAGTGTTAAAAGGGATGCAAAGAGTCATGCTTCACCATCAATCTTAATAAATTAGTAAGGTAAGAGATCTAATTCATCTTTGAGACCTCTTTCCTCAAAGGGTTCCATCAATTTGATTTCAAAAGTAGAGTTTTCAAGTGGGTTTTATCCAATCTCGAAATCGGTATTATGAATTGATTTCTTTATGATTTATTTTGGATATTATGAATATATTAACATGTATTATAACATAATTATGATATATCTTGATGGTTTGGTCTAGTTTGTAGAAGATGACCTTTACCCCTTAACTCTAGGTTATGATCTTGATATGAATTAGGTTATATTGGTTCGATTGACTTGGTTACTGATTGAATTACTGCTATATGATGTTGTTATACTAATCATGAATGAATTAGGGTGAATTATAGTCCTTTCATGCTAGTTATTGAGAAGTGATCTAGGTTATGAAGTATGTTGTAAGTTTGACCTAAGTATCTTGTCTTAAGCTATGATCTAGTATTGAATTGTGATGTAGTGACTCTTCTAGCCTTGTTATCATGTTGATCATTAAATTATTATGATGTTATACCCTAATTGGGTTGAATTAAGGGTTGATGGTAAGAACTTGATAATGAATTATGAAGGAGACTTGGTAAGTCTTCTGATCCTTATTCTTTACTTCAAATTATGGTTAATTGTGATTAAGTCATGATGTTGTATTGGAGTATGCCTTGTATTATGATTGATAGGGTGTTATGATTTTTAATTCAAATCTCTTGACTATGATAGTGAGGTGTTGACTTAAGATGTAAATTCTATAAGGATGGTGAATGATTTATCAATGTGCCTTATTATGAAGTGATATGAAAGTGTGCTAATCTCACTTATATGAATTGTAATGAAAAAATTATACTCATGCAATTCTGATTGAGCTATAATGATGATGAATACACAAGGGTTAGACCCTATGACCTACAATAAGCTAAGATGATTAATAAAGACATTTAAAAAAGGGACTTAGCTCAGCACTGAGTGAACTTAACAATGGGAGGTGATGGCTTTCCATAAAGGAAGATTCACCCTATAGTTCCACATCTGATGTTGACTCCACGATGAGGGATACTTATCCAATAAATTCCCATGAGAGAAGGGCCCAATTGCCAAGTGGTATGCATATGGTTTATACCTATCTCTTAACTCTTGAAATAGCTAGTGGATCACCTAGACAGATACGTTTATGTTTGGTTTTAATTTGGCCGGTAGACTACCTTCCACACTATAAGGTTTTACAATACCCCACACCTAGCTCTTTTTATCTATGTCGGTTAAGGCAAGTGTTCCCTAAACTAAAATGAAGTTATGGAGTACAAACCAACTAGGATAACTAAAGAGGTTTGACTTAGCCTAGGTAGGGGTATGGGACTCTACCTATGCCTTGCACTAGTTTGCCTTGAGGGAAGCCTTACGAGATTGTTCTTATGTATGAATATGCATATGATGGCACTTGATATGTATATGATGAAATTGCACATTGTTGATACTATATGTTGATTAGTTTCACTTATGAATATGTGTTGGTCTACATTGTTAAAGAAAAATGATATGTACTCCTAAATGCCATGTTATGTGAAGGATGTTGGTCATGTTTCTTGTTGGGTTACTTGATCGAGTAATGTTATGGGGCTTTACTTGGTCATTGCACTTTTTAACTTGATAGGGGTTCATGGGTAAGTGTCTTGCATTGGTTATGATGAAATGTACTCTTATTCATGCTTGTTGCTATTATGACTTGATGATAGAGTTATTTGACTATGTATTCAATTGTATGATATGTATGTTGACTTGAGTAGACTTGATGTTGTTGTTCTTGTGATGTACATGCCTATGACTTACTGAACATGTGGTCTTGTTGAATGTGCATAAAGGTTTTTAATGGAAAGTGCATACTTTATGAAATGTCCCTTTTCTTAGCATATTTCATAGTGTGTGTGCATATGGTCTCATACTTAGTACAAGTGGTGTACTAACCCCTTTTCTTCCTTTTCCCCAAACATTTTAGGTTCTGGCCGTTGAAGGGATTTTGGAGACGACTTTGAAGAATATTTGGAATTCTTTATCTTCCAAGTTTGATAGGTCCTCACTTTCCAAGGGCAATGCCACTATCAAGCCTATGAAGTTTTTTTAGTATTAAGACTTATGTTTCTTTCCTTTCATTTGAGTACTAAACGTTGTATGACAAATATGTGGTTTTATTGCATTGATGTATGTGCTAGTCCAATTTGATATACTCTTGTTAGATTGTTATGAGATGAGACGCCTATTTTGAGACTACATTATATTCTATATATATCTATGTGCAATAAAAGTAGAAGACTAAGTAATCTTTCTATACGAAGGATATATGTATATTTTATATATATATATATATACACAAACTAAGGGTATGTAGAGGTCTGTGTAAACCTCCAATTAGAAGTAATGAAAAGTTTATAAGTTTTTGCTAACTTTGACCTATGAATATAATGATGTAAGCTAAGAGGCTAGTCTTACTCCTCAAAGAGGACGACAACACCAGTTACGTATAGGGGGTATTCCCGGATGTGACAGAAACAACCCTTCGAACAAATAAACTAGGAATAGTTATTTTTGAAACAATAGGAGAAATTTGGAAATTTTCCTAAGTGTAAAAGTAAGTTTGTGGTCATTTTCAAACGAGCATAACTTCTAGCTCAAGATGAGTTAGGGTCAGTTCTTTATGTGGTTGGAAATCCCTTGAAGAGTCTTTCTAAAGGATCATACTTTTTCGATGATTCCTTAGTGCTTTTTATCATAGACTAGTGGATCTAGTTAGTAGTTTAGGATCTATTCTGATGGCAAGATACAGAGTGGTCCTATTGCAACGTGAGGTAAGACGTTGTACCATCGCTTAGGCTCATAGTGATGTTTGTCGGTTAGAAAATTTCTCACAAAAACTATTTTACTTTAATAGATAAGTAAAGTTGAGTTTATTATTAAATTTCATCTAATGAACTAAGTGTTTACACTGTTTTAAAAGCTTTATATATATATATATATATAAATATATATATTGCATGTGTATTTACTGCTTTATATTTAATTATGAATTCTTAAGTTGAGCAGAGACAAGGTAAGTTCATTCTTAATCCTTTCAAGCTTAGTAGTTTTTGTTTAGAATTCCAACTAACATATTCATATTAGTAGTAGTAGAGGTTTCATAGACAAACAGGTTGTCTGACTATTTGCTTGTCTATGAAGACTCCACTACTACTAATATGAATGTTGGGACAAACCCCACAACATTCTACAAAGGAAATATGGAAATGCAATTAAAGAGTCCTCCAGAATGCAAGGAGGCTCACCATTGACTCTGAATGCTCAAGCTGGATCAAGTAGGTGCTGGATGTTGATCTTAGTTACCTGCATCTGCATCATAAGACAATGTAGGCTAACTGGCATCAATATATTGAATGTATGAGTATGTCAGTTGGAATGTTAAACAACAACTACTAAGCTTGAAAGGATTAAGAATGAACTTACCATGACTCTGCTCAATTCAAGAAGTCATAATTAATTATAAAGCAGTAAAGACAGATGAAATATACATATAAAGCTGTTAAAATAGTGTAAACACTGAGTTCATTAAATAAAATGCAATAATAAACTCAACTTTACTTATATATGAAAGTAATATAATTTTTTTGGGAGATTGTCTAACCGACAACCATCACTATGCGAATGTTTTGAGACTTAAGTGCCATTTTTTGGCCAAGACTATTATTTAATGTATTTTTCATGAGAAGGTTTCCAGCTTTATATTTGAGTTAAGTTAAGTCTTCCGCTGAGTTAAGTAAGACATACCAAGGGTTCACGTAAGGCCAACAATGGTTGCTGGGTACCGGCCATGTCTAGGGTGTAGGATCGGGCATGACACAAAAAAACTCATTAACACAAAAACTCCCAACACATGCAACATGCTAGTAGGAAATTCTAACCCTCAAGCTTGAATAGAATAGGAGAAAAGAGGCAAAACCGCATCCTCCCTACCACATTACCATGATAAGGAACCCGTATAAACACAAAAAAAAAACTACAAATTACCGACTTCCTCATCCAGATTTGCTTCCTCATTTACTTGAAGAGCATAGAAATGATTCTTCTGTTGTTCACCAAAATTCAGACCATTATAAGGAACTTGCTTGACTTATCTTCCTCTAGTAGCAATAGTAGGACAATCTATCACCTTGTGATCATTCTTTTCACATCCATAGCATCCACTAGTACCGGCTAAACACTTCCCAAAATGTTTTTTCCCACAATTTGAGCAAGTAGGCCTATCAACTTGGGAACCACCACCCCTCTAATAGTTAGCCTTAGGAGCAATACGAACATATTGATTTGGAGTCCTCTTCTTAAACCTAGGTTGTCTTGCTTATCGGTTCTTCCCCTCCTCACATCTCTACCCCTCCTCTCAAGCTTTGACTCCTCAATGGATTGAGCCTACACAATAATCCTAGATAGATTCATGTCATTATGAAGTATTGTCATACGATACTCTTCCTTCACAAGATCGGAATTACCAGTCAAGAACCTACTTATCTAATCTCTAGGGTTAGACACCATAAATGGAGCATATTTAGACAACAAGGTAAACTTCAAAGAATACTCCTCCACATTCATGGTACCTTTCCTAATACTTATAAAGTACAACCTTAACCTCCTTCTGACGGGGAAAGTACTTCCCTAAGAATGCTTCTTTAAACTCTTCCCATTCTATAAGACCTGATTTGACCGGCCTATTGTCTTTCCATTGTGTGTACCACAGTTTAGCAACCTCTTTCAATTTCTATGAAGCCAACTCCACCTTCTCCCTGGAAGATACACCCATATCATGAACTATATTATAAACCTCATTTGAGAATGCTTGGGTGTCATGACCAGGAAGGACCCCTAGAAGTAACATGGCTCAATCGACCTCTCGGAGGTCTCATACAGGCCACATGGATCATTCATTGCATATGAAACTAAACATAAGTAAGAATTCAAAACTTTTTTCACACATGAAGACAATTTTCATTAAAAATCAATTTAAAGACTTTAGACGTCTAACTTTACAACTCGTATGTATAATTAAAACATCTAATAAATTTTGGAGTACAACATTTGGGACTAAGACCATACAAGACTTAAAATAAAGATTAAAAGACATAATGGAACATGTGGGTCTTGTCCTCGAATATCTGAGGACTCACCAGAAACATCATCTCCAACCCTTAGAAACCTACCCATCATCCATGGCATGCCAAGACTTCCAATCCCTACGCTTTAGTCAAGAGGGAAAAAAAGGGGTTAGCACATTAAGCACTAAGTATGGAAGCCAATAGAAACTATGCGAAAAGTATAGAAACATTATTTCATGACAATTTGACAAAAAACCTTTATCATAAGAGTTAAAGAGACATGATACAAGTCAACAACTACATATAAGACATATTCAACTAACATCAACATATATCACTTAATTCCATATTCATCAAGTAAGCCTTTTCATCATTTAGACTCTTTACCTAAAGTTACTCTAAGACCCACTTAAGTAAGACATGAAGAGACCACCCATACACCCTCTTCAAGAACACTTGAGTGTTCCTCAAAGCTACCCTCGATAAGAACCTTTCTGTTCAACATTCTTAAACTAAGTGAATGATATTCATTTAAAACCTTCAAAAGACAACTAACAAAATAGGGGACTTTACATAATGGTCTTGGAAGACATGGGGAACTCACTTTAGTATCTTCAAAGCCTACTCGTTCCATGTGTAGATAGCGTCCCATTCCACTACCTACACGTTTTAGAACCTATCAATTACTACAGTGCACATCCACCATGATAAGAATAGGCATTAACCAGCATAGACCACACTAGATAGGTATGGGATACATTGTCATAATACCCTACACCGTGGAAGGTGTTATACTTGCCAAAGGTAGAACGAGGACACATCCCATGTTGGCACATGGTTAAGGGATATCAAGGGCTTTTTTGTACACTAGTCTCATACTGCAAGTAGAGCTACTACCACTAGCATATCCACTCGGTGCTTTGCCTTGGTTCTCATAGAGTAAGTAAGTTCATTCACATAAAGGTATTTGAGAAGGTACTATCTCCAAGTCCTACCAACTCATAATACCACAACTAAGAAGGAATGCAGAAGGGTCTACCGCTCAAGGTTCATTAGGATAACTCTTATGAATTTCTCAAAAATGGTTTCATGCCGTTCCGGCCAACCAACCTCCAAGTCCATCATTTCACCTAATAAGGGCACCATTTATTTCTACCACTTCAAGGATTTTTTGTTCACCTTCTTTTTATATTGAAGGTTGCACATTCTTAACCTTCTTCTCATATGCAAGGTTCATTAGTCATTCATATAAGGGTACCTTCTATAGGTCTACCGATCCTAGACGTTCATTCATACATACATACATGACAAGGGTGCCTAAGCCTACCAAGTCAAGAGCACATTCACATAACTTTCATGCATAAAGTAGGGACAACTAGGTCTACCTAAACAAGACACCAAATCAACATATAGAGACTCTTCATAGTCTATTATCATCACATACCAACGTTTAAAAGAACATGCTTTTATTCACAATATCACATAACTTTATACAAGATCACCTCAACATAACATAAAAACCTTCACATTATCAATATTACACAAGATCACACATATATCACATAATAACTTCAGTTTATACATTCACATATGTCATAACGCCTTCTAAATAGCAACATTACTTCACATAACCAACTTCACATTATACCTTCATATATACCCTAGCATTATACTACTACAATTCACATAATAATGTTGACAAGGACATGATCACAATAAGAACAAGAAGTAGACACCTCTACCAGAAATGGACCAAACCACACAAGAGCACTTATATATCAATTCTTCATTAGTAAGGGAATTAGGTCAACTTACCTTCTTCCAAAAATCCAAGATCACCATTCCTTAACATTACAAACAACTCACAATATAATATCTTAATAACCATAGAAATCATCAATACTACTCAATATAATCACAATTCCATCAACATTAGGTCATAAGCAATGCACCCACATCATAATCAAACTTTGGGGATTTAAGAATATCAAGGGTTAATGGAGTTTTTCATTGGAAAACATCAATTTAAAATAAATAATATCATATCTAATGATTTGAAATAGCTTCATGCAAGAACCCTTGAGTTAGAGTGCAAAATTGGACTTTTCCATAAACTTTGATTTCCTTGAAATAACTTTTAAGTTGGATCTAAGATGACAGAAAGCCTTAGATAAATAACTCTCATACCTTATTACAAAAACTCCCAAGATAATTGAAGAATAAATCCATTGGAATCCATAACCCTAGCTCCATCTTGATCTCATGCTCCTGTAGGGGTTTTTTTTGGAGAGAACTATCGGAGGGAAAGGATTTTGATTTGTGTGTTAGGGTCTAAAAAGAGAGTTTAATCAATATAATATACTTAAAGTACCTAAATACAAATAAAAAAAAACCTTACAAGCACTTAAAAAGACTTGGGGTGAATTTACCATTTCACCCCTAAGTTTGTCGAACTGCTGCAGGAAATTGTAGACCCAAAGGACGCCCACAAACGACGGACCATCACCCTATCAATGGGGTCTGTCCTTTTGATCAGAGGCTCCACAAGTTGCAGGGTTTGCATGCCTGGTTGACGCCCAAGACTAACGGACCATCCATGCATTGATAGTCCATCATTTGGACCCATCAATCATGTTGCCTGGCAGCTTCTTGGCCAAGAAATGGAGTCCTCCTCAAGGGCCCCTCATAGGTACTTTTGGGAGTCGTACATGGATGTTAAACCCCAAAATCTGCCCATCTAATTCTAGGGTCATCATCACTGAGTTAAACCTTAAAAAACACTTAACTTCATTATAAGACTTAGGCACACACAAATCAACGACTAGCCTCTGAATGTATTGGTCGTTCCTTGACGTTTGACGTCACACTTAACCAAACTAATCTATAAACTCATCTACACAATAAATTAACAAGTTAATATACCTTAAAACGCCAGTGAATCTCTAGTTCATCCCATTTCATTTTTAGGGTTGTTACATTTGGAATTCTCTCTCCCCTTAGAGCCAAGAAAGGTAGGAGGATTCATCCTCACAAAGTCCCTCAACCTAGAGGTCATGGTACTCACAAGAGAATTTCACCCTAGGCCCCACATCTCTATTTGCCTGAGCCTTCATGGGACGGGCTAGGGTAAGAAGAACCCCTCTGACCTCCAGTCATGTCCGGGGGAACCACAACAACCTCATTCCCTTGAATAGCTATAGGGATTTGTTCATCTTGATGAACTTACTCATCTTGGGGAGGAACTCCCTCGTTCACTACTCCTTCCTCCACTCTATTTGTGGGCGACCTTCTCGTATTCATATCCTATAAACACAAGACAATAGATTAGGAAAAGACACTTATATAGCACTCAACTCTATGGCACTACATAAAAGTAATAAAGAAAGTGAAACTTTTATCGTCCTATAGCCTCTCGCTCATTGATGTATCGCAACTCACACCGATGAATAAGACTCTCTAATAAAGATGGTCTCATGGGACTTTTAAACCCTAAAGACTACTTCATAACCTTATACTTTGATACCAAGTTTGTCACGATTCAAGAGCACCCCCAAGTCGCGACGCAGCGCACTCGACCTCTCAGAGGTCTTATACAAGTCTCTTAGCATTCATTCATCACATTAATATGAAATGTAGTTCGGAATTAATACTTTAACAATAAAGTCAATAAGGAAAACTCCTTTATAAAACATAAGAAGAACTAAGTCTCATCACAAAGACACCTTAGACACATCTCATTATCATAGGGTCATGACCCTTACATAGAAAACAAATTCATGTCTAATACAAAGTCTTTAATTAAAGAAAACTAGAAATATTGTCCATGTCCTCAAACATATGAGGACATACCAATCTTGAGAAAAATATACTTCCCAAGCTTCAACTCTAGGAATCCTCACTTGCCACCACCTACACTTGTAGACATAGAGAAAGATATGGAAATTGTACAATTAAGTACTAAGTATGGTGAACATGTAAGAAAACCATGAAAAAGGGCGCTTTAATTGAAATATGTTTTTCATGTTGTTTTGATAAATAAATTTCATAAAGCAAGTGTAAAATACATCTTACAAGTCCATAATCGACCGCATAAGATAATACTCACATAACTTCAAGATAAGACCATAATCATTTAGTAACTTATTTAGCCATTTGACCCTCCCCTAAGTAAGACATGAAGATATTTCCTATACAACCTCTTCAATACACACCTAAGTGTTCCTTCAGATTGCTTAAGAAAAGGATATTTCCTTCCAATATAACTACAACATGTCAACATTTAACACTAAAGATACTAAGAGGAACATTCATGCACATAAGTGACTTCACATAATGGTCTTGGAAGACCTAGGGAACCCACTCAAGTATATTCGAATCCTACTCATTCGATGTGTAGATAGCGTCCCATTCCACTACCTACATATTACAGAACCTATCCAATAACGAGAGTGAACATCCCACATGATGAGGATATGCATTTAACGACATAAACCACACTAGCTAGGTATGGAATCTGGTGTCATAAGACCTCACAACGTGGAAGGTGTTCTACTAGACAAAGGTATAACTAGGATACATCCCATGTAGGCACATGGTTTAAAGGATATCAAGGGCTTATTTGTACTCTAGTCTCATACTTCAATTAGAGCTACTACCATAAGTATATCCACTCAATGCTTTGTCTTGGTTCTCATAGAGTAAGTTCATTCATATAAGAATATTTGAGAAGGTAACATCTCTAAGCCCTATCAACTCATAAAAATACTACCAAGAAGGGATCCACAAGGGTCTACCGATCAAGGTTGATTAGGACAGCTCATTCATAAAATGGGTACCATGCTAGGTCTATCCGCTTCACTTCATTATCAACCTTATTTTCATATTCAAGGTTTCAGATTCACTTAGAGTTCTAGATCATCAAGAAAGGGCATCATTCTTAGGTCTACCGGTTTAATAAATACTTTAGAACACCTAAGTTATCATTCATGTATCAATTAGGGACAACTAGGTCTACCTAGATAAGACACCATATTAACATATAGGGACTCTTCATAGTCTATCATCATCACATACCCACATTTAGAGGAAACATGCTTTAAATCACATTATCTCATAGTTTTATACAAGTTCATCTTATCATCATATCACAACTACACCATATGTCTATCTTCCACATAAAAACATAACTAACCTTCAATTCACATCATAGATTTATCAAGATCACAATCAAATAAGAACAAGAAGTAAGCACCTCCACAATAAGTGGATCAAACCATACCAAGCAATCCAACTATACTAAGCAATTGAAATAACTCACCATTCTACAATATCACAATTCACCATTAATCACCTTCCAATACTTCCAATAATAACAAGGGAACTTACTTATCTTCATGTCCATAAGTTAAAGATCACCAACTCATCCTTACATCTAGAATTTATCATATGTGTAGATAAATAACAACAAGGATCAATGCTATAAAGCAATATAAATACAATTCAATCCATAGAACCACAATTATTAAACCCACTTTACAAGACAAAATTAGAGAATTAGAAAGATGATGGATCCATGGAGCTTTTTATCATAAAACCATCAATTAACATTGAATACTTCATAAATCATCAATTTAAACATTTTAATGCAAGAACCAATGCTTAAAATTTGACATAAGATTTTTTAATACTTTTGAGATCTTTTGGAAAGCCTTTGAATTGACTACTTGAATGATAAAAGAATCAAGGATGAATAACAATACCTTATTAGTATAAATTTCACGAAAATTTGATAAAACCATCACTTGAATTCCCTTTATCCTAGCTTGAATTTGACCTAGACCTTCAATGGTGTTCTTTGAGAATATATTTGGGAGGGAAGAGTTGGATTTTAATGTTAGGGTCAAAGTGAGGGTTTCATTGTTTTAACATACTTAAAAATCCTAAAAACACTAAAATAACCTTCCATAACTTAATTTGAACGTGAGGTTAATTTACCAATTCAACCCTCACTTGGCCGAGACAAGAAAGAATTGCAAGCATTCATCAACCGCCACTACCTACGGACCGTAAGTGGTGTGACGGGCCGCATTGCAGGTTGTCAAACTTGTCTGAGGCTTAGCCATGGGAGCTAAATCTCCCTAGTCTAATTCTTTACCAACGAAGGGGGTTGAAACTCCATCAAATGACCTACTGGTTGTAAGTCGTGGATGTAGGTTACCCCGTTCTGGACACTTTGGGGGTTGAGCTAAGGGTCCTCCTCAAGGGCCCCTCGGTGGGTTCTTGGGGAGTCGTACCCACATGTTTAACAACTACACATATCCTTCTACGCACTAGGGTCACCTCCCATTACTATTAGACTCCAAACAGCACACCAAAACACATTTCAACATGCAAGAGCACACTAGCACACACAAGATTAGTCTTCAGACGTCTTGGTCGTCCCTTGACGTTTGACTTTCAAAACCACTCAAACCTGACCTTGGATGCTTTTTATTATTAATTTTAGAAAGTTATTAACTCAATAAACTCACGTGAATCTCTAATATATCCTAATTCATTTTGAGAGTGTTTCAACTCAAGAGGCGTCACAATATACCACCAAGTTATATGTACCGTCCGCTAAGGTCAAAACCAGAGCAGAAGTAAGTCTTTCTTTTAATTGTTGGAAACTTTTATCACAAGCATATGACTATATAAACTTTTCTTTCTTTTGAGTCAAATCTATCAATGGATAAGAAATGGAGGAAAATTCCTCGACAAAACTTTTATAGTAACCGGCTAAACCCAAGAAGCTTATAATGTCCATTGGTGATAAAGGTCTAGGCCAACTCTTGACCGTATATGTTTTCTTTGGATCTACTTCAAGACATTGGGAATGTTAACTCCATTTCAGTAGTGGGTGACCGGCTGATTAAGTGACCCCACTTCATTCCAGTAAGAGTAGCCTATAGTGCTTAGTAGTTGGCTAAAGCTTATGCAAAGGAGTTAGTGAGGTTGCATGAGGTGCGTTTTTCATCATCTCGTACTGTGGTACACAATTAACACCAAGTTTTAGGAAATATTTCATGAAGAGATGAACAATCAACTCACTTTTAGCACATCCTTCTATCATAAATTGACGGGCAGTTAGAGAGAATTATTCAAGTGTTAGAGGACATATTTGAGGGCATGTGTGATTGATTTTGGAGGGAATTGGAGTAAGTCCGTGCCTTTGTGTTAGTTCTCCTATAATAACAATTATCACCTTGCATTGAAATGGAAACCTTCAAGGTACTTTATGGGAGGGGACGTAGATCACCCATAGGGTGGTTTGAGGTTGAGATGTGAAACCTTTAGGGGTTGATTTGGTGAAAGATGCTCAAGAAAAGGTGAGAGGCATCCAAGCTAAGCTTCTAACATCCTAGATTCAATGAATAAAGTTTTGAAGAACGTAAGGTAAGGGATATGAAATTTCAGGACGGTTTGAAAGTTCTTCTAAAATTGTCACTCATAAAGGGGGTGATGAGATTCGACAACAAGGAAAAGCATAGTCCTCGATACATCAGGTTATTTGAGATTCTTGACTATGTAAGTCCAGTGGCTTATAGGTTGGGTTTACCTCTTAGCCTATCTAGAGTCCATCTACTGTTTCATGTGTCCGTGTTGAAGAAGTATCACGGGGACGAAGATTTCATCATAAAATGGGACTCAGTTTTATTAGACAAAGACCTTCACTATGAGAAAAAATCTGTTGTTATTCTTGATGCAGTGTCTGAAAGATGAGAACATAATTCCATGAGATTTTGATCTAAGCATCTTTCGGTTGAGGAAACTACCTTGGAATTTGAGAAGGACACGTGCGACAAGTATCCTAGTCATTTGTGGATTCATGTACTACTCCACTCTTGCCTTAGCCATTTCTCCTAGTTTATCACTCGAGGATGAGTGATGAGTAATTTAGTATCTATTGTAATGAAGTATTCCCTTCATTATGAAAAACCTAACAGCAAGGAATTTGGGCCAGGAAACTCCGAAGTAGTAACTTGGGAACTTTTAACCTAGGCTAGGCTTGGACAAAATCTGAGTCAGTTGAGGTATACGGAAATCCGGTGATGCATGGGGTATTTAGTTATGATTTTGATCACATGAGTGGATATCCAAGACTTTAAGAATCCGATACGTCTTTACAGAATTGAATTCGAGGGAGTAGAACTCGTGGAACTGATCTTGGCATGAAAGGACAGTTTTAGAGCATCCAGGTTTAAAGGTGTGTTATGAAATGGGAGCTGGGAACTTAAATTATGAGTTTTTGTATTTGTGCAAGCCGCTGAGGATGGATTAATCCTACCAGGGCTTGGCCGCTATGGCTGGTAAAAAATGACTTAAATTAGGGAAAAAACCCAAAAATGTTATTTTCTGCAAAACTTCGTTCTTAAGATCAAGGGACAACCCATGTCAATTCCTTACCAGATTCCCATGGATTCTCGCAATAAAGATAATTACTCCCCTAATACATATTTAGATTCTTAGAACTTAGGATGCTCACTAATTATCATTGGGGGAGGGTTTTGGCCTGAAGTTAATAGTGGGAAAATCCATAGTTTAGTATTAGGATCATGGGTTTGGACTTGGGTTCATAATTTTTTTATTATCTATGTAAATTAGATCTTTTTTAGTGATACTTTCATTGACATCTTGTTTTAGATCAAGAACGAGCTGGAAGACTTCGGAAACGGAAGGCTACGTGTCTTGGGAGTATTCAACCTTGATTTTGAGGTATGTGATATATGCTGATTAATATCTCCATTGTATGTGTGCATGTATGTGATTCAAATCTAATGAAATGATTGTTTATGAACAATTATATATTATGAACCTATTGCTTGATTGTATGACTATGAGTATTGTTTAGTATGGGTGTGATTGTGATAGTGGTTGTGCTGACTGAATCATGTGTCACATTTTTGACTCATATATTGGATTGGGTATCACCTTCTGACACATATATTGGATCGGGTGTCACGTTCCGACACATCAACATTTTTGGTGTGGGTTCCATGAGAGGACCGCTTGTGATTATTACTATCATATCTACTTGTCATTGATATTGTGAAATTGTATGTTGCTCCAAAATGATAACTGAATTATGCTTTCTGTATATGTGTGTTTACTCTGTTTAATTTCATGCGTACATTTTGCTTATTATAGTAGTGATAACGCTCAAACTTTCTTCTCAAATAAGAATTAAAGCGGTCGTATCAAGTAAACAACCCAACTAATGAGATTGGGATCGTTCCCACGAGGAAAATAGTTCAGACTTAACTTCAATCTATTATTACTATTATTTAGTCAATTATTTCCTTGGAAAGCAAGACAATAAAAAGGGGGTTTTTATTTCTAAATGAATGAAAATAATTAGCTAAATCAAAGTAGACAACTAACAGATTCAAATGTTGGATTTTAATCAGTTACTAAAAGTAACTAGGGTATACGTGTTCCCCATAGGTTTCTAACTTGATAATTCTAACTATAACAATTCTTTCCTATTATCTTGCATGCAAAGTGATAAGGTATGTATTTCTAAATCCTTGGTCCGACATCTAGAAAATTTCACTCTGCACCTTGGTCCGGCTACGTGTGTTGCTATATTAACCCTTACCTTTACCTCATATTAAGCATTGTATTCGATACTTGACTAAGTTATTACCTCGTACCAATCAATACTAGCCTATTAGATAGTATACACTAAATCTATGTTGATAATTTTTTTCCTATTATCTACCTCCTTGGTTCTGCAAGTAGCATTAAGGCGAGTTCTAATGTTGGCCATCCGTTAAAAATACTTCTAAGCGAAAGAATTATCAATACATGCAAGACACTATTCTAGAATTGTTAATTTAGTTAGGTTTTACCTCATTATTCGCCTATGGTTCCCACAACCCTAGTTATGGAGTTTAGTTACCCATAATCATAATCACAATATTCATATATATAATATAAGAATTCATGCACTTACTTCAATGGGAAAGAATAAAATCCAGAAATTTACTTGAATAATTGACAAAATCACCAACAATCAACTCTAGAGAAAAGTGTAATAAACCAAAGTGTAATAATCAAAATAATCTCCTCAACAAAGAATTAACATAGAGGTGTCAAATAACCAAGAGTCTAACTATAAGAGAGTCTAATTGCCAAGAGTCTAACCCCAAAAACGAGGTTTTTCAAACTATTTATAAAAAACAAAAACCTAATAAAGAAGGACTCTAATTGTTGGAAATCTGTCAAAATGTGGCTGGGTCGACGGACCTCGCGACGGGTCGTCGTGGTCACGACGGGCCGTCATGGACTCTATCGTCCCATACTTTCCAAATCTTCTGCTGCTCTCTTCATTACCCTCGATGGCAGGTATGACGGATCGTCACAAGCACAACGGTCCATCGAGGGTCTCCGTTCCATAACACATAAACTCTTAGAATTTGGGTAATGAGACTACTTCTCTGATCTTCACGATGAACCAGCAGGATAGACCGTCATGGATACGACGGTCCGTCACGCACTCCGTAACCCCACGCTTGGTCAGACTTCCCCATCTTCCTTCAGCAACTTCACTACGAGTCCACCTACGGACTGTCACAGTCACGACAGACCGTCACAAGCTCCGTAGGTGGTACTTTTCTGCATTTCTTGCTCAAGAACTTCCGCGTTAATCTTTAGACAGATTTCCTGCAAATAAAGAGAAACTTACATAAAAATTAATACAAAAAGGCTTTTGGACACACATTAAACTTAAGGAAAAAACATTAAAAATACTGTTAAACCACGGTATATCAAGTAGTCACATGATCGTACTAGTACACTGTGATTTCATGTACTCATACTACACTTACTCTTTATTTGTTGAGTACAAGGCATCTTCAGGCGGCTATTGATAGACCTCAGTTAGGAGACCATTGACCGAGACAATCTTCAAGGGTGATCCAGTTCTTTCAGTCTTCCACAGATCCATCATTAGTTTAGTCCATTATTTTTTTACTCGGGCTATTTATTCATTCAAACATTTGCTTATGCTTATTTTTGGGGTTGCACCCTTTTTTTCCATAGACTTGTTGAGTGGTAAAGTTTTTGTACAATGACTTTGGTTCTAAGGGTTGAATTTTGTGATGTTCATGTTTTGTTGTTTTGTTAAACTCCGCAGTTTATGGGAACTCATTATTATGCTTCCGTTTTCTTTAAGTGTTTTAGTTTTTAAAAATGTTTAGTTAGGTGTAGTAGTGGATCTTCAACCGGAGGATTAGTGTGGGTGTCAATCACTGGGGTCTGGTCCGTGACAATACCATCAGTCATACTTGTGGGACACTATTGTTGCTTTCATCTCAAAACAATAGCATATGCCCTTCACTCTAATGCAAGACCAAATAGAGACATACGACGCAATCTTATCCATCAATCAAATTTTTAATAAATGTGGGTTTGGTGGATAAGATCATGACATGTGTATGTCTGTTAGAATAAAGGGTTTATATGCTTGAGTTTTAGAAGGAAGGGTCACCGATGCCCTAAATGTATGATGGAAGGTATCTCATACCATTTATGATATTTCGGGGGGTATATTTATCCTTCAACAAATGTGAATTTTATGACTTATTGTGTTATAATTGAATTAAGACAAGAGTCTTCTTTTAAATGAGTCTTAATAGTGGTAAGACTATGTTATAGATATGATTCATTCAAATTTATTAAAAGAGAAAATACATTAACTAACACCTGAAGTTGTTCCAATTATTTTTTTTAAAAAACCAATATAATAATAAGTAGGATCAAAAAGCGGGGAAAATTTGATATATACTAGGCAAGAGGTAAAACACTAGTTTTGATATTGCTAGCAAAAATTGTAGGTGTATGGCATGAGAAAGAACTCATTTACTCACCCTGATAAGATTACATTTATAGAAGAACATAATTTTTGAAGAGGATCTTGATTAAGAAAATTGAAATGTTAGATTTAGCTTTCTTTGAGGTCTACTCTATGTTTTTGGAGTTGAGAGTGTAGAATATGACATAGCTTAAGAGAACTACCATGATATACTCCCTCAATTATAGTTAGAGCGCTGCAGTTTAGGCTTAGGAAAATAATGAAATGACATAAAATACTTTAAAAAAACTCCCGTTAATGGAACTCAGACAGTCATTCCATGTTTCAACTTCTCATAACTAGCCAATATTATGAATTGTGGCATGATTTATTACTCTTGAAGTGCATCCATGGAATTTAGGCTTAATATTCTTCTTTGCTTTAGTTTTAGGAGCACAATATATGGCTCGTGGATGCTAAGGTGGAACCTGGTACTAAAGTTTCTGGTTGGTTGTTCTTTATTATGTGCTAAGTATTCATAGCTTTAAAATTTAAGGTGTTAAAGTATCCCCTTCGAAACCACTCATCCGCCAATGATGGTCAAACTAGGGTAAACAACTCATCAGACTAACTTTTTCTAATCTAAACTCACTATTACGGTCATAACTTTGAATCACCCAAATAGTATAGTCTTAGACAACAAAACCAACATATTAGCAGTCCTGAAGACTTGCTAAGTAACCTAAACACAATTTCTAGAAAAATAAGAATGATCATCATCCCAAATTCACGAAAATCAACATACATTAACATATTGATGCTCAATCTAAGACCCTAAAAGTCATAACCTACCTCAAAGAAGATTGCACGTGCTCCAAATCACTCTCTAGAGCTTTTCCCTTCTTTACGGCCTGCAAACGCTTCCAAGTTATTAAAATAGGATAACAACATTAAGAAGGTCATTTAGACACCAAAAAACGCATTAAATAAAGATGGACCAAAATTGAAGTCAAAAGAGAATATGTGGGATCCAAGCCAGAAATTTTGAAAATGACATCCTCAAAAGGTCATGTTTAGCTCACAAAATTTGTATCTTAGAATAGGACACGATTTGGGGCTCGAAACATTCCAAAAAAAACTTGCATAAAAAATTTTCATAAAACCACAATTAAAACCACATAAATAAATCTAGGAAGCCCGTTTAAGATGCAATTCACCTCAGACAAAAGGTCTCTGCAATCCCAAACACACCACTACTCATCCACAAATTTTAATCAACCAAATCAAAGCTCTAATGATTGAGTAATTTCCAAATGAAGTTTCAAGAAATAGTTAAAATGTGTATGGTCTTGTTTATGAAGAACATATGAAAATAGACATCACGAACACAGTCAGGCAGGCACGCGATCACGAGGACAATATGTCTTGTACTTCATGAATATGGAGGTATCTCGCAATAGGAGAAAGAAATTACAAGGGGATCGTGAACACATCATGGATCAGATCCTGCGAATGCTAAATTAAAGGAAAATAAGACAACCTTTTGTGAACGTTGCCTAGCCCATGTAAAATGTGGAGGCCATATGACTTGACCTTTGCAAACATTGCCAAAGGCCCCTCGAACGTAAAGGGCACTGAGGCCAATAACAGGGGATGCACATTATCTAGTTTAGTCAAGGTCCTAAATCTCTTACGATGTGCTTGAGATTCGCTCGGAATCCATGCATGTAAACAAAATATGCTACCCCATTAAATTCGACATTCCAGAATCAATGAAAAAGTCCAAACTTCCAAACGAGTCCTTCTTAATAAAAAGAGGGTCGCACACCCAAGCTCCATTTTAATTCATAATCTAAGAGGGGACTTAGAAATAGCTCGGAAGCCTCGGATCTACACAAATAATCATTCTAGACCAAACTCGACATTCTACAGATAAAAAAACTGTTATAATTTAATTCCAAGGCCATTTTTTCAATTTTTGACTGAAGCAAAGCATTCAAAATTCTAAAGCTCCAAAACATGGAAACTTGCACAAAAACAAAAAAACAATTAAATTATCAAGTCGTTGGTTCCAACAAGTCATAAATGACTTTATGTCGCTACATGAATGATCTAAATGATGAAACAAATGCATTTATACAAAAATGACTTGGAGGGTCATTACAAAAATATATAAAAATCTTCTTTCTACCAACACCCTATTCTTACCCCCACCCACATATCTTTTTCTTCTTCACATGAACCTCTATCTAGTTCTTCTTTATTTTCTTATTCTTCATTATTTTCATACCCGATTTCCATCTACCCAACAACATATCCACCGGAATCATCTTCCCTTCAAATCATCGTATCTGATTTTAATGCTTATCCAATTTCACCATATCCACTGTAGTTAATTTTTCTTTTTGAATTTGTTGTTGGTTGATAAAATTAATAATTGAGTTGAAAAAATAAAATGTAATGATGGATTTATTGGTGACGGGTGGAAATAAGTGGAAATTGAAGGTGGAAACTAAGAAAAAATCTGACAATAGTAGTGGTGAAACTTGGTTGTGGGTTTGTACCTTTGACGATGATAATTTTATTTAGTGATGAGTTTGTTTATGGGTGTTGAATTTGTGGTGAACTTTTATCATTTTTTGTGGGGACAATGGTGGATTTGAATATATGTGCTGAGATATCAAGCTTCTGTTTTGATTTTAATAATGAAATATATAGGATTTGATAATAATATGGTAGAGTGATAGTAAATCCATATTGGTGTTCATTGAAGAAGAAACAATTGAATAACATGGGGAATTTTATTATAAATCTGACATGCATCTGATGTGGTAGCAAGACGCCATTGATATGCGTGACACAAGTGTGATACACCTCTCTTTTTGCGAGTGGTGCTATATATCTCATGGGTAAATTAATTCAGTTTTTAGTAGTACAACTGTTAATAGATTGTCTTGATAGTTTAAACATGCAATTGATTTTTTGAGACATGTTTAATGTAACACTCCAAAAATGCCAGAGCTTCATCTATTAAATAATGTTCAAAATGATATTTCCTGACCTATATTAATGTAATAATTTCATTTGGAAAAGGTTAGAGCCAAAACAACAAAGAAAGACCTTGACGTCTGGAAACTAGCTAATTTGAACTACTTGACGTTCCTATGTTTAATGAACGTTTCGAAGTGTCAAATGAAATCTTAAATTAGTAAAAAGAAATTGTATAGGTAGTATGTAGTACCAAGGGTCCAAACGTCCAGTAATAGAACCCCCAAAGACCACCCCAAGGGTCCTTGGGAAGGACCCATACTTGGGCTAGTAGGCTGCCAAAGCAGCCTACAAGCAGGCAGACTGGAGGGGCTGTTGCACGATGCATAACTCAGACACAGTGAACTACCTCAAGATTTGAGAGGAAGCCTCACAATGTGAGTCTGTCACCTGGAACACTGCCTCGACCCAAAATTTTAGAAAAAAGAATCGGATTGGCCCCGCCACGCACACCCACTTCCCAGATTCGTTAAAATCGTATTTTTGGTAAATTAACTTCACAAAAAGACCCATTTAAGTGAAGGCTCTTTTGTATATTTTGTGGGACAGTTATATATTGAATTTAGGTCAGTTTTATATCACTTTTAACCACTTAAACCAAATCAAAAGAATTTTTCCCATCTCCCTCAGGAACTCTCTCTTTTCCGAACTCTATTGAAGAACAAGAAGAGATTAAGGAATAAGATAAAGACTTCAAGTTTTTCAGTCCTAAATCATGGATTATTCGTCAATAAGGTATGATTTTTTCACTCTTAGGATTCCTTTCCCCAAGAGGTCCTTTCAAAGATGATTTTTAATAATTCAACTCCTATGGTTTTTACTCTACAAAATGGGTTTTCTTCCTAACTCTAAATTTATGACTATCGATGGAAAATAATGGTTTTCAATGGTTGATTTTGTATATTTTGTCGAATGTTTGACTTGTAATACTTGAATTTCGTGTGAAGCATGTCCCCTATCAAATTAATGGTTTTGAATGGGGTATACCTACTACTTGATAACACGTAATTGTTGGGATTGGGACTATGACTTGAATGAACTCCTAAATGACCCTTTCCCTTATTGTACTTTATGAAATATTCTTGTTTATGAGTTGAAGAATTAGTATTTTTATCCTATTGAGTATTTCACTACGTTGTTGGATGGCTGTTGTGTATTGAATATAATTTCTTGATAAGGATCTTGGAAGCAAGAGGTAAGTCTTCTAAAATATTGATTACTCTATGATGTTTATGTTAGCCTATAAAAGATGTTACAATGCTAATGAAGTATGTATGATGATAATATGCATATATGTTAGGCTATGAATATGTTAAATTCTGAGATCATGATAAGAATACGATAATTCAAGTTTAAAATATTCTCTTGTATGTTTCACACAAGATTATATATGATATGTTAATCTCACAAACGAAGGGTTACGATGAAAGGAAATTCTCATATAATTCTAAAGAGCTTATGATCAAGTTTATACAAGGAGTTAATCTCCTATGAATTATAATAACATTTATAAATAAATGATAACTTAAAGGTTAGTAAAAAAGGATTTAATCTTAGCACCGACGGACTAAATATGAGATGTGTCCCTTTCCTAGTTGGAAGGTACGTTCACAATGAGTCTCATGAGATAGAGGTTACCATGTAATGTGGAACTATGGGTCTACAATCAATCTCCTAGTTATTTAACTATGCAACACCATAGGATATTACCTAGTGGATCCACCTAGAAAGTTATGTTATATTTCGTTCTACATTGGCCGGTAGACACATTCTTTCCCTATGGGGTTTTATGACATCGGATTCCATGTTTAACTCACATGGTCTATGTCGGTTAAGGCAAATGTTTCCTCAAGTAAAATGAAAGACAAGTAAATATACATTGACAAGGGTGACATGAGGACTCTACCTAGTAAAGGTAAAGGTATGGGACTCTACCTAGACATTGCACAAGTTGACTCTAAAGGAAGTCCTAGGAGATTGTTCTTTTATAATATAATAACATGAAAGGTATGATGCTTATGATATATGACATTAATCTTATATGATGTTTGTTATGTTGATGAACATGTAATTGGTCTATATTGCTATATGATATGATGACTACTATGTTACAAGTTATATGAAGAAAGCTTTACTTATGGTCTCCTATCTTGTCTACTGGTTGTATGGGTTATGGGGCTTTACCTGACCATTGAACTTGTAGGTTGGGGATGGGATCATTTGTAAGTGTTTTATACGTTATATTTTTATGGTCTATTGATTAGGAAATATTAACTATGACTTTATAATAATATGCCTTTGATTATGACCATGCTTTATGTTGATGGAATCACTAATTTATATATGTTCTATGGTATGTGCATTAAAGTTTTTCAAAAGAATTATCATGCCTTCTAAGAAATGATCTATTTCATGCATGTCCTTAAATGTTATGTGCATATACCCATACTTAGTACATGTGGCATACTAACACCATTACCTTATATTACTACAAATGTAGGGTCCGACCATTGAAGATTATGAAGGTCGATCGAAGAAGCTTGGAACTCTTTCTCCGAGTGTTAGTAGGTCCTCATGTTAGGGGATGCTATCTTTTCGTATTCTAAATTATGAAGACTTTAGTAGTTATTAAGAATACTTTTGATTCCATTTATGTTCTTTAGATTCTTCTGTATTAAGGCCTATATGGCGTATTGACTTTTTATTGGCTAAGTCCAAATTCGTACTCTTTAGATGTTTTCTATATGAGAGAACTTTTAGACTATTGCTATGTATGTTTTCTTGATTATTAAGTATGAAATCTAAGTATACTTCACATAGTACTAAAAGGTTTTGATTTTTTTCAATTTTAACTGATGATATGTTATGACTACTGCTAAAGGCTTGTCTGAGTCCTTCGAGAGGACGACGGCGCCCGTCGCATATGGGGAGGTGCTCCCCGGATATGACAAACTTGGTATCAGAGCAAGAGGTTAAATATACTTAGGTTCAGTTTCTAACCGCGTTATATTTTGTCTTGTTCATGGTTGTGAAGCGAGGTGCAATTATGTATGAGAGGCTATGTAATGACTATGAAACTTCTCTTTTCTTGATAATCTTATGTCGTGCCTCTAGAGTTTTGAAACTATGTGTCTTTTAACATCTAATCCCTTTATTGTAGTTATAGGCGATTAACACAAGAAGGATAGCCACTAGAAGAGTAGGAGATTAGATTGTGAATGCGGGAGCTAATCCCAAGGCAATCAAGTTCCTCCTCAAGTGCAAGCTGGTGCAAATGAGCAAGTTCCAATTGATCCTCCAGCCATGACGAATGGTGAGGTGAGTGTAGTTCTATTCCAAAATGGCCAAGCCATCACCACTCAAGCTCAAGCCATTACGGCACAAACTAATAGGGAGGTTTTACCTCGAGAGAACCAACACGCTAGTACTATGGCTATCCATTTGAGATATTTTACGAGGATGAATCCTCTTATGTTCTTTGGATCAAGAGTTGGTGAAGACCCTGAAGACTTTCTTGATGAGCTCTATAAGATATTGTTAGCTATGGGGGTAAGTACTACTGAAAAGGTTGAGCTTGCTGCCTATCAACTCAAGGATGTGGATCAGTCATGGTACAATCAGTCAATGGATAGTAGGGCTTTAGGAGGTGGTCCCGTGACTTTGGAAATCTTCAAAAAGGCATTTCTTGACAGATTATTCCCAAGGGAGCAAAGGGAAGATAAGGTAGAGTTTATCTAGGAGGTATGAGTGTTAAAAATACTCCTTCAAGTTCATTAAGCTGACCATATGTGCTTCTTCTTTGGTTTCCAATGCTAGTCGTTATGTAATGGGCATGTCTGAAGAGATTGAAGAAGAATGTCATGCATCTATGCTTCATGACAATATGGATCTTTCTAGGTTTATGGTTCATTCAAAACATGTATAGGAGAGTCGTCTAAGGAATAAGAACATAGAAGCTAGGAAGGCAAGGTCTTTTGAAAGTAGTTCTTCTAAGAGTAGACTTGACGTACAAGACAAGCCTAAGTTCAAGGTTTTCAAACCAAGTCTCTTAAAATTTCTCCAAGAATTGCAATGATAGAGGTTCAAATCCTAAACCTCAAAAGGGGAGAAACGTTGATCAACCAAGAGAAAGACCAACTTGTGGCAAGTGCAGTAAGAAACATGTGGGTGAATGCCTTGTTAGGACTAATAGTTTCTATGGTTGTGGCAAAAGTGTCCATATGATGAAAGACTGTCCTAATGTGAGAAGCCAAGGTAAGGAGAATGGCCAAACTCAACCAAGCGATCTGAGATCTAAAGCTCCAAAAAAGAACTGTTTCTATGCACTTAAGGCTAGGGATGAACAAGAGAACTCTCCCAACATTGTGACACGTATGTTACAAGTCTTCTCTATTAATGTTTATGTTTTGCTTGATCCCGGTTCTACCCTTTCTTTTGTTACACCTTCGGTAGCTACGAAGTTTGATGTACTTCCCGATGTATTGATTGAACCCTTTTTGGTTTGTACCACAATAGGTGACTTTGCAGTTGCAAAAAGAGTCTTTACGAAATGTCCTGTAATGTTGCCCAATAAAGTCACTCTTGTTGATTTGGTAGAACTTGACATGTTTGACTTGGATATCATCTTGGGTATGGATTGGCTTCATGCATGTTTTTCTTCCATAGATTGTGTAACAAGGGTAGTGAAGTTCCAATTTCCAAACGAACCCATTCTAGAGTGGAGGGGGGGGGGGAATTCTATGCCAAGAGGTCAAATCATTTCTTGTTTGAAGTCTTGTAAGATGATATCCAAGGGTTTTCTATACCATGTAGTGAGGGTTGAGGATATAGAATGTGAAACTTCTTCTACTGAGTCAATCCCTATAGAGAGGGAATTCCTAATAGGTTTTTCCTACTGACCTTCATGTAGTTCCTCCCGAACGGGAAATTGACTTTGCCATTTATTTATTACCGGATACGAATCCTATTTTAGTGCATCCATATTGGATGGATCCGATTGAACTGAAAGAGTTAAAGCTCCAACTCAAAGATTTTCTATACAAGGGTTTCATTTTACCTAGTATTTCTCCATAGGGTGCTCATGTCTTGTTTGTGAAGAAGGATGTGCATTGATTATCGTCAACTCAATAAGGTCACCATAAATAAGAAATATCCTATCCCTCGGATTGATGATCTATTTGATCAACTCTAAGGGGCTAGCTATTTTTCCAAGATTGACTTGAGGTTGGGATATCACCAACTTAGGTTGAGAGGTGAAGATGTTTACAAAACAGCTTCCAAACTAAATATGGTCACTACGGATTTCTTGTTATGTCTTTTGGGTTAACAAATTCCCTAGCGGCGTTTATGGACCTAATGAATAGAGTTTTCCGAGATTACCTCGACTCATTTGTGATTGTGTTCATTGATGATACTTTTATATACTCAAACAATGAAAATGAACATGAGAGTCACTTGAGGTTGGCCTTGCAAGTCCTCAAAGAACACCAACTTTATGCCAAATTTAGTAAGTGTGAATTGTGGTTGAGGTCGTTTGCTTTTCCTGGCCATGTTATCTCTGGTGAGGGTAAAGTGGTCGATTCGATTAAGACAGATGCGGTAGTCTAGACCTTTGACTCCTACCGACATAAGAAGCTTCTTGGGTCTAGCTGGGCACAATAGAAGGTTCATTGATGAATTTTTGTCCATTGCTTCTCTTTTGACAACCTTGACTCAAAAGAAGGTGAAGTTTGAGTTGCCGAAAGCTTGTGAAAAAATTTCAAGAGTTAAAAGATAATCTTACCTCCGCTCCGATGTTGACCTTACCGGAGGGTCATTAAGTCTTTCTAGTGTATCGTGATGCTTCCCGAGTTGGCTTGGGATGTGTTCTCATGCAACATTGCAAGATGATTGTTTATGCTTCTAGGCAACTCAAAATTCATAAGAAGAACTATCCAACTCATGATCTTGAGTTAGATGCTGTAGTTTTTTCCTTGAAATTATGGAGACATTACTTGTATGGTGTGCATGTTGATGTATTTAATGACCATAGAAGTCTTCAATATGTGTTTACACAAAAAAAAAAGTTAAATCTCGGACAGAGAAGATGGTTAGAATTGTTGAAGGATTACGACATGAGTGTCCTTTACCACCCTGGCAAGGGCAATATGGTTGCAGATGCTTTGAGTCGTACGTCTATGGGATGTGTGTCTCATGTGGAAGAAGATAAGAAAGAACTTGTTAAAGATGTTCATACGTTGGCTCGATTAGGTGTGAAGTTAGACGATTCTCCAAATGGTGGTTTCATGGTCCATCATAACTCCGACTCATCATTAGTGGTGGAGGTGAAATCTAAGCAGCATCTTGATCCACTATTGATGGAGTTGAAGGAATCGAAACTTGGTAAGCTCAATGAGTCATTCTCCCAAGGGTGGATGGTGTTCTTAGGTACCAAGGGAGATTATGTGTACCGTATGTTGAGGATTTGAGATATCGAATTCTAGAAGAATCACATGCTTCTCGTTATTCTATACATCTGGGTGACACAAAAATGTATCATGACCATAGAGAGGTCTATTGGAGGGATGATTTAAAGAGGGACATAGTAGAGTTTGTTGACAAGTGTCCAAATTACCAACAAATTAAAGCTGAGCATGTTAAACCGGCTGGTTTACCCCAAATCATTGATGTCCCTACTTGGAAATGGGAAGCCATCTATATGGATTTTTTTTTTGGGTTGCCTCAAACCCGCAGGCAAAATGATTCAATATGGGTTATTTTGGATAGGTTGACCAAATCGTCCCACTTTATTCCTGTTAAGTCTACTTATACTGCCAAAGATTATGCAAGAATCTACATTAATAAGATTGTGAGTCTTTATGGGATTCCTTTGTCTATCGTTTCGGATAGGGGTAACCAATTCACTTCTCATTTTTGGAAAGTTTATAAAAAGGGTTAAGGTACTCAAGTGAATCTTAGCACTGTTTTTCATCCTCAGACAAATGGCCAAGCGGAACTTACCATTAAGACCCTTGAAGATGAGATGATCATCTACCTTTGATTGAGTTTTCCTACAACAATAGTTACCATTCGAGCATCTCGATGGCACCTTTTGAAGCTTTTTATGGTAGAAGATATAGGTCTCCGTTTGGATTATTTGAGGTTGGGGAGTCATTACTCCTTGGTCCAGAGATTATCTATGAGGCTATAGAGAAAGTTCGAATCATAAGAGATAGATTAAAGAAAGCCTATAGTAAGTAACAGTCTTATGCCGACAATATAAGAAGAGATCTTAAATTTGAAATAGGTGATATGTCTATTTGAAGATTTCACCTATGAAAGGGGTGATGAGATTCGCTAGAAAGGGGAAGTTAAGTCCCTAGTATGTTGGTCCTTATGAGGTTTTACAACGGGTTGGAAAAGTTGCCTATGAACTGAAACTACCTAATGAACTAGCTTCGGTTCATCTGGTGTTTCATGTTTCCATGCTCAAGAAATGCATAGGCGACCCGATGTATATTCTGCCTATTGAAGGTTTAGGGGTGGATGAGAACCTCTCTTATGAAGAGGTTTCGGTTGAAATCCTAGATCGCCAAGTGAAGAAGTTGAGAAGAGGTTGCCTCCATAAAAGTTCTATGGAGGAACCATCTTGTTGAGGGTGCAACATGGGAGGCCAAAGCCGACATGGAGTCCCACTACCCTTATATTTTTACTCCTCGAGGTTAGACATTCCTCTTAGTAAAGATTTTAATGAATAATCATGAATTTGACTTGTTTCTGAATAGGTGCATGTTTTGGTAAAACTTGTACCAACTAGAGTTTTAAGAAAATTCTTTCATACTCTATTCTTGCACTTATATGTATGCATTTTGTCTTCTTGAGATTTTGTTGTTTTATTGTTGTCTTGAGAAGAATGAAAACAAGTATCTCCTTGATGTATTTTGAGCTTATGATGAGAAGGAAGTTCCTCACTATGTGTTATGAATATGGAGCTCTTATATGTTGCGCATCATAAATTGAGTGTTATGTGTGATGTTGTGATATGTGTTGAAAGGATTTGTGAAGTACTCCTATGATTATATCCTTAGCCTGCAAAAAGATTTTAGTGTCATTCGGGGACCAATATTCCTAGGGGGGGGATAATGTAACACTCCTGAAATTTCATGACTTAGACTAGAGATTAATCTATTAAATAATTTTCAAAATAATATTTCAAGACCTATATTAATGTAATAAGTTCATTTGGAAAAGGTTAGATCCAAAACGACAAAGAAGGACATTGACATCGGGAAACTAGCTAATTTGAACTAGTTAATGTCCCTATGATTGGTAAAGGTTTTGAATTGCCAAATGAAGTCTTAAATTAGTAAAAAGACTTTGTATAGGTATTATATAGTACCAAGGGTCCAAACATCCGATAACGTCACCCCAAGGACCACCTGAAAGGTCCTTCGGAAGGACCCAAACTTGGGCGAGCAGACAGATTGGAAGGGCTATTGCACGACGCGCAGCCCACACGCAGTGTACTGCCTCAATATTTGAGAGGCATCCTATCGTCGCGAGGCACACTGCCTCGACCCAAAATTTCAGAAAAAGAATGGGAATTAGCCCCGCTACGCGCAGCCACTTCCCAGATTTGTTAAAATCATATTTTTTGTAATTTAACTTCACAAAAATATCCATTCAAGTGAAGGGTATTTTATGTATTTTGTGAGACGACTATATGTTGAATTTAGGTCAGTTTTAGATCACTTTTCAAACACTTAAACCAAATCAAACGAATTTCTCCCATCTCCCTCAGGAACTCTCTCTTTTCCAAACTCTATTGAAGAACAAGAAGAGCTTAAGGAAGAAGATGAAGACTTCAAGTTTTTCAATCCTAAATCGGGGATTATTCGTCAATAAGGTATGGTTTTTTCACTCTTAGGATTCATTTCCCCAAGAGGTCCTTTCAAATATATTTTTCAATAATTCAACTCCTAGGGTTTTTACTCTACAAAATGGGTTTTCTTCCTAACTCTAAATTTAAGACTATCGATGGAAAATAATGGTTTTCTATGGTTGATTTAGTATATTTTGTCGAATGTTTGACTTTTAATACTTGAATTTCGTGTGAAGCATGTCCCTGTCAAACTCATGGTTTCGAATAAGGTATGCCTACTACTTGATAACATGTAATTGTTGGGATTGGGACTATGACTTGAATGAACTCCTAAATGACCCTTTCCCTTATTCTACGTTATGAACTAATCTTGTTTGTAAGTTGAAGAGTTAGTATTGATTATGGTATTGAGTAATTCACTACGTTGCTATATGGTTTTTGTATATTGAATATAAGTTGTTGAATAAGGATCTTGGAAGCAAGAGGTAAGTCTTCTAAAATCGTTATTACTCTATGATATTTATGTTTGCCTATAAATGATGTTACAATGTTAATGAAGATTGTATGATGTTGCAATGCATATATGTTGGGCTATGAATATGTTAAATTGTGAGATCATAATAAGAATATGATAATACAAGTTTATGATATTCTCTTGTGTGGTTTACACAAGATGATTTATGATATATTAATCTCACAAACGAAGGGTTACGATGAAAGGAAATTCTCATCTAATCTTAAAGAGCTTATGATCATATTTATAAAAGTATTTAATCTCCTATGACTTATGATAACATTTATGAATAAATGATGACTTAAAGGCTAATCAAAAGGGACTTTAGCTTAGCACCGATGAACTAGATATGAGAGGTGTCCCTTCCCTAGTGGAAGTAGGTTCACAATGACTCTCGTGAGTTAGAGGCTTTCATGTAATGTGGAACTATGAGTCTATAATACATCTCCTAGTTCTTGAATTATGTTGCCACCATAGGATACTAGCTAGTGGATCCTCCTAGAAAGCTATGTCATGTTTGGTTCTACTTTGGCCGGTAGAACACCTTCTTTCGGTGTTGAGTTTTATGACATCGAATTCCATATTTATCTCACATGTTTTATGTTGGTTAAGGCGAATGTTCCCTCAAGTAAAATAAAAGACAAGTAAATGGACATTGACTAGAGTGACTTGAGGAGTCTACTTAGTATAGGTAGGGGATAGGGCTCTACCTAGACATTGCACAACTTGACTCTAAGGGAAGTCCTAAGAGATTGTTCTTATGTAATATGATGACCTGAAAGGTATGATGCTTATGATATATAATGTTACTGTTATATGATGTTGGTTATTTTGATGAACATGTTATTAGACTATATTGTTATATGATATGATGACTACTATGTTACAAGTTATATGAAGCAAAGCTTTACTTATGGTCTCCTATCTTGTCTACTGGGTTGTGTGGGGTTATGGGGCTTCACATGACCATTGCACTTGTAGGTTGAGGATGGGATCATTTGTAAGTGTTTTGTATTTTATGTTTATATAATCTATTGAATATGAAATGCTAACATGACTCTATGATAGTATGCCTTTGATTATGACCATGCTTTATGTTGATGGAATCCTTAATTTGTATATATTTTATGGTATGTGCATTGAAGTTTTTCAAATGACTTAGCATGCTTTCTAAGAAATGATCTTTTTCATGCATGTCCTTAAATGTTATGTGTATATACCCATAATTAGTACATGTGGCGCACTAAGTCATTACCTTATATTACTACAAATGTAGGGTCCGGTCATTGAAGATTGTGAAGGTCGATTGAAGAAGTTTGGAACTCTTTCTCCAAGTGTTGGTAGGTCCTCATGTTCGGGGATACTATCGTTTTGTATTCTAGCTTATGAAGACTTTAGTAGTTGTTAAGAATACTTTTTTCTTCTGTATTAAGGTCTATATGGCGTATTGACTTTTTATTGTCTAAGTTCAGATCCGTACTCTTTAGATGATTTTTATATGACACAGCTTTTATACAATCTCTATGTTCTCATGATTGTTAAGTATGAAGTCTAAGTATACTTTACATAGTATTAAAAAATTTTAATTTTTTCACAATTTTAACTGATGACATGTTATGACGAATGCTGAGGGCTTGTCTGAGTCCTCTGAGAGGACGATGACACCGGCCGCATCTGGGGGTACTCTCCAGATATGACGTCTAAGGGGTACATTTATGTTTTTTTAAAAAAAAAATATATTGTACTTAAATAATGCCCATCATTTATGATTATAATATTATAGACAAAGGCTAGCAATTTTCTTTTTAATATTTATACTGAGGTTTTGACCAAATTAAGTCATTATATAAAGCATAAATGTACAAAATTGTCATTTAATCTTGTGGCCTTCAAAACGCCACGTGAAAAATTGAAATTAAAATATTACCAAAATAAGAAAAAGGTCATTTTTTTTAAAACAAACTAAAATGTAAAGAAAGTCATTCTTTTTGAAACAGAGTAAATAATAAAAATAAAATATACAGAAAAATAAATTATGCGTCTCATAATTTTTTAAACTGAGCATATATTATTGGACAACTATATTTAATATGATAAACAACTATTGTTTGACGGAGGACAGGGAGTACAGGAGAGACATAAAGGTGATCGTTGGTGTTACAAATTAAATTAATAGGTGTAGAAGCAGAATTGACGTATTTCTAATGCCTTGCATCTTTGAGGTCATCATTTTCTTTGAGACGTCCTTTTCTGAAATATTTTCTTCTTTTAACGTCATTTTCTTACAATCTATTTTTTTTGTTTTGCCTTTTCGAGGGACTGTAAGGATATGCATGCACGTGACCAAGTGAACGGCTACTGCATGAACTGTGAGTGTGACCTAAGATTTTGATATAGTTAATACCATAACTAAAAGACATTTAATTAGTTTTGATTAGCCTCCTACCACCCTATGATTCTACAATCTCTTTTTAAGTAGTATATCTATAACTTTAATTAAATTAACTGGAGATAACAAATAGTAGGAGAGAAAAAAGTGACCATTCAAATAAGGAGTAAATAATTTCATGACTAGATATTTCAAATTGGAACCATAAAAAGAAAAAGAACTACTTGCACCTCTAAACTTCCACGAATAGGAGTCATGAATGTAAATCAAACTACCATATGCTATCCTTCTAAAATTAATTTATCTCTCCAACAGCATTACACCATCAACTTGAAATTGCCTAAAACGTGTAATTCATTATAATAATTTAAGGTCAAACAAATTTTTTATTCTTAAATTTGTCACTTAATTTTATTAAATTCTCGAACCATGAGTAACTAAAAATATGATCATAGAATAGTTGAGCAACTAAAAATATGATCATAGAATAGTTTGTCAGACACATTCAATTTGTATTTTAGAAAAACTTCTACACGTATACTCAAGTACTTATTACATGAATAAGTTGAATAACCACTAATCAAAATGCGTCATCCCTTATAGTTATACAGATATACCTCAACTGGATCAGGTCTAAGGTTTAATTTATGGCTTATTGAGGATATATATATATATATGATGATCACTTTTCAAAAGAAATATATAACTTATTTACGTAATGAATACTTTAGAATAGATAAATATTAATTTTTGAAAATTGAGTCAGAAGTATCTAAAAAAAAAAGTTTATTATGTGTTTGATTGGATCATACCTTAATTAGTTCAACTTTCGGAATGAAATATATGTACAAATTTGAGAGTCCCTCAATATATATTGTTATTTAAATTGGGTAAGTTAAATATTGTAAAAATTCTTTGCAGCAAATTGTATAATATATGTAGAGTAGTTATTATACATATAAATAGGGTAAGTTAGGATGCTCAAAATTTGAGGAAATGGAGGGCAAAGGAACCTTATCCTTTGACATAAATAAATCTGGGTCCATTTCCTCGAGCTGTCTTCATCACGTAAGGTCCTCCATTTGGGACATGGAAAAAAATAATTAATTTTGTGTGTGTATATATATATATACATACACACATACATAACATAAATGTTCATCATATCAAAAAAAATAGTGCTGTTGAGAGAGTAAAAATCAGGATCATGAAATGGTCTTGCATGTTGGTTCAGGAAGAAAGTGTTGCAGCCAAGGATGACTTGCCGACTTTTGTATTACTCTTCATATATATATATATGTATATGGAAATTAAATTAAACTTGGAAGAGAAAGTTGGCAAGTGGTCCTTGGCTACATCTTTCTTTCTGCCCCTCATGCCAGGTCTTTCCTGTACATCATTATTAATTCCTTCTACAAAACCATGGTAATTACTAATTTCCACTTTTCTCTATATACACTTCTAGTTAGTACATGATTATATTAAACACGCATGTTTCCTCTCATCTTATTCATCCTTTATACCCCATATATGTTTTGTTTAACTATCATTTTTTCCCTTCAAAACATACACACTGATAGGAAACCTGTTCTTGAAACATAATATCACAAACTATTACTCTCTTCGTTTAAAAGGGTATGACTTGTTTTGATTTGGAACGGAGTTTAAGAAAAAAAAAATTTAATCCTGTGGTTCTAAACTAAAGTTGTGTCAAATGTATCAAAATGTTTTTTAATCTTGTGATCTTAAACATGCTACGTGGAAAGTTAAAATTAAAGTATTGTCAAAAAGGGAAAGGGATCATTCTTTTTTAAATGGAGGAAGTAATTAATTCTATAGTCATATGTTCTAAAAAGTGAGGGACTATGTATATTCCTCCCTGTAGCAGCATGGGCGGAGCTTGGAAACTAGTTACCACAACGTTTGTTGAAAAATTACATTATATATTTAACGTCAAAATTACTCCCTAGCCATTAACATCATTTGAATTTCGAGATTCAAACAAGTTTATCTTTGACTATAAAATTTTTTATATAATATCTTTTAAATATTGTGTATTGTCAGTTATTGTAACTTATAATACTTTTTACATAATTTAATAATATATAAATTTCATTTGAAAATTTCATGCATAATTTAATTCAAACAAACTGTTTTGACTCTCAAAAACAAAACTGAAACAGAGGGATTATATTTATGTATATATATAGTATATTTTGGAATTCCTTGGCTTCTTCATTCATGTATTTATGTCTTTAGATTTGAATCTGCTCGATAAAAAATTGTGGTTCCGCGGTGCTGTAGGTGTGACTTAAGCATACATATGGTGTTCCTTCGCAGTTCCCAGATCAAGTAGTAGGGACGAACATTCAGAAATTAAATGTGATATCTTTGTGTGTTGACTGCGTGAAACAACATGAGTAAGTTGTAATTTTCGGTACAACAATGCTATCATTAGAGTTGAGTCAAACTTTATGAACTTATAAGATCGATTTGTTCTTAATTTCATAGTTTTCAAACTTTGGATATTGACACATGCATGTACAAAAGTAATTAAAAGATGTAGTCGTAGTAGTTCGTTACATTCATATAAAATATATGATACATGTTTTCAATAATGAGTATCATTGGTATATTTGGCAAAGACACAAGGGTGGTCTCAAAAAGGGATGCACATGCGCCCGTTAACTTTCGAAAAAATCAGATATATATATGTATATCTATTTTGAAAAACTGGTATAAATTAGGATATACTTATCGATGTATCCGTAGAAAATGTAAAAGTTCCTTGTGCAATTGGTAGAAGCAAGAGATTCCACATTGTGGATTACGGTTAGATTCAATCCCTTCTAAAGCTTATTTTTATTATTTTTATTTTAAATTTAACTTAAACATCATATTTAAATTATGTTTATATTGATGCACCTAAAGTCTTCAAATTCTCGAGCGAAAGACAGGTTAATTTAAAGATGGATTCTCCCTTTTCTTTCACCACCTTGCCTTTACATCTTCCTTTTCTACTACTTCTTATATAACTAATTCCAATCCACTTTTTCCTTTTCAACTCCACTAACACATCTACTCATACCTAAATATACTCCAGCTTAATCATAAAAATTACATGTTCAAATGAATAATGAAGCTCAAACATTTCACCTCAACTTCCCACTTAATTGTTTAAATCTATTTATTCATTTAAAGTAGGAAAAATTACAGAATATGACAAACATCAGTATATATTTAAATAAAATAGCTATAGTTTAATTCTTTATGTTATATGACTATAATTATATATTAAATAGCAAAGTTAATTATATATGAATAGTCAGTTTTTTTTATATTTAATATAAATAAATAATAAATAGGAAAGTTATTACTATTAAACTCATTATTAATTATATCCTCACCAATGCCTTCTCTTTTATTAATATCCCTATATTACAAATTTTTTGTATTTCCTTCCAATTATTTTTAGTTTAAATTTTTTTTTTTATAATTCTAGGAGTGATTTTTTTGGTTCTTCAAAAGGAAAAACTATAGCTAAACTTGCATGCCAATATGCTTTGTCTAGGTGTCATTCTCGGCCACAAGCCCACAACTCCCTATGTTTCCGATTCGATCTTTCTATATTATTAACGTAAATCAATGTAAAAAAAATTAAAAATCTTTCAAGATCTAATTTGTCCGATTTTTGCATCTAATTCGGTATACTTATTTTTCAGATAGCATCAATTTATTCTCCTTAATTCAATTTTTCATAGTATTTGTATAAGAGTGTCTATAATTTTAAATTCATTGTATTTTAGTTGAACCTTTTATTTTTTCCATTAAAATGCGAAAATTAATATTATGAAGAAGGTTACACGAAATATTATATTATTTGATAAAAATCAAAATGACCACATACCGATCCAAATGGATGGTGTTCAAACTTCAAAATATATATACAAAAAAAGTTTTACAAAAAGAAAAATATGTGTTCCCGAAGAACCACATAAACCACCAAAAGAGTATTTTATCATTTCCCAATTAATTTGTATTTACTTGTTCCCACGTTTTTCTGCATACAAGTGAATACTTGTATAATTTTTTGTGTTCGTATCATTACTAACTTCACATTGAATTGCAAAATACAGTTAGATATATCCACACTTCATTGTTGATTTTCTTAATACATGAAAATGTGTAGTTATCAATACATGTATATCCTTTTTTCTTATATTAGTATACATTTTGATATATGTATACAGTATCATACATACATGTATACATACATAAAATGAATTTTTTTAAAAAAAATCAACAGAGCGTAGTCAAAAAACAATTATACTTTAATACGTTATTATCTATGGATACATTTAGTTATCAAACAAATATATGTATTCCATATTCAAACAATAGGTGTATCAGTGTATTCACAGTATACTTATTCAATAAATTGTGAATTGTATTTATTCTATCCATTTTTATATGATATGAATGTATATTTAGTTGGTATACCCGCTATATTCAATGTATGTATATTCATTGTATTTATTTATATTGTATCATTATAAGTTTATCATTATTATATTGTTATGTATTCCATTATTAATTTTTGTTTATGCATATCTAGTGAATCGGATTTCATGTGTAATATTTATTTCTAATTGAAGCTAATGTATAAGTGAATCTATAAATAACAATATAATCCATGGTTTGAAGACAAATCTTAGCCCAAATCAATATAAGATGTTCAGAAATATGTTGCATTTTTTTAATGAAAAATTGACAATTTTTCTAAAAATATTTTATGTGTTTACACACTAACAACTAAATATAGATGGTTGTTTAATAATGGGTAGTATGACAATGCAAATTGGCGTGATTTAAGGCATTGCCAAATTTTTTGAAAAAATTGTCATTTTTAATATCATCTAATTATGGATTACATTTTAGTATACAAAATAAATAAACTTTGAATACATGAACTATGGCAATTTTCTTATAATAATTATAGCTACATAAAGTATTATGATAATTATAGCTAGAAAAATCTGATAACCCATAAATTATAGTCATTTATGTAAATTTCTCTTTAAAGTATATACTCAAATGTGTTCATTTTCATTTTATACTAGTAGAAATATGCATTTTCAATTCTTTAGCCTAATTGACAAGTCGTAGCAAACTAAACTAATTAATGCACGCACGCATCGCAATCCCCCAGTAGTCTTTCTAATTATGGAAGCAATGACTTACGCGACATTATATTTTTTATTAGAAAAAACACTTACACCTCAAAAGAAAAGTAAAATATTTATCCTTAAATGCCCCATTATTTTCATACCATTTTTTAATTTTAAAATGACATATATTTATTTTTATTTACACGTTGACGTGACTTCTCATCCTTTATTTTCCTCTTTGATACCATCACAATATATTACATTATATGAATGTACTTTATTGGTATCAAAGAGTAATTGAGCAGCGTTCATGGACAAACTACTTCTTCCTCTTTGATACTATCAAAGTATAATATACTTTGGTGGTATCAATGAGCAATTGAACAATTCTTTCATCGAGGTAAGTTCATTCCTTCGATGATATTACTCGGTCATCCATGATACCATTACGATATTTACATATTGTATGGTATCATTGAGGTACATTCCGATTCTTCAATACTTTTAGTTTTAAAAAATATAAAATATATTTTTACTAATTTAGAGTTTAATAAATAGGATTCTGACTTAGAGAATTTTCTCTTAATTGTTTCTTATTTATTTCTTTTAAAAATAATTCAGCCCTATATGATAGCGATAGGGTATCAATATATCGATACAAAGAATTAATCCTACATGACAATGATAGAGTATCATAGAGGATTAAGATAAGTCCTATATGCTATTGATATGGTATCAATATACCGACGAGTATCACAAAGAATATATATTCTACTAATTTAGAGTTCAATAAATAAGTTTGTGATTTTAACTATTTTTCTATTAACTATTTCTTTACTAGGTAAAATACCTGTATTTCACTCGGGATTAAATTATTTTATTAATCTTATATATGATCATTCGGTAATATTCATATTTTTTTCATATATACACCACATTGTGAAGACCATTTTATCTTAAGGCAAAGTGTTCCTCCAATATCTTAAAGTGCTATATTTCTTAATTATTATTTTTTCTATACAAAATGTATGATTCACCGAGAAATCTTAAATATAAGAAAGAAGTCTAAGAAAATCTCTGTAGTAATAGTTGGTCAGAAGTAATGAAATTTTCTAAATTCCAAAAAGTTATAAAGAGCAACATTAGACATTAGAGAAGAGACCAAGAAAATCCTCGAACATCAACACTCCCAAGTAAAGTGGAACATCACGTCCATTCAATAACATAATTAACTAATCTCAAATGGAAAATCTTTAGCTCCTTTCTTATAAACATCCATCAATCTATTTTCACTATAGTATGACGCATCATGTATACGTTAAAAATGACCCTAAAATTATTAGTAACATAAACGTTTTTCCTCACTGTGTCAGCATAGTCGTTACAATTGGTTAGGTTTCATATCACTAGCCCCAACTTATTTGGAGATTGAGACATAGTTATTGTTTATAGTATGCATTTACAAAGAATTAATATCTATATGAAACTGTTTATAATTGGACATTCTGAACCAAAATTTTGACACAATATACTAAAATTTCACACCATAATTTTGTCAGCACTTGAACTCACAAATATCCACAAATAATAATAAAAACAACCTTACACACCTAGCAATGAAGAAGAAAAAGGCATGTTGCTTAACATATTTTTCAAAAAGATAGTCTATCTGGTTGTATTTGAGTTTATTGTTCATAACTTTAATTAAAATAATTCAAAAGAAAGAGTTGTTACTTCTTTATCAAAATGCACACAAAAAACATTATCAAAATAAAGATTATCATTTTAGTAAAAATGATCTTTAACGAAAATTTATAACGTAATTATCACTAAATATGTATTTTCAATGGAAATTGGTACTGTCTATAAATGTCCCTAAAGTTTATAGCAACATTGAATCTAATGAAATTAATTGATCTCGGTAAAGACTCTAGCTCTCTTCCATTAATGTGCATATATAATTTATTGCCGATAAAAAATACTTTTGCTATAGTGTATTTGAACATTTGTTAATTTTAAGAAAAAATGATCTCTTGTTATGACCAAAAAGAAAAGACGAAGAAGTATAAAAAATTACTTAATTTGCGATAAAAGAAGTGAACTAATTGTGTCTATACTAATATTATAGGAAGAGTGCAAAGACATACGAATTTTGTACCTAAAAAATAATCCAAATAATATACAAATGGTGGCAAGCAAGAGAACAATTTGTTTGTTTTTTTAACAACAAACTTCATCATTGGTTCCGAATTAGTCACTTCTCCGTTCCATTTTGTGTGAGGTAGTTTGACTCTGCTTAAAGTTTAAGAAAGAAAGGAAGACTTTTAAAACTTGTGGTGCACAATGAATGATAGAAATTTGTGTGAGTGTAAATCATTTTATTAAGGGTCAAATATACATTTTATAGGCAAATTGTTACTTAATATATAAATGTTTCATTCTTTTTGTGACTTACTAAAAATAAAAGTGAGTCACATAAATTGGGATAGAGGGAGTATCACATATTTGTTGTTGTGTGCTATCATATATAACATAACCCACAAACAAATTCCCAAAAACAATATGAAAAAACCTATAGAAAGAGACATAGAGAAGATAAATTTTTAATCGTCCTAACATCAACTTTTAACATAGTTCGAAAAAAATCACCAAATAGCAATAGAAATTGCAATAGATACATAAAACACTATGACTTACAATAAAAGATTGAGGAAGAAAACTTTGAGGAATTAAACACACTTCATAAGAAGTTTAATTAATGTATTTAAATTCGACTCTCCTATAGCAAAAAAAGACCTACAAATAATAGTGGTAGAAATAAATATTTTGTTAAAGAACCAAATATAATAAATTCAACAATTTCAACATTGTTATGAATTGTTGAATGATAGGTGAGTGTAGTAATGCCGCATTGCAATCAAAATCAATTTGTTTTTGTATATATGGAGAAATCTATAGAATGGGACAAAAGAGAAGATCAATTTTCAAATCATCTTTGCTGAAAGTTTTACAAAGTTAAAAAAAGTCACAAAAATAGAAAAAGAAATTTTTGTAATTACATGAATCGTTATGAATTATAGTAAAGATTGAGCACCATGAAACAGGAGGAAGAAAACATCGTTAATGAAATAAACTTCATAAGAAGGTTAATTAATATATTTGAATTCAACTACCCGACAACAGGAAAAAACCTACAAATAATAGTGGAAGGAAATTCCTTTATTTATGGACAACAAAGGCTAGTGTGAACAAATATTTATTGTGCTTTATCAGAAATATCACAACTCTTTGAAAAAGTTACAACCCTTCGGAAAGGTCATAACCTTTCATAAAAGTCACAACTTTTTCATAAAAGTCGCAACTATTCATAAAAGTCACAACGTTTCATAAAAGTTACAACTTTTGGTATAAAAGTTGAAATTTTTCATAAAAATTACAACTTTTCAAACAATCACAACTTTTCATAAAAATTTCATACTAAAAATTCTGGCTTTCTGATTTCTGGTGGTTCCATGTAGGCACAGTATCAATATACTAACAAATTATCACAAAGGATTAAGCTCAGTCTCATATGATATCAATATACCAATGGAGTATCACAAAGCATACATTTTTCTTCTAATTTAGAGTTTAATAAAAAGAATTGTGACTTTAATAATTATCTCTTAATTGTTTCTTATTTTTTATTAAAAAAATTTCAATCATATATGATACCAATCGAATATCATTATATCGACAGAGTATCACATATGATAAGTGTTTTACTTCGTTTTCAATTAGATCGTGCTTAATTTGAACTAGGTGTTCTCAATATCTGATTCTTGCATTTCAACAATGGAGATTAAATTCGATTTTCGTGTAACGGGCCAAAATAAACTAAGGTGAACTAGAGCCTCGTGACTGTTTCTTGAGTTTATTTTGTTTTAAAATGAGTTACTTAAGTGTTCTTAGGCAGTGTGTGAAGTTTGGAGATCAAACATCCAAGAACGTCCATGACGTTCGGAAGATAAACTTTAGAAAGTACTTGTGTTTCTTGAAGTGTTTGAGTGAGTTTTACGTTTTCGTTTAGCTTGAAATTGATGTGAGGTGTTATTAAGAAATAGAAGACTACGTTTAGGGTTTTAATGTCCGGGTACGACTCCATCTAGGACCCACGAGGGGCCCTAGAAGAGGAGCTCAACACTTAGACAAAACTGCCAAAAAGCAGTGGCCAGTCGACGAGCCAATCGACGGCCAGTCGACCAGGAGACGGCCCCTCGACCTGGTCGTTTGGACATGGAATCCTGCACATTGGAGAGTCGCAGTCTCAACCAACGACACCCCATCGCCGGGGCGTTGGTTAAAAAATGGCCTATCTGTAGGGAACTGTTTGTGCTGCCTGCAAAAGTTGTCTTCTGCCAGTGAAGTCTTGGGGTGTTTGGTAAATTCACTCAAAGTATTTTATGACCCTAGGGAGTTATTTTTAGGGTTGTTTAGATATACTAAAGTATTTCAAACCCTAAGACCTAATTTTAGACTTCATTTCCTAAAACCAAAACCCCTCTCCCTTAGAATTCTCTCTGAAATCTCTTTGGAAGATAGGAGTCAAGAAGAACATGGAGGGCTGGTTGGGACGTGTTCTTCATCAAAAATCAGTGGTTTATCTTGCATTTGAGGTATGATATCCATCCTTGAACCCTCTTCCATTCAAGGAGTCATTTCCAAAAGATTTCAAAAAGGGTTTTCAAACTCTATTTTCTTCTATCTTTGATTTTAAGCATGGTTCTTCTTGTAAAAGTGTTTTAATGATTTAAATGTGTTTTTTCTAGTATGAATTGATGATTTTAATGTTAAAAACCTAATGAACTCATGTATATGCATGTTTCAAACTTTTGGTAAGATGAGCAAGTTTGTGTAGGGTATGAATTTTGGTTTTCTTATGTTGTTATTTTGGTTTAGCTACTGTCCTAAGGGACTTAGTATCTTGGAATATTGATAAACTTGTTATAATTAGTGATGGCTTGATTATATGGTGAGTTACTCATATTGTGTAATTCTTATGATAAATTGCTCTTGAGTGGTATGGTCTACCTTCTTGGTTGCGGTGTTTATTTGATGAACTTGTTATTAATTAGTATGTTTTGTGAGTTTGGCTTCGAAGGCCTAATTTGTTAAATGAAGTGAAAATGAAGATAAGTCTTGTCTTGTGTTTTGTGAAGTTGAATTGCATGTTTGACCTAGATTATGTCAAAATGAAGTATATGATTATGTGAAGTTAAGTTGAGTGACTAGAGGAGTTTTGAGGTGGACACTCTTCGTGAGTTGAGATGAAGTGTCTCGTAGCAACCTCACTACATCCTAAGAACTTTATAAGATAGGTTGGAGGATTAATTCCCTTCGTGAGTTGAGATGTGGTGTTCATTAGTTATCCTTAACCTAAAGTTTATAATATTTAGAATCCGTGGGGGTTATGTCTATCACCGAGAGGATATGAAGAAGTGGTGGTTAACTTTGTGAGTTGAGATGTATTCCAATGTAACTCTTGAGATAAGTACTCCTCATTACTAGAGAACGAGTTACTTGTAGCAATCTCCTTATCCCTTAACTATGTGCCCGCATAGGTGTAGCTATTGGGAAAGCCATGTAAAAGCTAAAAAGTATGACCTTACTCTAGGCAAGTGAGGATCCGTCATTCAATAGGGGTTAAAATCGGGATTCCATGTCTAGCTCTCATGGTCTATGTTGTTTAAGATAAGTCCAACAAAAAGAATTGATTGAGCTAAGTCTTCTAAAAGAACATGCTACTTAGGGTAGGTGGAGGTATGGGACACTATCTATCCATTGCACTAGGTAGGACCTTCCGAAAGGGAAGACTTGGTCCCAAACCTTCTAACAGAGTGACTACTTAAGGTAGGTGGTGGTATTAGACACTATCTATCCATTTCACTAAGTAGGCATTCCAAAATGGGAGTCTTTGGTGGTTTGTTGAGTGTTCTTCTAAAGTATTGTGTTTTGAGTGGTGACTTGTTCTCCCGAGCGGAATAAGCTTGTGGTGGGTAGTCTTAAAGACTCCACGGTGTGCATTGAATGAGGTGTTTAGACATTTCCTTCATGTCTTATATTGGAAAGTCTTAGGATAACCTCGGTGGGGAAACTTCTATGGAAATGAGCTCACTTCTTCATTGGCAATACCTTGGAAGTTCACTTTTTTTGTAGTCTCTTTAGCTCACCACGATGTTTGGCCTAGTTTACTGTATATTTCATTAAGTCATTGTAAAGTGTTTGAATTAAAGGTAAGCCATTAGGAGCATTAAGTGGAATTAGCAGTATAGGATGCTACTCTCACATTGCACTTAGTGTGACCTATAAGTACTATTGGATGAGGGCATTTACATGAAGTTCGTATGAATGTTTGTTTGGTACATGTTTAGATAGGAGTGTGGATTTGATTCCCTTACGAAGTAAGCCTATGGTTTGTTGTCTTAAGGATCCTTTTGGTGTGACTTGAAGGGGGTTTATGGGTGGTCCCTTCCTGCCTTACTTTAGGGATTCTGAGGATAATTTAGGTTTGGGAAACTTCTAGGGAAAAAGGGTTCACATGACTTGCACTCTGCGTTTATTGTAATGTGTTCTATAAATTCTAAAATTTTGAGATTAATTCTATTAAGTATTAAATGATGTTTCTTATGTTGTTTTACTTCTTAAATCATGAATATTTTACATAAGTGTCATGAAATGCTATTTTACTAAAATGTCCCTTTTTGCAAGTTTTCGCATATACCATAGTACATTATCTGTACTAACCCTAAACATTTCTATACTCTATAAGTATAGGTTGAAGGATTTTTGGAAGATTCGAAGGTGAAGCTTGGGATATCTACTCTCTCAAGATTTGGTATGTCCTAATATATTCGAGGACATAGTCTATTGGTTTATAGTTTTATTATTAAGACTTATTGTGTATTTCTCTTTTAATGTAAAGGGTCGTGTCCCTAAGATATTATTTTGTTTCTTAAGTTTAGCTTGTGACGATGAGATTCCTTAAGTATTTATGAAAGATGTCCTTTTTATAAATAAATCAGTGAAAAGTTTTTAATTTCGCACTGCTTTTCATGTCTTATGTAATGAACGATAGTTAAAGGGCTTGTACAAGACCCCAAAGTGTCTAGTATGCCCGGTCACGAACCGAGGGTTCCTCCAAACTTCTAGAGGTGTTTTGGTGTCGTGACATACTTGATATTAGAGCATAAGGTTATGGGAAATAGTTTAGGTTCTAAAAGTCTCACAAGCCACATCTAGTAGTATCTTGGTCATCGGTATGAGTCGCGACACATCCATGGACAAGAGGCTATAGGATGATAGAAGTTCCACTTTCTTCTCTATTCTGATGTCGTACCTTAGAGTTGAGTCATATAATGTGTCTTTTCTCAACCTCTTCTCTTTGTGTTTATAGGACATGAATACGAGGAGATTAACCGCTAGAAGGGAGGTGGGAGGTGTAGTTTATGAAAGGATCTCTCCATGTGTTGGCCAAGTTCCTATTGTTGACCTAGAGGAAGAGAATGAGGAGGTTCCCCTTCAAGAACCCTAAGTGCCTCTAGAACCTCAAGAGCCTCAAGTTCCCCAAATGCCTCCTATGCCTCAAGCTCCTTTTGTTGAAGGGGATATGACTCATGCGGAGTTGAGGGCTGCCCTAATAAACTTGACCCAACTCATGACGGCTCAAGCTCATGTCATCAATAATCACTTTCTTGCCCAAGCTAATCAAGGAGTTGGACCCCAACCTATTTCTAGTACTCCCGCTTCTAGAGTTTGGGATTTCATGAGGATGAAACCTTCCACTTTTCATGGAACTAAGGTGGATGAAGATCTACAAGGGTTCATAGATGAGGTTTTCAAAGTGGTAGATGTTATGTGTGTAACCCATAGGGAGAAAATGGAGTTAGTCGCTTACCAACTCAAGGATGTGGCTCAAGTGTGGCTTGAGCAATGGAGGAGTGAAATACCCCTAGAAAGAGGTCCGGTTGATTGGGAGGAATTTAAAGAGGCTTTCCTAGATAGATTCTTTCCCCTAGAGTGGAGGAAGAAGAAGATGGTTGAATTCATGAACCTTCGTCAAAGGGGAATTAGTGTGCAAGAGTACTCTCTCAAATTCACCCAACTCTCTAAGTATGCCCCAACCATGGTAGCCGACCCTAGAGCTAGGATGAACAAGTTTGTCATGGGAGTGTCTAGCTTGGTGGAGAAAGAGTGTCGTATGACAATGCTTCTTAATGACATGGATATTTCTAGGCTCATGGTCTATGTACAACAAATTGAGGAGTCAAAAATTAGGGAGATAAGGCAAGATGTAAGAGGCCTAGGTCGGATGATTCTAGTCACCAAAAGCCTTAGAAGAGTTTATATCACCAAGATTCTTCCAGGGAAACAAGGATAGGTCTCCATACAAAAATTCCCAAGGTGGTGGGCATTCTTTTGAAAGGACCAGGTGCCCTACTTGTGGGAAGCAACATTTGGGTAGGTGTCTTGCCGGAATGGATGGTTGTTTTGCATGTGGTAATAGGGGTCACAAGATGAGGGACTTCCCTAACATCAAAGCAAGAGGGAAAGAGGTCAATAAAGCTTCCTTAGATCCTAATGCTCCAAAGAAGAACCCTTTTGATAACTAATCCGGAGTTGATAGTCCCGGTAAGTCTTAACTCTTTATTATTGTGTTTTTATGATATGAAATGATTTTATATGGTTTTATAGTTCATATGATCATGTCATCTTAAAGAATTTCTCAAAGAACGAAATTTTAAAATTTTTAAGCATGTTGGTAGTGAATACAATGAATGCTCACTGTAGGAATTCTCATTTTTGAAAAACAAATTTGCCTTGCCTTAATCGAAGTTCAAATGTGTTCAAAAGTTTTGTATATAATCATGTTTAATGTTGGAGGAGGTAGTTCCTCCATAAAAGAAGGTTAAGGGCGAGTTTTAAAGTTTGTGAAGTTTTGCTAAAAGTGCTTATATTGCTAGTGTTTGAAAGTGTGAAATGATTCTCCTTGCTAGTTGATGATTTGATTTTGAGTGTTCGAGCCTTGATTGTAATGTTTTATGTTATTCTAAGTGAGTCTTTGTTGTTCTTGAAGTTTAGGTGTCATTCGAGGACGAATGTTATTCCAAGTGCGGGAAAATGTAACGCTTCAAAATGAACAAAGGTGAACTAGATCCTCATGAGTGTTTCTTGAGTTAATTTTATTTTAAAATGAGTTAATTTGGTGTTCTTATGCAGTGTTTGAAGGTTGGTTAAGTTTGAAGATCAAACTTCCAAGAATGTCCATGACGTTCGAAAGATATGCCTTAGAAAGTACTTGTGTCTCTTGAGGTGTTTGAGTGAGTTTTACGTGTTTGTGTTGCTTGAAATTGATGTGAGGTGTTCCTAATACCTAGAAGACTATGTTTAGGGGTTTAACGTCCGAGTACGACTCTATCTAAGACCCACAAGAGGCCCTAGAAGAGGACCCCAACACTTGGACAAAACTGCCAAAAATCAGTGACCAGTCGATGAGCCAATCGACGGCCAGTCGACCAGGAGACGGCCCGTCGACCTGGTCCGTAGTTTGAACATGGAATCCTGCACATTTTAGAGTTGCAGTCTCAACCGACGACACCCCATCGATGGGGCGTTAGTTGAAAAACGGCCCGTCTGTAGGGAACTGTTTGTGCTGCCTGCAAAAGCAGTCTTTTGCCTGTGAAGTCTTGGGGTGTTTGATAAATTCACCCCAAGTCTTTTATGACTTATTTTTAGGGTTATATAGATATATTAAAGTATTTCAAATTCTAAGACATAATTTTAGACTTCATATTCTAAAACCCAAAACCCATCTCCCTTAGAATTCTCTCTCAAATCTCTTCGGAAGATAGAAGTCAAGAAGAAATAGGAGGGTTGGTTGGGACGTGTTCTTCCTAAAAAATAAGTGGTTTGTCTTGCATTTGAGGTAATGTGTCCATCCTTAAACCCTCTTCCATTCAAGGAGTCATTTCCAAAAGATTTCAAAAAGAGTTTTCAAACTCTATTTTCTTCTATTTGATTTTAAGCATGGGTCTTCTTGTAAAAGTGTTTTAATGATTTAAATGTGTTTAACCTAGTATGAATTGATGATTTTAATGTTAAAAACTTACTGAACTCATGTATATGCATATTTCAAACTTTTGGTAACAAATGGATTAAATGACCATGTTTGTGAAGGGTATGAACTTTGGTTTTCTTATGTTGTTATTTTGTTTTAGCTACTGCCCTAAGGGCCTCACTATGTTAGAATATTGAGAAACTTGTTATAGTTGGTGATGGATTGATTATATGGTGACTTTCTCATATTGTGTAATTCTTATGATAAATTGCTCTTGAGTGGTATGGTCCACCTTCTTGGTGGCAGTGTTTATTTAATGAACTTGATATTACTTAATATGTTTTGTGAGTGTGGATTTGAAGGCCTAATATGTAAAATGAAGGTAATATGAAGATAAGTCTTGTCTTGTGTTTTGTGAAGTTGAATTGCCTGTTTGACCTAGATTATGTCTAAATGAAGTATATGATTATGTGAAGTTAAGTTGAGTGACTAGAGGAGTTTTGAGGTGGACACTCTTTGTGAGTTGAGATAAAGTGTCTTGTAGGAACCCCACTACATACTAAGAGCTTTCTAACATAGGTCGTAGGATGAAGGCCCTTCGTGAGTTGAGATGTGGTGTTCACTAGTTATTCTTAACCTAAAGTTTATAATTTTTAGAATCCATGGGAGTTATGTCTAGCACCGAGAGGATATGAAGAAGAGGCGGTTACACTTCGTGAGTCGAGATATTGTATGTCAATGTACCTCTTGACATGAGTATTCCTCGTTAGTGGAGTACTAAGTAGCAATCTCCTTATCCCTTAACTATGTGCCCGCATAGATCCAACTATTGAGAAAGCCATGTAAAAGCTAAGAAGTATGACCTTACTCTAGGCAAATGAGGATCCCTTATTCGATAAAGGTTAACATCGGGATTCCATGTCTAGCTCTCATGGTCTATCTCGGTTATGATAACTCCCACAAAAAGAATTGATTGAACTAAGTCTTCTAAAAGAACGTACTACTTAGGGTAAGTGGTAGAATGGGATGCTATCTATCCATTGCACTAGGTAGGACCTTCCGAAAGGGAAGACTTGGTGCCAAACCTTCTAAAAGAGTGTACTACTTAGGGTAGGTGGTGGTATGAGACGCTATCATTTCATTGCACTAAGTAGACATTCCTAAAGGGTAGTCTTTGGTGGTTTGTTGAGTGTTCTTCTAAAGTATTATGTTTTGAGTGGTGACGTTCTCCCGAGGGGAGTAAGATTGTGGTGGGTAGTCTTAAAGATCTCCTTGGTGTGCATTGAAGGAGTTGTTTTGTCGTTTCCTTCATGACTTACCTTGGAAAGTCTTAACATAACCTGAGGAAACTTCTATGGAAATTGAGCTCATTTCCTTATTGGCAGTACCTTGGAAGTTCACTATCTTTGTAGTCTCTTTAGCTCACCACAATGTTTGGTCTATTTTAATGTAAATTTGATTAAGTCATTGTAAAGTGTTCAAATTCAAGGGAAGCCATTAGGAGCACTAAGTGGGAGTAGTAGTATGGGATGCTAATCTCACATTGCACTTAGTGTGACCTATAATTACTATTGGAGAGGGCACTTACATGAAGTTTGTATGAATGTATGTTTGGTACTTGTTTATCTAGGAGTGTGGATTGATTTCCTTACGAAGTAAGCTTATGGTTTGTTGTCTTAAGGATCCTTTTGGTGTGACTTGAAGGGGGTGTACGGGCGGTCCCTTCTTGCCTTACTTTAGGGAATCTCAGGATAACTTGGGTTAGGGAAACTTAAAAGGGAAAAAGGGCTCACATGACTTGCGCTATGCTTTTATTGTAATGTGTTCTATAAATTCTAAAATTTTGTGATTTATTCAATTATGTTTTAAATGATGTTTCTTATGTTGTTTTACTTCTTAAATCATGAATATTTTATTAAGTGTCATGAAATGTTATCTTACTAAAATGTCTTTTTTTGCATTTTTTTTTTGCATATGCCATACTTAGTACATTATTTATACTAACCCCATACTTTTCTATACTCTATAAGTATAGGTTTGAAGGCTTTTTGTAAGATTCGAAGGTGAAGCTTGGGAAATCTACTCTCTCAAGACTTGGTATGTCCTCATATATTCGAGGACATAGTCTATAGTTTCCTAGTATTATTATTAAGACCTATTATGTATTTCTCTTTTAATGTAAAGGGCTGTGTCCCTAAGATATTATGTCATGTCTTAAGTTTGGCTTGTGAAGATGAGATTCCTTAAGTATTTAGGAAAGATATCCTTTTTATAAATTAATTCGTGAAAAGTTTTAATTTAGCACTACTTTTCATGTCTTATGTAATGAACGATAATTAAAGGGCTTGTACAAGACCCCAAAGGGTCAGTACGCCCGGTCATGAACCGAGGGTTCCTCCTAACTTTTAGGGGGTGTTTTCGAGTTGTGACAGTCTATATCTTTTGATTTTGGGGTGTGAATTGTAGCTCATTTTTAGGTGAATTTGCTTTTTTAATTGTCTAGTTTTGGTGTAATCTTATTTCGTTGGTTCTCCATATCTGACACTTATTTTGTGATTTTGGTGATAAATGTCACACCCCTTTTTCGCGCGTTTTTCCAATTTAAGTGACGTTATTAATTAGGGGATTATATTAATTTTTTCAGAGTCGCCACTTGGAATTGAGTTATGGTGTTCCAAGTCACCTTTTTTTGTTTAATCCCTAATCAAATGGAAATGACTCTTTGTTTGGTCTGCGAACCAGTTCGGGTAAGGAATTTTGTTACCGAGGGAAAGGTATTAGGCATCCCTCGAGTCCCATGGTTCTAACACGGTCGCTTTATGGACTTTTATGACTTAACTAATTTTTTAAATATTATATTGTTAAAACAAATGTATTTACCCCCAATCTTTGATTTATCCGATATATTTAAAACCATCCAATTTTAGAAGCATTTCAAGTTTTTATACAATATTATTTTTTATTATTCCTTCAACATTTTGCTTGTTTCTTAATTTCTCTTTTTTTTAATTTATTTTTCCTTATTGTATTTCTTTTTGTATTAATTTTGTCACGTTTTTTTGTTTAACTTTTCTTATTTTATATTTATTGTTTTTACATTGATTTTTCTTCTTTTCTTTTCTCACCCCTTTTTTTAAAAAAAAAATAGTTGTGTTTTTTTAATTGATCATACTAAAATATTTTTTTTAACACTATACTTTTGTTTCCTTTCATTTTTGCAGTATTTTTTATTAAATTTATTTTTTCCTGTACATTTCCTCCACTCTTTTAATTATACTTTTTTTATTTTATTTTTTCTATTATTCTTTTTCCAATTCAGATGTTCTTTCATCACTATTTCTTTTCTTTTCTGTTATTCACGTATTCTACCTTCCTTATTCCATTTTTATTGTTATTATTTTTTTCTTATCTTTTTTCTTTCAATTTATTATCCTTTCCTTATCCTAACAAGTTTATTATTATTATTTTTAATAGAATCTAAAAATAATAATGTAAGACAACACACATAATATAATATAAAATATAATTTAATACATTTCTAAACACAACCAAACAAAGAATTCATTCAAATTAGTAAGACATGAATATAAAAATTTGGATAACTACGCATATTATCATTAGAATCATAATAACTACACATATTATCATTAAAAACTAAACATGAAAAATAAGAACAAACTTGGACAATAATTTTACTTAAGCATGAAATAAACTACGAGTTATTTAATATGAAATAAACTACGGTTTGTTATAGCAATTTCACACAAAATATAACTATATAAGGGATCTAAACATAAAGTTGATATGAAATATTTGAACAAACTTCATATAAAAACATAACGGTTTAACCACATGTGAAATTTGACAACTTCAATATATTGCAATCAATGCTTGTATAACATGATATTAAATTATTAAAAAAATTGAAATGGTACCTCTTGCGAAAATTCCACCAAAAGAAAACAATTCGAATAAGGAACCGCGAAAGTAAACCTCAACTTCAACTTTTGTTTGAGAGTCAAAGCCAAATATGTGAATATATTTACTGATTTTTTGTTTGTGGGAGAGTCTCTTTCTTTTTGTTTGTATTTTTTATTTTCACGTTTTTTTTCTTCTTCCTTCTTCTGATCCCCTTCTTTTTTTTCTTTTTTTTCTCGTGTGTTTTTGTAATATAATAGTGCAGGTGTGTGCATGTCGTGGGGGGAAGTTGGGTAAAGTGGGGGTAATGGGGAGTAGGATCGTGGGTCCTTTTTTTTTAAATATTAAATATATATATATTAAAATGATAATTATATAATTATTAATTGTTTTGAGTAAATAAATAAATAAAGCTAAATGGGAAATTAAAACGAAAAAGACATAATTAAGAAATATTAGTTTATTTGAACAATATATATATATATATGTATATATATATATATATATATATATATATATATATATATACGTATATCCTTTTTTTTTAACAATCAAAATAAAGTTATCTAATAAAAATTATATTTATGTTGTTTATTCTTATATCTTTTAAATAAACTTAATGAAAATAATAAAAAGTCAAAATATATTTAATTTAGATTGATAAAATTATTTATGCTCTAAATATTGGTGTTAAACTTAAATTTGGTCAAAAATTACGTGTCTACAATAAATATTGTAAACCTTGGTGATTGTAATGGAGCTTTTGATTCAGTGGTTTCTATTCTTCACATTAAAGAGTTTTTCACTTAAATCTCTGTGCCAAGTGAGATTGGTCTAGTATTGTCTTGTTGTTTTTGTTTGACTGATACACTCGTTGTCCATTCTTCGTAGTGGTTGATTTAGTTTTTAAATAATTGGTTCAAATTGAAAGAGAAAGTTCAGACTTGGGTATTATACCGCTGGTATCCTATTAGTCATTCTTTGTTAGTGCCTTGCATTTCCCAATAAAGTGGATTAAAATATTGGTTATTGTGTTTATCGATTTGAATGATGGAAGAAAATATGATAAAGTTGGTTTGTTTGAACGATAGTAACCATCATACTTAGAGATACAAGATGAAAATTTTGTATTTTTTCAAAAAAATACATTTACTTGTATCTACTTCTAATAAACATCAGTTAATGACAGATGACAAATGAAAATTTGAGCATTTGCAGGTTTGTGTCTATATTAGACAATGTGTTGAAGATAATGTTCGAAATCAAATTGTGAAATTAGATACATACCAAAAGTTTGTGCGAGAAGCTCGACACATTATATGCTTCGAAGAATGAAAATAATAAGTTGTTTCTATTGAAACAATTGATGAACATCAGGTATAAAGAGGAAACTCCTATTATTATTTTTATTTTTGTAATCATATTAATGATTTTTAGGGTGTTGTTGACCATCTTCCTAGAATGAGTGTAAAATTTGATGAAGAGATACATGGACTTTGGCTTCTTAATGCCCTTTCAGACTCTTGGAAACTTTTTGGATGGTGTTGTAACTATTGAATATGCTAAGAGCTTTTTCTTGAATAAAGATATGATAAGAAGATCTCATGCCTCATATTTTGAAACTTTACACTTCAATGTTTTGGTTACTGAAGATAGGGGAGAAACAAGTTCAAAAGTCAAAATAATAGTGGTTAAAGTAAAAGCAAGTCGAATTTCAAATGTAAGAAAGATACATGTGGCTATTTCCATAGTAATGAGCATATCATGAAATATTATTACAAGCACAAGAAGCACATGACACAATATGAAAACTGTGTTGCTGTTGTGGTTAATGATTATCTTCTTATTTTTTATGATGAAAATGTTGTTAATCTTGTTTGTTACGAGTTTACCTGATTTGTGGGTTTTGGTGCTATTTATCGTGTCACACCAAAGAAGGAATTATTTTATTCTTATACTTCAACTATGAGTTTGTAGTTCTTGGCTTGGGCCAGTTTGTTTGGAAATTAATAGCGGTTCCAAACTAGTTCTCAATAATATCAAGTATGCTGCAAATGTTTGCTTAATTCTGTGGAATACCTTGGCAATGAGGGGTTTACATTAATACCCTTAGTTATAGGCAGTGAAAGCTTACTAGAGGTTCGATGGTTGTGTCTTGTAGTGAAAAGTTATCTAACTTGTATGTATTTAAGATCTTCATCTGTAGAATCTTAGAATAATTGGTGGAGAATTATACTTTATCAGAGTTATGTCATAGAAGGCTGAGTAATACGAGTGAGAAGGGGATTGATAGTTTGACTAAGAAAAAAAACAAGCAAAGTTGAAGACGCGTGTTCATCGTTTAGCCGGTAAACAAAAATAAATTTCTTTTCAGAGTCATCTGCCTTTAAGGAAGCTTGAATTGTTGTAGTTGGTACATTATGATTTGTGTGGTCCTTTAAAGGTAATGTTTCATGGCAGTGCACTTTACTTTATGGCTTTTACTTTATGGTTAATCTCGCAAACTCTGAATACTTTATTTGAAGTCCAAGGATCAAGCTAAGTCCTTGATGTGTTCAATAGTTTTCAAGCAATTGATTGAGATAAAGCAATTGATTGAGATACAGGGAAGACATTCAAATAGTGATGAGTATATTAGTTCTTTTGATTGACATTGCAGAGAATAGGGTATTCGGCATAAATAAACTCTTCCAAATACTTCTCAGTTAAATAATTTAGTAGAGAGGATGAACAGAACTTTAGTTGAGATGGCAAGATGTATGCTTGTGGATGATGAGCTGCTAGATTCTTTTTGGGAAGAAGCACTTAATATTGTTGCTTATATTATCAATTTATCTCCTATTGGTGTTTTGGATGATGATATCTTAGAGTCTTTGTGTGTTAACTTTTTGTTCATTCTCTTAAGAATAAAAAGTCAAATTGAACGTGAAGACTAGGCAGTATTATCACGAGCCGAGTCTACACCCAGGACATGGCCGTCGCTCGAGAACTATTACTGGTCCTAAAGTGAACCCTCAATTTGGTTGTCTATAAGCAGATGGCAAAAAAAAGCATACATAATCTTAAAACTAAATTAATTAATCAAACTCCAATAGTGAACTTTAAGAAAGTCTAAACAATACTCAAAAGAAATTAAATACAGAAAACTCTTTAACTTTGTCTATCTTTAAAGCCCCTAATATTACACAAAGATATCAGGACAAAACCCTTGACATCTCAAAACTACTAACTGTAAGATAAAGGTAAGGTCCTCTAGAATATAAGAAGGTTGACCAAGGGTAACTAGAATATCACATGACCTCAACAAAATGCTTGTTGATGATCCTGAATACTTCATGATGTAGGTCAAATGGCGTAGTACATGGAATGTACGAGCATGCAAAGAAATTCTAAACATAAACATAAGCTTGAACTTGATAAGAAGGAAATATTCTTACTTCTCAACTCACTCAACTAAACTCAACTCAATAATAAGATACTGAACTAAAAGAATAGATATTCAACTCAAGATACTCAAGGATAAAAATACAATAAAAGATGGAATATATAGAAACTTTTAAAACAGTAGATAATAACTCAATTGTATCGAAGAATACAATATAACTCAATTTATATATAAAAATAATGTATAACTCTACGGGAAATTCTCTAATCGACAACAATCACTATGAGCTATCTGATGATACAACTTCTCACACACGCTACCAAAAATGTCTTAAGTGTTAAGGTCACTAAATAAAGCACCTTGAATTCGAAAAAGAATTAAAGAGAATCCATTGGAGTCATTCGTTAGTTCTTTTAAGTTTTGGGTCAACTTCAAATAACCATAACTTTTAGCACCAAATTATTTAGGAGACCCATAAGATATCAAATGAAAGGTGATGTAATTCTCTTTTTGATGCCACCAAGTTTTCTAATTTTCGAGCTCGTATGAGGGAGATACGCCCATTCGAAGTCAGGCTTTCCAAATAAAAAAAGTTACTCAAAAATATGAGGGGTGTTTTCGACTTGTCCTTAACCAATAAGATTTAAACGTTTTTAGTAAGGTTTTAGGAATATAAACTGATTGAAATCAGTTTCATTCACCCCAAAGCCTTTTGGATTTAGAGAGAAGATTCAAGAGGAGAAAAAGTTCAAAGTTTCAAAAGTTTGTTCCTGAAATTCAAGATTTCACCAAAAACCTAGTTCTTTGAGGTATGTAAGCTTCCATAGTGTTGGGTTTGTTCGCCCACACGTAAATCATGAGTTTATTTTGTGAAATCATCCATAAATATTGAGCAATTTGATTTCTTAATTAGTTCTTGATAAGTGTTCTTAAAGGTTCATTATCGACTAAGTTTTGATGTAAAATTTTATTTGGGTCAAATTCAAATGACTATACCTCTTCATAATATAAAGAGTTACGTGATTTGTAAACTATCAAATTAAAGGTATCTGAATGGACTTTTTAACTCCACCAATTTTGCATCAATTAAATATTTGAGTAAAAAGTTATTACCATTTTAGTAACTTGATACAGTGTTGTTACAAATTAGCCGACGGGAAAACATTAAAAAATGTCATTTTTGTCTTCTTACCTCCTAGAAAACTATAAAAGAATTTCTTAACTAAGTAAAGGCTCAGAACAATTAAATTTTCATCTTTTAATCCATGATTCTCTTCTCTCTCAAACCCTAGGGCAAAACCCTAAGGTAAAATCAAAGTAGAAAACTCCATTCAAGATTCTTTCGATTTTATTTCAAAATTCCTCTTCAAGGTGCGTCTTTCTCCCAGAATTTCACTCTTTTAAACTCATGTTACTCAATACAATTATGAAATACTAATTAAAATCATAATTCTTGGCCATAGATATTTCAAGAAACTAATTAAAGAATCTCAAGAAAGGTGTCTTGATCGTTTACCTTCAAGCTAGGGTTTCATGGCTTCTAATCAAGTTCTTCTTCAAGATTATTCAAAAACCTTCTTCTTCAAGGTATGTAAGGCAATCATAGTATGGTACTAGTTCGTCCTCACGCCCTACATCTACTTTCAAATTAGTAAAAGATAAATCTAGGATTTTACCCCTAGATTTGAGTATGCTTGAGCCAAGTTGATTTTATGTTTTTGAATTCTCGATTCTTTTGAAATTTCTTAGTATTGAGCTTTTATATTGTTATTGAGATCCTTGAATTGATATGTTCATGTCTCTAGTTCAGCATGAACTGTATTTTGAGTTATAAATCATGAGAAGTTTTCAAAGCCTACACTTGAGTTTTTCAACTGACTTTTGAAGAAGTATGAGAATGATAAGAGTCATATGCATGAGTTCCACATTATTATATAGACCCTTTTAGTCGAGTCATCCATGCCCACAAATTCTGCATGAACTCCATCAGTTGAGTATCTGTGAGAGGGGTAGTATATATCTTCATGTCTTAAGTCTTGAGTATTTAGTTCGTACTAATTTTGGGATCATATTTATAATCATGGGGATACTACAGGATACCCATGACGGTCCTTGAGTTGAGTAGTTCATGCCCATAATTTCGCAAGAACCCTCTGAGTCAAGCATTCTTGATATGAGTAGTATCATTGACTCTTTGAGTTTTGGAGTTTATGAGTTATAAGTATTGATTTTCATGCATGCTTATTGAAAAACTTAAATTTAGTCGTTCACGTCCATAATTCAGCATGAATCCTATTTTCAGAAGTCCTGTTTTGACAAATTATTTTAAAACTAAGACCTGCGCATATGAATTTGAGAAATAGTAGAGTTGGGTTCATTTTCTTATGGGAACTAAGTATTCCCAAGATTAAATGTTTTCATATTTAAGATGTAAAGAAACATCGATTTCTAAAAGAGTTTTCATGAGAAATTTTAGAAACATATTTTTTTAAGAGAAATATTTTGAGTAATAATCTCAAACCACATACAGAGTTATGTTTTTAAACATTGAGCATGAGTATATATGTGGGAGTAGAGTACCGAGTTGGGTTAGGTATTTTATGATTTGAAAGTACCATAGAACTATATATCAAATGTAGGATATGATAGCATTGATTCTTCATGCGACTCCTCATTGTTTTTGAGAAGACATATAGTTGGATACATAGTCATGATATCATCCTATACTCCAACAAAGTATAGGCTGACCCTGGCAACGTGAGGCAAAAATATTGTATCATTGTTAGGCTCATGGTAATGTTTTTCATTAGAGAAACTTCCACATAATTATATTGATTTTTTGTATTCAAATTGAGGTGTTATTGTTTTCTTCAATACGATTGAGTTATTATCTTCTGTTTTTTAAAAGTTCTCCATATATTTCATCTTTTATTTTTGTTTTATCCTTGAGTATCTTGAGTTGAGTAAAATATTCTTTAGTTTACTTTATGCTTTAGAATTCCCCTTACATGCTCGTTCATTCTACGTATTGAGTCATTTGGCCTGCATCATTTCATAATGCATATGCAGGTCTTTATGATCATCAACAAACGTTTCATTGAGGTCATGTGACATTCCAGTCATCTGTTGAGACTTCTTATAGTACATATGACTTTACCTTTACCGTACAATAAGTAGTTTTGAAATGTTGTGGGTTTTGTCTCGATATTTTTCTATAATAGTTACGACTTCATAGATAGACAAAGTTGAGTAGTTTTTGGTGTGCGTTTCCTTGGGTTATTCTTTTCAAACTCTATGTTATCGATTGAGTATTTTGAGATTAATTTCAAAAGATTATTGAGTTTAAATTAGTTTTTAAGATTTTGCGTGCTTAAGTTAGTGTTCCGCTTGTAATCAGTCAGGATGAGGGTTTGCTTGAGGACCAATAAGGGTTCGTGAGTGTCGGCCACATCCATGATGTGAACTCGAATTGTGACAATAGACATGAACAAATCATCTAAAGAATCTCAATAAAATATTAAAACTCAATAATTAGGAATAGAATTTTTTAAAAGAACCAGGAACTTAAGAACTCAAATCAACTTATCTCAATAATAAATATAGGGGTAGAATCTTAGATTTCTCTTTTACTAATTACAAAGAAGATTTATGATGTGAGGACGAACTAGTCCAACATAATGATAATGTTACATACCTTGAAGAACAAGGTTCTTGAAGAAGAACTTGATTAGAAGCCTTGAAGCCCTAGTTTGAAGGTAAACGATCAAGAAAACCTTTCTTGAGATTCTGGAATTAGTTTCTTGAAACCTCTATGACCAAGAATTATGATTTTCATTAGTGATTCATAATTTTATGGAGGAATTTTAGTTGAAAAGAATGAAATTCCTTGAGATAAAAATCACCTTGAAGAAGAATTTTGAAAAAGATTGAAAGAATCTTGAATAGAGTCTTCTACTTTGATTTTTACTTAGAGTTTTGCCTTAAGGTTTGAGAGAGAAGAAAATGATGGATAAGAAGATGAAAATCTTATTATTTTGAGCCTTTTACTAGACAAAAAATTTGTTTAGGGCTTTTTTGGAGGTAAAAAGACAAAAATGACACTTTTTAATGTTTTTTCGTTGACTAATTCACAACAACACTATATCAAGTTACTAAATTGTCATAACGTTTTACTCAGAAATTGTATTCACGGGAAATTGGTTGACTTGGAATGTAGATTCAAATACCTTTAGGTTATAGGCTATGAGATTCGTAACTCTTTTTATTCTAAGATATATGATAATTTGAAGTTGACCCAAGTAAAATCTTACATCAAAACTTAATTGATAAGGAAACTTCAAGAACACTTATCAAGAACTCATCAAGCGATTAAATTGCTCAATATTTATAAATAGATTCGAAAGAAACTGATAGGCATGTGGGTAAACAAACCCAACATGATGGAAGCTTACATACCTCAGAGAACTAGGTTATTCGTGAAATCTTAAATTCCTTGAACAAACGCTTAAAACTTTGAACTTTTCAGCTCTTTAATCTTCTCTAGAAAACCCTCAACACTTTTGGCATGAATAAAACTGATTAATTCATGTTGACACCCAATTTTAATTGACCTTTGACCATTTCTTTAATTTTTTTCAAAATTATTTAAAAATTAGCCTATTTTATTCCAATTTATTTAAAATCTAACCACTTTTATCCCATTTTTATTTCACTTGTAACCACTCTTTCATTTCAATTCTAGCCAATTTTATTTGAATTTTGGCCAATCTTTTAACCCAAATAAGAAAACCCCATCTCTTAATCCTAGCCATTGATCTCTTTAATTGAATCTCGGTCCTCCATCTCTTTTAAATCGACAGTTCAGATTAAATCCTCCAAACTTTTCTATTCTAACATTGAAAGACCCCTACCCTAAACTCTCATTCTCTATTCCTCTCCTCTCTCTAGCGCCGGTGCTCTCTCTCACTCCCTTCCCCTTTGTCCTTTCCAAGAGTCGCCATTGTCGGCGAGGCTAGCAAAGCGGCCTCCATCTTTTCTCCCTTCTTCCCTCTCCTCTCCTCCCTCCTTCTTCTCCTCCTCTTCTCTTCTCTTCTTGCAACAGCAGCCGCCTCACAAAATCAGCAGGCTCCGATGAAGCAGCAACGCCTGGAGGAATGCACGACAGCAGCAGCAACCCGGCGAGACGACGTAACAACAACAACCTTCAACAGCAACTCCGACCAGTAGCTTCATGGAGATGGCGGAACTCCGGAGAGTCTTCTCCTTCCTTTTCCTTTCTCTTCTCCAGCAGGGACGGCCAGCAACAGGTGGAAAAACACCGGCAGTCTGGCGAGAAGCAACAGTGACCAGCAATGCTTGGCAAAGGTCCAACAGCAACATCGAGAGGCGACACAAACATCGAAAGAGAAGCATTTGGATAAGGAAGGCTCTTTACATATATGTCCCAGTTACGATTTTATTTATTTAATTAGTCTTGAGTTAGTGTGTGGGTTGCTTATTCTAGAAAAATAATTCATGTTCTTCACTTTGCTCAAATTCATAATTCATATGTGTGAGTCAAATTTCGTCTAGACAACGTCATTTTACTTATATGTTGTGATTTGGTCTGTTAAAATCATATGTCCTCATCACTTCTCTTTTAAAATATTTAAGATTAAACTGCTCATTGATTCATTATGGTCATTTCTTTGCCATTATTTAATAGGGTAACTTCATTCATGCTTAGTAACTAATTTTTGAGGCATTTATTTTGTGGTAAAATTTTTGTATGCCGACTATCTCACTGTTGTCTAGTAAGCTGCGGCATGTAATGGATTATTCATGTCAGACTGCACGTGTACAATATATGTATTCATTAACATGAAGCGTAATTTTTGCATATGAGTAGAATTTTACAGGTTTGGATCCACTAATTGATATTGGCTGCATTGTGAACGAATTGCATGTAATAACTTTATAATTAATTGTGTATAGAAGGTATATATATTAATATGATAGCTTATTACAATTGCAATTTATTGTGCGTTGCATGTGTATTTTCTTTATTTTAAGATAGTTGTCTACTGTGGCTCAATCGCATTAATTTCTGCTAATTGATTCATGTTACCTTAATCAAAATAGACAGGTTTGTTACTTGTTTATACATGGTAAAAAATGATGAAAGAAATCCAATTTAGCTCCCATAAAATAATTAAAGGATAATATTTATTGATCCTTTTTCCTTGTTTTGGAAAATTGACAGATTTCTTGTTTTTTTTTTTTTTGATAAAAAATAATTTAATTTTTTTTTTGACTCTCCTTTAAATTAAGTAAATAATATATTATAATTGATTCCTTAATTAATTTATTTCTCTTATTAGGTGCATCCCTCTTTTCTATATAGATAGGACCCCCACCCTTCATTATTTCTACACTCATTCACTCTCTTTTAGCGCAAGAGCTAGACTTCTTAACTTTCTCTCGTTTTGTCATTCCTCATAAGATTGCTATACTCTAAAATATTAAATTAAGATTTTGGTAAACTCTTTAGTGCTATCTTGGCTGCTTTGCTTTGTTCGGGTGAAAATTTGGATCAACTTGTCTACATTGTTGATATTTCTTTTCTGCTTAACCAGTTAATGTTCTTAATTAACATTTATATTTTTTTGCATTCATACATTTATGTAAGTTTGTTGTTCTATTCTTTTCTATATGTGTAATTTATTGAATTATAAAAGTCTGTGTGTTTTACCTTGTCTAAAATAAATACGATTATGTGTGTAGTGTATTGCTTGCTTTAATAGGTTTCAAACGGGAAGTTTAGTTGAAGATTCGGTATGAGATGAAATTACTTTTTTAATTTATGTATTTGAATTTGTAATTTCTTATTTATATATTTGGGTTCTTGTAATATTTGTATGACTCTAACTCAATATGTAAAGTAAATTTGGGGGGATCGTCTAAGGGGAGGGGGAATTATGTGCTAATTGTCGTTTATTTGCAAACTTATTCGTTTAGAAACCATGCCTACAGGTTTAAATAATAAGTATATAAATCATGCCTATAGGATTCAATAATTAAGTTAGCTATGTTAATTAATGTGATCTTTGATAATTTCATTGTCTTAATAATCTTGTTATGCTAGAACTCATGCGTATATAATTTCAAATAGATAGAGTTTACAACTGGCTTACAAATCATGTTCATAGGCTTTTTAATAATTCCCAGCTTGTTATAGTTAAATATTATCAACTAAGCTCTAGCATACTAACTTATTTGGAAAGGAATAAATTAATAAATGTCAATCTGCGCTTTGATTTGTTAATGTGAATCAATAAGTTTTAGCATGTTCTCTTAGAAAACATGTCTATAGGGTCTAATTAAAAAAGCTTGCTCGTTAAAGTCAGTCTCTAATAATTTATAACATATCTTAAAAACAAGATAAAATCTGCAAATATTTTCTGGTCTATGTAAAAGAACAATTTTCTACATTTTTTGTGTGTGTGTATCCTAAAAAATTGTCATACTAATATGTCTAGAAAATCTGTTGCATAATTAACATTTTCTGCATCGTAATTAACCCCTTTTTCATGTCATATTTGCTACTAATTAATTTCTATATCTAATAAAACTAAGTGCCTAAAAATGTTTCTACATTAATAATAATCGGTTTTTAAGTTAAATTTCTGCATTGTAAGTATTTTCTGCCTAAAAATATTTTTTTTAGAATTAATAACCAATTCGTAAATCTGTCAATATTTTAAAAAATAATTTTCTGCATTAATAATAAATTTGTTGATGTTCTTTAAAATAAATTTTCTGCCTAAATAAGTAAAATATGTTGTTCTAAATAATATTTTCTACATTAATAATTAAATTTGCTACTATTTTAAAATATATATGCATGAGCAATCACTTCTTTGCTATATTTGAAAAAGCATAAATAAAAATCCGTTATTAATTTCTTCCCCTCTTAAAATTAGTTAAATTATAAAATAAGTTTCCTTAGCTTTTTGTCTCTTCTAAAAGTTAATTAGATAACTACCTGTATGCCTTTAGGAGTGTCCATTAATAATTCTTCCAGCTTAATTCTTTATTGTCTTAATGTGAGAAAAGACATAAATACACCATCGAAGTTGTCCCGTATTTTCATAAAGTCACCTAAACTTTAAAAGTGTCCTATAACCCCACTAAACAACTATATATCATTGTAAATGGATCATTTTTACTCATTCCCTCGTCTACGTCGTGCGCGTGTTGTTCATTCCCTAGGATAGAATATACCCGACCCGACCCTTATCTTTTGAAGAAAATTCGTCTATATTCTCTTCTCATCACCCATCACCAGATTAGGTAAAGAAATGGGAACATCCATGGAAAAGCCAAAGCTCTTATAAACACATAGGCACTTAATAAGACAAGAAGCCTCTCTGATAAGTGAATGCAACTGAAACGGCATCATTTCTACTGGGAATCTGGGAATCTCCCTTCGTCTTTGTCAGGTATATCTATTGCCTCATCTATTAAATTGAACAGAATGGTGCTCGTTCAAACCATTGTGTCGATAATAATCTTCTGGTTAGAGCTTGTGTTCTCATCTTGAAGTATGGAAAGCAAACTCAAAATCGAATGCATTGGTCGTCTCATTCCATTGTTCATTACCTTTCGAAACGAATTTCTTGCCTGACTTGCCTTCACGGTATTCTCCTTAGCGAGTTGCAGCAAACCTTTCCTCGCTTCTAGTTTCTCCCTCATTAATTGTGACTCTTCAAGAACCATCGTATAGGAATAGCGCCACAGCCAGCAACTACTTCCACTATCTCCATCTCATTATGGCTCCAATCATCATTTGCACTCGGAATAACAAAAATTAAAATAGCATAAAGAGTGTCAAACAACTCAGGCGTCACACCTTTGAAATCTGAAGCAACATAGTTCTTTCTATGAAAATCAAAATATTAGGGCTATCACATCTATTTTGGGTTTAAATTGGGGAAGATGACATAAATTGATTAAATAATTAATAATAAAGAAAGGAAATGACATGTTGCACTTTTAAGCTTGTCAATGAAAGTGAAAATTGGTCCATGACGCGCCTAACGTGCGTGTAAACAACCTAGATGAGGGAATGGGTAAAAATGACTCATTTACAACGATATATAGTTGTTTAGTGGGGTGATAGGATACTTTGAAAGTTTAGGTGTCTTTATGCAAATATGGGACAACTTCGATGGTGTGTTTATGTCTTTTCTCTCTTAATGTCAAAATTGTTTGTACGCTCATACACATCGCATGAAATTCTTTCATGATAATATGTTATTTGCAAGCATGTTCATATAGAGGTCAAATTGAAACTTATCATGCTAAATGACCGTCTTGTTTGTCTTGTTTGTTTGACTTGGTGTCTAGGATGGCTTTATATTTTATTTTTTTCTAGAACCACCCTACTATGAGTCCAATGCCTCTTGGAGAATAACTGAGACGATTAGGCACCTTTTAGGTATGAAATCCATGTGGTGGTGGGGTAGGAGTAGTTGGCCCTGTGGATATGATGACATCTACTCGGTCTAAATGACAAACATTGGTTTTGTCTGTCCTTATATAGAAGTTGTCCGAAAATAAATAAAAATTTGAGTGCTGATCCAAAAGTCTCTTTTAGAGTCTTCCTTCCCTTTTATCCCTTTATTTACATGTTTTAATTATACTTATTTGGGTTACCTTAAAATTAAAATAATAAAATAGTTTGCTTATCTATTTGTCCTTTCTCTGTATCCTCGCTTATCTTTATTTTAATTGATTAGTATTTGTTATTTAATCCACCTAGCTTGGCATGTTTAATCAATTAAATAAAATAGATTTGATTGTTCAATATGCTTATCACCTAGTTAACATGTTAAAATTAAACAAATAATGATGTGACCTTATTTGCTACTTGTAACCTCCACATAAATTGCACGAGATACGACTGGAACCCACATTTGTAGACCTTGAGGGATGTCTAACACCTTCCCCTCGAGGTGATTTGAACCCTTTCCTTGATCTCTGGTTCGTTGACCTTAATCAAACTTAGTTAGGTTAGATAGATTCTCTAACACACCTTAATTCGTTAGGTGGCGACTCTTCGAATTCTCAAATCCTAAAAGAGTTGTTAGGTCATGCACTAAACCCGTTTTTGCAAAAAATGGTGCGCGACAATCATTTTTAGAATAAGTAGGATAAGGAAAAGACTAAAATACCCCTCTTATTTCAATTAACTTTTCTTAAATGGATAGTCTGACTTCAAAAGGACATATATCCCTTATACAAGCTCACCAATTAGCAAACTCGGTGGCGTTGGAAAGAGGACTCAAATATCTTTCATTTGATATCTTTTGGTTCTCTTAACTCATCATGTGCTAAAAGTTATGGTCTTTTGAAGTTGACTGAAAACTTAGAAGACTTTGGAATGACTTACTTAAACTCTCTTTAGTTGTTTTTTTGAATTGAAGGTGCTACAACTAGTGATTTAATACTTGAGAAAATTTTAAATTCCTCCATAAAATCCTACTCACAAATAAGGATGGCTCTAGTCTTACTTTAAAAATTTTGGGGTGTTACAATATATCCCCCTTGGTATCATTCATCCTCGAATGACGGTGGACTGGATATGGAACGGGGTTACTCTTATCACATTTGCAATACCAACTAGAATTGCCCGCATTACTATTCAGAACCATCTAAGGGCTCTCATTTAGCTATTTCTCATAGTCAAATCTCATGCTACTCTTCCTCCTTATTTATATCTTAGATGGAATTATCACACCATCATTCTCACGATAAAAAAATTAACTTCTTCTTCTAACTTCACTCTGCTACTAAAAGGACCTCTGAAAAGTTGTCTCACATACCCTTTTGTGCTTATTACTATCTTATTCTCAACACTTGACTTTTCTCATATTATCATCTTCCCCTTAGGTCTGAAGATGACACTTGAATTTTATGGACCTATTTCATCATCTCTAAACTAGTCTACATCCCCTTTTCACAACCTAAGTACTATTTTCCCACTTATTATACTTCATTACCAAATTTGTTCTATAACCTCCTGAACATCGTGACCCTATCAAGCAAATCATATGTCTAGATTAGATCTTTCACTTCATGAATACTTTGTTCTCTTATTCAACACATGAATTTAGTCTCCTCTAATATGATGTCACATCGACATCAACTGTATTTTGTTTAAGATATACTCTATCTCATCATGACTAGTAGCTATTCCTGTTCCTTTTATCAAGAACTCTCTACAACATTATTATTCCTTATTTAACTCATAAAGGAACTCATCATTTATCACTGGCTGGGTTCATGATTGTAATAACATAATATGACCCATCACGTTCTCCTTTCCTTTGATTACTGAACCTCTGCATACTTTCCTCTAACTTTGGATACTTTTACTACTGATGCTTATAATCTCATACCTCATACTACCTTTTGGGATAAATATTCTACCCTTTATCTAAACATACTTCCTCATAAGGATATTAGTTGAAACAGGGCTTAGAGAAGAAAAAATAAGTCACTTTTAGCTTGGACACATGATTCATATGAACATGAGCGCAGTTTTTTGAAACTCAACACTTAACTCTTCATGGGCTTCTCTCAAGACCTTCTGGAGTCTCATGACTTTTTCAAGATTTTGCTAAGAGCAGTCATTGATAAAGATCTGACTTTTCTTTTTAACCACCTCTTGTATTGATGTAATTCTCACAAGAGGAATCACAACAAATGCAGAAATAAAAAAGATAAGAAAGTAAGATGGATAGATAGACACAACAAGAGGAAACAAAAAGCAACCTTAAAGGTATATTAAACCCAAAGACCTCAATTCGTTAATCCAATAACAAGCACCTAACTCTTACCAAGACCTCAAGGGAATCAATATCCCAAGAAATCCTTATTTCTAAGAAACAATCAACAAAAGCTTTGTCGGGCTTCCAAACACTCACACAAAGAGTATAGGTTTATAACCACAATAATCAAAATCAGTCTCCTAAATTGAACCCCTAAAGGCCTATTTATAGTGTTAGGCATTATCACATAAATGGGCCCAAAAGTGACCCGAAATGGGTCAATGGGAGAGCCAATTTAGGCTCTCCTATTATCTCGGTGATACGGCTAATAGGTTCATCCAGGAACTCTGCTCCTTCCCTTAGTTGGGAAGGTATTGGAACTATAGGTGTTCTGGGGACCATCGCCCAATCAACTTGGTGATGCCCCAATAGTATTCAGCTCTCCTAGTGAGAAGTTTTCCCCTTTGTAGCTCATTGGGCAGTTGGTGATCCCCAAACCTTGCCAAAGGGACTTGGCGATTCAACAAAGTGGTCTCCGGCTCGCTGAATGAAGCACATTCTTACTGATGTTTATAATCTCATACCTCATACTACCTTTTGGGATAAATATACTACCCTTTCTCTAAACATACTTCCTCATAAGGATATTAGTTGAAACAGGGCTTAGAGAAGAGAAAATAAGTCACTTTTAGCTTGGACACATGATTCATATGAACATGAGCGCAGTTTTTTGAAACTCAACACTTAACTCACTCGTGGGCTTCTCTCAAGACCTTCTGGAGTCTCATGACTTTTTCAAGATTTTTCTAAGAGCAGTCATTGATAAAGTTCTGACTTTTCTTTTCAATCACCTCTTGTATTGATGTAATTCTCACAAGAGGAATCACAACAAATGCAGAAATAAAAAAGACAAGAAAGTAAGATGGATAGATAGACACAACAAGAGGAAACAAAAGCAACCTAAAGGTATATTAAACCCAAAGACCTCAATTCGTTAATCCAATAAAAAGCACCTAACTCTTACCAAGACCTCAAGGGAATCAATATCTCAAGCAATCCTTATTTCTAAGAAACAATCAACAAAAGCTTTGTCCACAATAATCAAAATCAGTCTCCTAAATTGAACCCCTAAAGGCCTATTTATAGTGTTAGGCATTATCACATAAATGGGCCCAAAAGTGACCCAAAATGGGTCAATGGGAGATCCAATTTAGGCCCAAAACTAACTCAAGCATACATAATCTTAAAGCTAAATTAAATTCATTGAACTCTAATATTGAACTTTAAGAAAGTCTGAAAAATGCTCAAAAGAAAATAAATACGAAAAACTCTTCAACTTTGTCTATCTATGAAATCTTTACTATTATATAAAGATATCAGGACAAGACCGACGACTTTGCAAATACGGATATATTTACTCTTGGAAATACTTAATTACCATATATCATTTTAAAGAAAATGAACTCAGCTCTACTCTTCCTCAACTCTATGCTCAAGTCTCTAAAACAAGTTTAAAACATTTTGTATAAATACTATTAAAATAGGGTTCATGTCGAATTATAAACGTAAACGACTCAATTCAAGGTTTTTAAAAACCATGCATAGAACTCAATACTTGTAACAACAACTCCAGAACTCAATGAGTCAATGATACTACTCATCTTAAGAATGCTCGACTCGGAGTGTTCAAACGAAATTATGGACATGAACTACTCAACTCCAGGACACAATGATACCTCTCATCTCAAGACTGCTCGATTCATAGGGTTCATGAAGATTATGAGCATGTACTATCCAACTCAAGGACCTTTATGATAACATGTAATAGCCCCATGATTATGAATATAATCCTAAAATAATTCGAAACTCAATACTTAGGAATTAGATCTTGAAGGTACTACTCCTCTATAAAATACTCATGGAGTTCATATGGAATTTATGGGCATGAATGACTCGATTCAAGTGTCTAACTAACAATATATAACTCATGCATATGATTCTTCTCATTCTCAAACTTACTTCCTCAAAACACAGATTAAAACTCAGTATTGGCTTTGACAAACTTCTTATAACTCAAAATAAGGTTCACGCTGAATATATACTTGAATAAATAGGATCTAAATAAAAGTATTTAAACTCAATAATTAGGAATAAAAATTTTCAAAGAGCCATGAACTCAAGAACTCAAACTAACTTATCTCAAAAATACTGAAATCTAGGGGTAGAATCCTAGCTTTACTAATTTGAAAGAAGATGCAGGGTGTGAGGACGAACTAGTACAACACTATGATAACCTTACATACCTCGAAAAACAAGGTTCTTGAAGAAGAACTTGATTAGAAGCTTTGAAACCCTAGTTTGAAGGTAAACGATCAAGAAAACCTTTCTTGAGATTCTTGAATTAGTTTTTTGAAATCTCTACGGCCAAGAATGATTTTAATTAGTGATTCATAATTATATGGAGGAATTTGAGTTGAATCGAATGGAGTATTTGTTGAAAGATTTAGCTTGAAGAAGAATGTTGAAAAAGATTGAAATAATCTTGAATGAAGTCTTCTACTTTGATTTTTTCCTTAGGGTTTTTCCCTGGGTTTGAGAGAGAAGAGAATAATGGATAAAAAGATGAAAATCTGATTGTTTTGAGCATTTTATTAGTCAAGAAATTTGTTTAGAGTTTTCTTGGAGGTAAAAATACAAAAACTACAATTTTTAATGTTTTACCATCGGCTAATTCGTAACAACATTGTATCAGGTTACTAAAATGGTCATAACTTTTTATTCAAAAATTTGATTGACGTGAAATTGGTTGCGATGGAAAGTAGATTCAAATACTTTAATTATGGTAATTTTAAGTTGATCCAAGTAGAATCTTATATCAAAACTTAATCGATAAGGAAACTTCAAGAACACTTATCAATCATTCATGAAGAAATTAAATTGCTCGATATTTATGGATAGATTCGCAAAACAAACTCATGATTGGCGTGTGGGTGAACAAACTCAAAACTATGGAAGTTTATATACCTCAAAAAACTAAGTTCTTGGAGAAATCTTGAATTTCTTGAATGCTTGAAACTTTGAATTTTTTTCTCCTCTTGAATCTTCTTTCTAAGACTGTAAATGCTTTTGAGGATGAATCAAATTGATTCTAATCAATATAGACACTTAATTGGGTGTAATTTGCGTTTAGAACAAGTGGGATAAGGAAAAGACTAAAATATCCCTCCTAATTTTGGGTAACTTTTCTTAAATGGACAGTCTAACTTCAAAAGGGAATATCTCCCTTATATGAGCTCAAAATTTACCAAACTTGGTGGCTTTGGAAAGAGAACTTGGAGATCTTTCATCTGATATCTTGGGTCTCCTAACTCATCTTATGCTTACGTTATGGTCGTTTTAAGTTGACCGAAGATTTAGAAGAACTTAGGAATAACTTGAATGAACTCTCTTTAGTTGTTTTTAGAACTCAAGATGCTACATCTATTGATATTAATGCTTAAGAAAATTTAAATTCCTCCCTAAAATGCTACTCACAAAAAAAGGATGGTTTGAGTCTTAGTTTAAAAATTTCTGGGGTACTACAAGTATATCTTCATTGGTTATGGTCTTCGTGAATTTATCTATCATTTTTATGACGCAGTCGAGTAGAAACTTGTTAAAATTCGTGATGTTTGTGTTCTTTGAAGACCAAACAATTTCTTCAAAGTGCAATAGTGAAAGGAAGATGAAAATGCTAGTCATACTAGTCAAAAGAAAAAGTATAACAACCATATGTTCAAAAGAAAGTATGAAAAAATTATGAAAATGCTACCTACAACACACTCCAAAACTTTAACCACTCCAAATTTTACCCATCTGTTAACATGTTTGTTCTTTTCTCTTATTTTTCATTTTTTTGGATTTCTTGTTGGAACATTATAAGATGTATCGTATCTTCATAAAATTCTAGATATGAATTTGGTTTGATTAACCAGAACATGAAAAAAACCACATATAAATGAGAGGAGAAATAGAAAAGGAGGCAATATTGTCTAAAGGTTTGAGAAATTCGAGCTTGCATGTTAAATTTTAGTTTTTAAAATTCAAAAATAGTTTCAGACTTTACCAAGTAATGAAGTCAATAACATGAATAGTAAGGTTCATGAATATTTATTTTTCTAATTTATGATAAGCTCTTTGTCTTTATTGTCCCTACTCGTTACTACTTGTCCCACAAAAAAAATATAACCCAAAGCCAAAATTCATGTTCCTTCCTTCAATATCATTAAACTATCCACATGCAAAGGCAAGTATTGAAAAAATCATCATACCAGAAATTATTATATTTGATAAGAAAACTATTCATTCGTTAGACTTCTGCTCATTTTTCAATGATTTCAATAAAAGTAAGACATGATTCCATCAGGTTGTTGTAAGGTGACAGATGGTTAAATTTCATCTAATACAATTAAAAAATATCTAGTGGAGATCTTATAAAAATATTAACTAAAAAGATCAGAAAAGTTAAATCCAGATGTCAATTTTTTCTCCAAATAATCATAGTCAGTGTAAAACTTGAAACTTTGAACTTAAAAGCAACATATCATTTCAATTAAAGAAGGAAGAAATGGAATTAAAGCTGTGAAATTTCTGGTAGCTCTTGAAACTTTTTCTGTAAAAATTAACTCAGCTACACTCAGTTACAAAAGTGTAGAAATCTTCCACATTACATATAACTGATGATTCAATTCAAACTCCCAATAAATGCCACACATAAAGAACTTGAATAGTCTTTGCAACTCCTTCTTAGAGAATTTCTTAGACTAGCTATAAAATAAATAAATTTCAAATAAAAAATGACATTAATTCTTAAATCAGTAAAAAGCTTCTCAAAATTCGACTAAAGAACAATAGCCTGAAGGAAGTTTCAAGTATCTTCGAGTCTTATTGAACTTCACCACAAGCTCTTCAAATAAGTTACAAGCTCAACAAAAGGAACACAAAATCATATACCCATGTAAAAGTACTTGCCTTGCACCATATTCCAACTAAGATAACTTTTTCTTTTTACATATTCAAATTGAGATGGTGAGACATATTTGGGTGTCACGTAATCAAAAAAGATGCACAAAATTAAAAATAAATTTTAGAAATAATAAAACCTTAATTTAGTCCAGGTGTATTTTGCCAATAGGTTTTCAATAATTAACTCTTTTCAACTTGAAAATTCACTATTCTTCATGGGATTCAATCCTCCATTCAATTGTTGGTAGAGACTCTGTTCACTGTAAATAATATTTGAGGCAAGAATAAAATTACATGATTTGAAGAGGGTTTGAATGAATTAAGCTAGTTCTGTTAGGTTAATTATTTAAGAAAGTTAATTGTATCTTGCAAGTCAAACAAAGATGAGAGAAACAACGAAATTTTCTTTCAATTAGTTATACCTTTTCGTCTTGAAGGCCATTCTTTATTTTTCTCAAGAGTTGAAATAAAATATCATATACTGAAAATCGTCAAACTTTTGGTATCAATATGAACCACCCATTCTCCGCTTATAATCCAAGACTTCTTCATCGATAGATGAAACAATGTTTGTAATTTCTTCACGTATAATCCAAGACGTATTCATCAATAGAAGTTCACTATTATTACAAAAGTTAGCAAGATAAGTCAGAAGCACTTTTCTGTAGTCATAGGAAATTGAGAGTAGTGGATATGTTAAAAGAGTTATAATTGCAAAGAAATTTTCAGACCTAATTTTTTTTTATTTACATGAACTACTTAGTCTTTGTAACATTGTTTCTTTCTGAAAAAAAATTGAATTAATTTTAGTGAACTATTTTTCAAGCACTTGGGAGGAATCAGAATTCAATTATCTAAGCAGGTCATTAGGAAAATGTAAGAGACAAGAAAAATCTTGGTAAAGCTATTAGTACAAAATAGAAAAAAACAAGTGTTCTAATTTCAAACGAGTGTAAAGTGAAGAAAGAGTGAAGAATCACCTGGGAGGAACTAAAAGAGTCAAAGCAAAAAGCAAGAAAAGATGGTATAGGACCTAATATCTTAAAACATTGAAGTTTTGTTGATAGCAGGACCATTGTTGAAGTTATAGGGCCCAATCCTTAAAAATAACATGCTATAAATCATCAAAGTTTAGTATATAACTTAAATCTATGATAACAACTTTTAAACAAACTATAGAATATAAAAAATAACAAGAGTTGCTCAAGACTTTTGCTTGCTCTAGTGCCAACATATATGTTCTTCTCCAAATGACAAATTATTGTTTTTTTACATAAATATTATATTTTGTCAATTATCAAATCGATTTCCTTATTATATACATTAACTACCTCTGATTCTTTTGAATAAATTATCGAGATTGAAAGATGATATGTAAGTTCTCGTATGAATTAGAGATGACGATCCATACGAAAAAAATTTATACACAACTTTAACAAAGAGACACGTAATTGAAGTGACCCGACTCATTCAAAGAAACTAAATTTCACTTCTAAATTTAGCATAATTGTGTCATCTTCAAGTATAAGGTACCATAATCCATACACAATTTTTGCATTTAATGATTAATAAGAAAAGCTTAAAGTTAATTCTAATCATACCAAAATATAAAAATGAAACTAATGAGAAAAACACTGAATAAAAAACATAAACATCTTAGTTTCTTTAGGATATTGCCAAAAACCAACAACCATTATTCGTGTTAGTACATGTTAATTTTTGGAAAAGAGATATGTACACTTTAAGGTAATCAAACATATTATTCGCTTTACCTCCATAAAACTCTAAGAAAGTTGAATTTCAGCTCATTCATTTAGCCTGGATGAAATAGAAAATGTGATCGAATAAAGAAGTTTAAAGTGCCAGAATAAAATACTAATGGGCCCAGAAAACAAAAATGAAGAATAGTCCTTATGGTAACCAAATGTAACTCATGAAGGCCAGTCCCACAAATTGGTTTCTCATAAGATATTTTATTTTTGCAAATTACAACAAATGCTCAATAACAATAATATTTGCAGCACACATAATTTGATCATGAACAAAGCCGGATATGAGCAAGTATAATGCTATGCCAAGAAAAAAAATATGAAGAAACTTTTACAATTAAATTAGAGAAGATGCAACATATTTAAGAAGTGTAATTTATCATTTTGATATTAGTAATGTTGAGATCGTAGACCATGTAGAGTCGAATTTAGAATTTGAAGACTTGAGGTGTAACAATATTATCTTAGAGGAAATGAACAACTACTTCACTAGCCTCCTTTGAATGTATATATAGAGGTGAATTCAAGATTTGAAGACTTCTAGTGTACCAATTAGCAGGATTTGAATTTTGATATCTAGGGTGGTTTCTCTAGCTTATACCAACAACACAGAGGAACTCTTATGCTTTTCATGAATGCAATCTTAACAGTATCCTAGTTTTTGTCAATCTCTGAAAATAAATATACATATATACATACAATTTACTCTAAAGTTTAATGGGTGCGTATGGGTTCGCCTCTGAGACAAAGAAAATATGAACTTACCCGATGAATTGATTTTTAAATATGAAGTTTCTAGGCTCCATCCCCACATTTCATGTTTGCAATTCTGTCCTTTCTCCTATTAGTAAATGCAAAGACCCACACATAAGAAATTAGTAAATGAAAAAGACACTCACATCAACAACAAAGCGAAAGGAACACTAGATCTCAATAAACAGAAGCTAAAAAAGACACAAACCGATAAATAGGAAAGACAACATTAAGTGCAAAAAAATCAGAAGAAAACATTCAATTACTTCTAAATCTAGTGCATGCAATATTACCATAACACAAAAGATCAAATAGATCAACGAAATTGAACGAAAAAGCAATTCAGTCAAATAGTTAGTACCATCCATAATTTTTTTAGTACAATAAATAACAATAGTGATCGTCCTATCCTTGTTGCCTTATAAAATAGGATTACGTAACACTTATAAAATCATTGTCAAAATTATATCCCAACCTCTTAGACCGATTATGAATAAACTTATTTGTCTTTATCAAATCAGTTTTTCAAGGAACATAATGGTTGCAAATAATGCACTTACCGTTCAAGAAATTATCTCACACTTTATAAAATGAAGTAGAATAATGCTAATATGCTTATTAAACTGAACTAACAAAATTTTTTTGACAAAAATAAATGTTCTTTTATTAAAAGCACTCTACACTATTTCAATTTTCCTATATAACAATCAGCCTCATTATGTCTTGCATCACCACCAATAATGTGATAATTCTAATAAAAGAAACTAAAATAATTTTTTTAAACCACCGAGAGGAATAAGACATGGAGAAATATATATATATATATATATATATATATATATATATATATATATATATATATATATATATATATATATATGAAAATCTTCTCTGGAAAATTAGAAACTGAGAGACGGTTAAAAAACTGAAAATCAATTAAAATACTTAGTAGAAGATCGGAAATATTCCGCTTCTTCTTTGTGGATGACCGTGTCCTCATGACCAGGGCTAATAAAATAAGTTGCATACTCAATGATTTTTGCTCGCAATTTGAAAAGACAATCAATAACAAAAAATCAAAGACTATATTTTTCATGAAATTGCTCAACATGAATCAAAAAGGAGCTCACAACTAAGCTTGATATTAAAAGTAGAAATAAATTTGTGAAATATTTAAGATTTTTTCATACACCGTAGAAGACCTACAAATATAGACTTCCAATACATATTGGATAATTTTCAATCTAACTTAGCAGGCTAATAAATCAAATTCTTAAACAATGCAGGAAGAGCAACAGTCGTAAATTCTTGTTTTAATAATATTTCAAACCATATTTACAAACCTCCTTCATAATATATCTTATGAAATTTATCAAATACCAAGAAATTTTATATGGGTACCACAAGCGCAACAGAAAAATGGACATGATAAAATGAGATATTATGACAAACGAAAGGCATGATTGAGGCTTAGGATTGCAACAAGACAGCACTAAAAACTTAGCATTGCTCGCTTAACTAGCGTGAGGAGCTAAACATTAGATCTCTTTGGGCTTCTAATCTACAATAAAAAAAATACACTAAAGAGAGAAACATAACCTACCATGCCCAAGAAAAAAAAATTCATAGAAGATTTGAAAAGACTTAGTTAAGATCTAGATATATACAAAAAGGATTTATATTGGATCTTGAAAAATGACATGGTATTATCTTTCTGGCACGATAAATGGATACCAAACCATACCACAACCCGAGAAAAATTCAAGGACCCTTAGTCCTAAATGAATATTTCATTTTGATAAAAGTATGGTGTATATTAAGTGTAGTTAGAGGTCAAATACTTTATTTATTGACTTAATTGAAGACATAATTGACCTTATTAACTACAATTACATACCGGCCAATTCAAATAATCCCAATGTGGTTACTTGATTTCAAACCCCCATGTCATATATAATAACAATGAAATTTGTCTACAGTTTCATTAGAGAGCAAATAAAACTCATCATTTAAGTCCTAAAGAGAACTTCATGTGGATATGAAAGTTACACTATCCGAACAAACTAAAGTTTTTGATATGGTTGTGAAACACAATAGACTTCCAATCTGTAACTATCTAAATTCTATGTGTATTGGCATATCTAATAACTACAGTCTATGTAACATTTCAAAAACTACAAGTCATTTTTCTTGAAAGCACAAATGTAAGAACATATTGGACAGAAATGGGTGTCATTTACATAATCAACAAGTTCATTAGTAATCAAGAATTAGACTATAGTTAAAATTTTTTAGGAAACTTGACGTTGTTTTCAACAAGAATCTGAACTGGCACAATGCTTTTTCATTTTTTATGTGGAATATTTTGCTAGTTAGAAAAGGTTAAGAATAAAATATCCATCAACACCCTTTTAACTTATGTCATGAAATGTAAGAAAAATTCTTACTTATGACTCAACTTTACTTGTGACCAAGTAATATTATAAATAATATTTAATGAGAAATAAATCTCGTTTCTGCGTAGTTACTTGATGGACTTTCAAGATTAAGTCATAACATCTATAATTGGTCCTCTCTCCACCCATTAGGGTTACCATATATTCTCTTCACTATTTTCATCATTTATGTTGTGGTAACATAAAGCTAGGGAAAGAAGGTCGAAATCAATTTACGACTGACTCTTCTATTTAGATCTCTATGTAAGATTATCATGTTTAAGATGATGTGTATTAAAGTATTTAAATCTTACATGTGGTATCAGAGCCATGATTGTTTGAACAGATAATGTTCGTATATCCTCTGTAAGTAATTAAAATAATTTAAAAAATTAGTACAGGTATAGCCTACTATTTTTTCCCAATCAAGTTATATATTCGTCGTAAGTGTAGAGATTGATTATATTATCGGTGTCATAAATTATGTAACTGCATCAGAAATGTAGCATTCATTGCATGTATGAATTATGTGAACTACCTTACATTATCTTCAAATTGTGGATGTTCAATACAAATTAAACTAATACATATGTAACTAATTATTTAATTAGAATTTTGAACATGAATGTTGACAAGTAGACGAACCCGGATGAATGCAAATAACGTGAGAACCATGATTTTTTCTTTAAAAAAAATTCCTTCTAAGTTTAATTTTGTCCAATAAAACTATGTTCAAGCCTATTGTTAAATCCTTCTGTAGGAGCCGAATTTTGTGCTTCACTATTTAAGGTGTTTAGACTCTTCATTTAATCAAGAGTTGCTAACAAAGTTTAATTTGCACAAATTCTAAAAATCTTAAATATTTTTTCTATAATGCAATAATTATGTTTTCTTTTAAATTGTTCTATATTAAAGTGATCATTATGCTAAATAATAAATAATATGTGGGTATTTAGTGAAAAATAGTTTGTAAGTCACTAAAGTGGTCAAATTAGAGAATTTACGTCTACACATATAATATTTATGATCACTTTACGCATGTATTTTATTCATATAGTTAGTTAGTCACCAAAATGTTCAAACTAAAATGCAAAAAATTATTCACATGCACAAAATTTTATGATACTATGTGTACATTTATATTTATATAGTTTGTTAGTCACATAAGTGCACAAACTAGTATGGTTACGAAAAATATGCATTCGTAAAATTGTCATTTATCTAAAAAAATTAATGGAATGCCTGTATAGAAAATAAATAGATAGATTGGATTTCACTATTGCCAAAATTTAAGAATTTACCTCAAGGTGAATCAACCATTCTAGGAATAGTGAACAATATGAGGTAAATTAATATTTTCAAGCAAACATCTATTGTATATATGAAGATGTCGTATATGTTTAATTAAAAATATTTAATTGTCTTATGATAGTGTGTCGTTATATCCATACAAAGGAGAATTACGATATGCCTTTATTGTTTTATTGAATTCACATTATTTTCTATTTGTGAGCATGTATATATTTTGAAGTTATTCCTCTTCATTTTTATGCTTCATTTGTAACTGTATTCAATGGATTGAACTTTATGAATAAGATGAACAATTCCAATTTCACTTAGGTGTGATGAATCTTGACTTGGTTCTACTGAATGAAAAACTTGTTGTCATTATTCATAAGAGCATTGAGGATGAGAAAACTTTTCGTAAATCATGGAAGCGTTCTAATATATTAATTCTTATGTTCATGTGAATAATTGTAGTGAATACATTAGGAGTTCTAATCCATAAATAGAAAATGTCGGGGAATAACTGAAGCTTGTGGAAGAACATTTTCGTTCTGCTCAGTCTCTTTTTGGTATATTAATTGATGAACTCACGACCATGAAGTTTGATTGGTTGCGTAGTATGCAAAATCATATCATCGAGATGACTAACATTGTGGTAGGACTTCAGACCTTGTGAATGAAAGTGGATGAAACCTTCTTGGTACAGTTTATCATGAACTTATTGCCTCTTGATTACCGACCATTCTCCTATAATATTGTGAAGGATAAAAGGAATGTTAGTGAATTGTAAATTATGCTTACTCAAGAAGAGTCGATACTCAATATACAAGGAAGTCATTACATTAATTTCATGGGTCCAGAAGATGGTAAATGACTCAAAGTGAAGGCCAACAAGCTTAAGAAAAAGGAAGCACCTGCTAAAGTTCCATAGGATGCTCATAAGTAATTCAAGACTTATGTGTGTCGTTATTGTATAAAGGATTGGCACTACTGCAAATATTGCCAGACACATAGAGATTGATTTGAAAAGAAAGGTACATTTAGTATTTTTGTATGTTTCAAATCATTTTTAGTAGAAGTTCCTAATAATACTTGGTAGCTTGATTCTAGTGCAACTACTCATGTATTCACTATGTTGAAAAGATTCACTATGATCAAAATAAAAACTGAAATAAGATTTCTTGTTCATGGAAAATCGCATGAAGACTCAAATTGAAGGAATAAGTACTTATCGGAGACTGGACATCACCTTGATCTATTACAAACTCCTTATGTTCCTTCAGTTTCTAGAAATTTAATTTCTCTTTCAAGACTTGACGTTTCTAGATTTGATTTTATATTTGGACATGGACGTTTTAATTTATAAAAAAATACTTTTATGGTTCAGGTGTTCTTATTGATGATTTATATACATTAAAGCTTGATAACAATTTTTTTGAATTCCTTCTTACTATTCATTAAAATGTTAGAATTGAAATTAGTTCACAGAATGAAAGTTCTACTTATTTATGACATATATGTTTGAGTTGTGTATCCTAATAAAGATTATAAAGATTAGTAAAGAGGGAGATTCTTTTGAATATGAATTATAATGATCTTGATATATGTTTGTATTGCATAAAAGGAAATCAAATCACACATACCAAGAAAAGTGCCATAGGGAGAAATTATACACACTGATATTCGCGGGCCCTTTGATGCTCTATCTTTTAGTTGAGAAGAATTATTTTATCACTTTTATCGATAATTTTTCACGTTGTAAATTTATCTATTTGTTAAAATAAAAATCTCAATCAGCGGATGCTCTAGAAGTGTACGTTAATGAGTTTGAAAGACAATTATATAGGAAAGTGAAAATCATTAGGAAATAGAGGTTGTGAATATTATAGAAAATTGATAGCATTCAACTACACTTCTTCCTATTCAAAGTGTAGGCTGTCACTAACAAGTATAATCCCAATGATGAGTTAGGGTCGATACCACAGGAAGTAATACGGTAAATAATTTAGGTACAAAGTAAAGTAGTATTCTAATCTTTTATAGAAGCTAAAGGTTACGCAACATAAAATAAATCGAAGAGTTTTAATTATCATTATCAAAACCGGGATGGGGGGGATAGGAACCAATTGCCAAAAAAAATAAACTCGAGATTTGAAAAATTAGAGAGAGAACCTTAACAGTGTGAGCAATCATAGAAAAATTTCACTTAATGGGTACTTATTGATTTCTTTAAGTTGTTGAATCTCTCTCTCTCTCTCTATATATATATATATATATATATAGAGAGAGAGAGAGAGAGAGAGAGAGAGAGGAAGAGAGAGAGAGAGACACACGCACACATCAATCAACTATCATATTTCGAAGGAGTTCTCTTGAACCTTTAACAACAGGCATAACAATACAAAACAACCCAATTCCTTAATTGAATTCACTTTTAAGCATCTTTCTCAAGCAAGCATAGGGAGCTAAGCTAGAGCCAAATTAGCAACTTCACGTCATCAATGAAAAAATGAATAAACAATTAAACCCATTTCAAAACAAAAATTAAATGCAACAATTAACAAGACGCGTATGCTAATTCATTTATTCGATTACATGATCACACCCCTAAAGGAAGGAATTTTAGCTAAACAGAACCGAAAACAAGAAATCATTATCAAAAAGATTATCAATTCTAATTGTTTACAATCTTTAATGACTAATGTTTAGCAGCCCTTCTTACGCATATTCTTGTTATATTCTTATGATAATATTGGCCTTATAGTATATGTGAGGGACCATGTTCCTTATATGATTAGTGTTGGTTTAAACTAGCCGGAAAATGATGTATCATGTCATGCACGTTTCAGCGTGTTTACTGTAAGTTGACTCCGCTGGATATATTTAAACTAGAGATAGTAAGGTGGTAATTGAGCTTAAATATGAATGTTAATCTCTAAGTTGAAGAAAAAGGGTGTAATATTCATAAAATGAAATAAAATAATTGAGCTGCTTGCTTGGCTTTATTAAGCTAGCAGTTGCATCACCTACTTGAGCTATATAGATATTGTTAAAGGGCCCAAGCTTGATGGACCAGATTTAGAATTATAGTAATGGGCTCACTTGAAGTCCAAACCTATTAATAGAAAATAAAAACGAAAGATATCCCAGCAGCCAAACCTGCCAAGGCCCAATATAGATAAAGCCCAACTGAAAGCAACTAGGTGCATCACCTAGTTTGACCTTTTGAGCTGCTTGATGTGCATAAGCAGGTGCATCACCTACTTGGACAATTAGTGGCTGAAAATGGACCTCAAAAAAAGGAGGTTCTAGAGGGCATTTTTGTGGTAAATAAAGCTCCATATATATCCAATATGAGCAGATATTCTTCACCCATTTTAACACATAATATTGAGAATTATCTCCATCTCTCTCTCTCTTTTATCTTCAAGATTAAAATAGCAGCTTTTAGTTGTTCTAGGGTTCTTCAAGAAATTCTCATATCTGCAAACCAAGGTAAGTGAAAACACTTGCATTTTGCTTGATTCTCCCATGAATGATTAGAAAAAGATATTATTCATGCTCAAGTATAAATACAAAAGCAAAAAATTTCAAGAAGCTAATGCTCACTTCCTTAGTTATTAAGAGACCTTTTTTTTCTTCTATGGTTTAAGTGTGAAGGGAAGCTGAAGCTAGAAGAATTCAAGTAATAAGGAGAGCTTGCAGAAATTGAGGTAAGGTGACCGCCCCATTTTTTTTTTTGTCTTCCTTGTGTATGAGTTTGAGTGAGGAATTAGGGGTGTGTTGTAATGAAGAACTCAAGGGGGGGGGGTGAATTCAATAATTAGTTGTATGATAAAGAGTATTTGGGTTTGTTCTATGTGTATTATTGTTGGTGCAGCTTGGTTGATCTTGGGGAAAGGATATATAATGTATGTGTTGGACATAGAATGAGGGTGTGCTGATACACATTATGTTAAGGGCTAGATGGGTTCATTATTTGTCAAAGTTAGCTACTGTTTTACGAGGTTCACGGTGTGATAGCTAATAATTTTAGTGTACCATGACTAAAATTATAGATTTAAACCAAAAAGGGGAGGCTGAATCATGATAGTTATATCGGTCAGAGGATAAGGTATGTAAGGCTATTCGATTCTATATTCCTTTGGAATGAAATATGATACTTGCGATTAATACCAATGAAGTGAATCTCATAAGTTCTATTCTTAGAAAAGGAAACATAGTGACAGCGTACTATCTCCAAATAGCTAAAAATATTTCCCCCTCTCCTAGTGCATAGAACTACTTAATTATATGTTCACTATTTTATACTTGTGTAATTATTCCCCCACGTGCTGGTATAGGAATGGTATTTGCAAAATCAAGTCTGGTGAATCCTCCTCTTTGTTGTTTGATGTCAATTGTGTCATCAAGCTCTTAAAGTAATGTGTTGATGCTACATAACTCCTTATGTCATTGTTATTGCCTTGAAGTATTATTTTCATGTCTTCTATTACTGGTCCATACTTCCATTTCTCCAAAATGATTTTAACCACCAAAATAATATCTCAAAAGAGTTACGATTATACAAAGAACAATCGCAAAAGAGTTATGAACTGATAAACAAGAATCTCAAATATTAAAGAATCTAAGTGAAGAAATCTATATAATTACGGGTGGCAGCCCAGGGGCCAAAGCCTATCATGGGTCGATCCCAACTGGTACATCAGGGTGGAAGCTCAGGGGCGAAAGCCTAGCATGGGCCGATCCCTATTGGTACAGAAGGGCAGCAAATCAGGGGCGAAAGCCTAGCATGGGCCGATCCCAAATTGTGTAATTATGAGGACCGCATCATAGGGTTATATGCGTAGAATGAGTCATCCTCTTCTACCACTGATCAGCTGGTCACTTGTATTACATGCCCTACAAAAAATTATAACGTACAGAAAAGTAAAGAAAACAATGTAACTTACATGATCTTACAAAAGTAGGCAAACATGGTCTTCTCTCCTGATCTATGCACTTATATGTTGATACTTGATTTCATTTGAGAACTCATATTGCATATGCTATATTCCCTTACATATTCCCTACATTTTTTTTGTACTGACGTCCCTCGCCGGGGACACTGCATTTCTTGCTGTAGGCACATGTACTCCAGCTAGTAGACCTCCTCAGTAGGAGCATATGACACTCAGATACTTTTTGTGAGCTTTGGGATGATTCAGAGCTTTACTGAGTCCTTGGTAAATTATTTTGGTATTATATCGTAGTTAAGGGTAAGGCGGGTCTGTCCCGACCTACTCTAGGACTTCTATCTTTTAGAGTCTTTATAGACATACGTACATGGTTCAGTTGTGATATAAGGAGTTGTGGCCTCAACGACCAAGTCTTGTATATAAATTTTTGGGTCTACTTATGTTGGTTTTTATCGCTGCATCCTTTGTGAACTTGTCACGATTGTTATGGTTTTTATACATAGTAAGAACAGATTTCAGGTTGGTTCTCCCGGGCCCTTAGGGCATCAGGTGCCTGTCCGTCTTAATGGGATTTGAGGCGTGACAAAAGTGGTATTAGAGCAGGTCATCCTAGGGAATCGACAAAGTCGTGTCTATGTGGAGTCTTGATTATGGATGTGTCGCGCATCATATCTATAAGCAGGAGGCTACGGGATATGTAGGAGTTAACTCATTTCTTAGATCATGAGATAGAACCAATGTTGTAGGTGAATCATATCTAATTTTTAAATTGTTTTATTATAGCAAATATGCCGATTATGAGAAGAAGTAAAAGTACTAGTAAGTGAGTAGATGTGTCTTCCAAGAAGGGACTAGCCAACCACCACCAAGTCAAGCTGTTCAAAGTGGGGCTCAAGATAAGTCTCTATCGCAGACTATCCCGATGCGTCCATCTCTTGACGAACGAAGGAGGGAAAATGAACCTCAGGAACCCCCTATTAATGATACCGAGCAATATTTGAGGAATGCAGTCCAATTATTGTCTAGTATAGTTGTAGGTCATGGCCAAATGCAAGAAGGTCCAGTTACAGGTACTAGTGGTGTAAATAGAGCAGATGGAACATGGATACGTGATTTTCTTAACTTGGACCCTCAATCATTTACCAGATAAAATCCTAATGAAGATCCGCAAGACTTTATAGATCAGATCAAATGCACTTTGAATATTATGCATGTAAGTGGTAAAGAAGCACTTGAGCTAGCAGCATATAGATTAAAGGGTGTGGCTATATTGTGGTATGAAGCTTGGAAGCAATCTAGGGGAATGGATGCACCTTCAACTACATGGAAAGAGTTAAAAAGGCATTCCTTGACCATTATCTTCCATTGGAGATCCGAGAGGCCCGTGCGGATCAGTTCTTAAATCTCCACCAAGGAGGTATGAGCGTGAGAGAGTACAATCTCAAATTCAATTCCTTGGGCAGATATGCTCCTAATGTAGTAGCTACCATGGAGGATAGAGTTCATCGATATGTGGATAGATTAGAACCATATTTAGTTAGAGATTGTATCATTGCTTCATTGAATAAAGATATGGATATATCAAGGATGCATGCCTTTGCGCAAACGTTGGAGGATGAAAGGCAAAGAAGAAGGACACAAGAGTCGGAAATAGGGCATTCTTTGAGGCCCAAATCCATGGGGCAGTTTACCCATCCCAAGGTGAGTTTAGGGATTGGTTCTCTAACAAACCACCTAGGCCATCATCTTTCTACTCTAAATCTAGTGCTCCACCACAGTTTCAAGGGTTTAGGGGCAATCAGTTTGGCAAAGAAGTGAAAACAAGACTCACAAATAGTGGGTCATCAAGAGCAGGGAAGTACGAGCCAATCAAGGCCTCGTCGACAACCTTGTAATTAGTGTGGGAGGAATCATCTAGGTGCATGCAGGTTTAGGATAGATGTTTGTTTTTGCTGTAGCACACCAGGGCATATGATGAGAAACTTCCCTCATAGGGGCGTAGGTGGCTTTGCACAACCAACTAGATTAGTTGTTGCATCAAACTCATCAACACCTTCTTTGGTAGGGGGATACAGATTCCTACAGGTCGTGGTAAAGGATATAGGGGAGCATCTAGTTCTAGTGGAGGTCAGAATCGCACATATGCACTAAGGGATTGACAAAATTCGGAAGCCTCGCCGGATGTGGTTATAGGTACATTGTCCATCTTTTCACGTATTGCATATGCATGACTTGATCTGGGGTATACACTATCATATCTTACTCCATTGATTGTTGGAAAGTTCAAAAGAATGCATAATTATTAGTGAAGCCATTTGAAGTGTCTACACCGATTAGTGAGTCTATTATAGCTAGAAGAGTTTATTGTAATTGCATTGTAACTGTTTGTGATCGCGATACATTGGATGACCTTTTTGATCTAGACGTGGTAGATTTTGCTGTTATAATAGGTATGGACTGGTTAGATTCTTGTTATGCAACGGTAGATTGTCAATCTAAGATAGTGCATTTCCAGTTTCCAAAAGAGGCATTCCTCGAATGGAAAGGTAATATTAGGGCGCCAAGAGGTGAACTTATTTCTTATCTTAAGGCAAATAAGATGATTTCCAAAGGATACATATGTCACCTGGTCAGAGTGAAAAATGTAGATGTAGAGCCCCAACCATTCAATCCGTTCCAGTGGTAAATGAATCTCCTGATGTCTTTCCTGAGGATATTCTAGGTTTTCCTCCAGAATGAGAAGTAGGTTTGGTACTGATGTTCTTTCAAATACTCAACCTATCTCAATTCCTCTATATAGAATGTATCGGGCAGAACATCGAGAGTTGAAGGATCAATTAAAAGACTTATTATGAAAAGGATTCATAAGGCCTAGTATGTCCCCATGGGGAGCACCAGTTTTATTTGTACGCAAGAAAGATGGATCATTAAGAATGTGTATCGACTACCGGCAGTTGAATAAGGTAACAATTAAGAACGAATATCCCCTCCCTAAAATTGATTATTTGTTTGATAAGTTACAAGGTGCTAGGTGTTTTTCAAAGATCAACTTGAGGTCGGGTTATCACCAAGAGAGCATCAAGGACAAAGATATACCTAAAATAGCTTTCCGAACATGGTATAGTCATTTTGAGTTCTTAGTCATGTCATCGGGCTAACAAATGCACCATCAAATTTATAGATTTGATGAATAAGGTGTTCAAGCCATTTTTATATGTGTTCGTGATAGTGTTCATAGATGACATTTTGGTATATTCAAGATCAGAAGAGGATCATGCTAATCACTTGTGGCACATTTTACAAATTCTTCGTGATCATAAATTATAAGCAAAGTTATGTAAATGTGAGTTCTGGTTTAAATCTATGGAATTCTTAGGTCATATTGTATCTGATGAAGGAATAAGGGTTGATAACTAGAAGATAGAAGCTGTGAATAACTGGTCAAGACCTACAACGCCTACGGAGATCTGTAGTTTTTTTTGGATTGGCAGGTAATTACAGAAGGTTCGTTGAAGGATTCTCTTCCATTGCTGCACTCTTAACAAATCTAACACACAAAGAAACCAAGTTTCAGTGGAGTGATGAATGTGAAAGAAGCTTCCAAGAGCTGAAGAGTAAATTAACTTCTACACCTGTATTGGTACTTCCAGAAGGCACAGAAGGCTATGCAGTGTTGTGATGTTTCTGGAGTAGGCTTAAGTTGTGTACTGATAGAGCATGGTAAAGTTATAGCTTATGGATCAAGGCAGCTGCGGCCACATGAGAAAAAATGTCCAATCCATGATCTAGAGCTAGTAGCAGTTGTGTTTGCTTTGAAGATATGGCGCCACTACTTGTATGGAGTTCATGTTGACATATACACTGACCACAAGAGTTTCCAATATATTTTTAAGCAAAAGGACTTAGATCTGAGGTAGCGAAGGTGGCTGGAGCTATTAAAAGATTATGACATTAATATCTTGTATAATCCGGTAAAGCGAATGTAGTAACTGATTCTTTAAACCATAAAATACTAGCAAGTACTTATGGGCAGTCTGTGTAACGACAAGGAATAACTAAGGATCTATGCCAACTAGCTAGCTTGGGGGTTCACCTTCTAGAATCTCAAGACGAAGGGGTTATTGTGCAAAATGCGGCAGAATCCTAATTAGTAATGGAAGTGAAAGAGAAGCAGTACACTGATCCTATTATTTTACAGCTTAAGGAGAATGTACAATATGGTATGACAAAGGCATTTGACCTTTCGCAAGAGGGAGAACTTCGATGTCAAAACAGAATGTGTGTACCTAATGTAGATGAACTAATAAAGAGGATCATGATGGAAGCACATCATTCAAGATACTGTATTCATCCCGGGGTCAACTAAAATGTATCATGACTTGAAAGAAATGTATTGGTGGGGGGACATGAATAGGATCATTATAGAATTTGTGGTTCAATGTCCAAATTGTCAACATGTAAAAGTAGAAAACCAGAGTCTTGGAGGTTATATGCAACATATAGAACTTCCAATTTGGAAATGGGACATGATCAACATGGATTTTGTCACTGGTTTTCCTCGCTCATTCAAGAAGTTTGACTCCATAAGGGTAATAGTCAACAGACTCACCAAAGCAACACACTTCTTGTCGGTGAAGACTATCTATACAGTTGAAGAGTATGTGAGGTTGTACATCAAAGAGATAGTTTGACTACATGGAGTTCCAATCTCTATAATATCTGATAAAGGAGCTCAGTTCACTGCAAATTTTTGGAAGTCATTTCAGTAGAGTTTGGGAACACAAGTGAATTTAAGTACAACCTTTCACCCTCAAAGGATGGCAAGGCAGAACGTACAATTCAGACACTTGAGGATATGTTGCGAGCTTTTATATTAGATTTCAAGGGTAGCTGGGATGCTCAACACTTATTGAATTTGCTTATAACAATAGCTACTATTCGAACATTAAAATGACACCTTATGAAGACTTATATGGTCGAAAGTGTAGATCACCAATTGGCTGGTTCTACACAGGTGAAACGACCTTATTTGGGCCAGATCTTATTCATCAAGCTATGGAAAAAGTCACACTGATACAGTAGCGGCTAGAAATAGCTCAAAGTAGACATAAATTGTATGCGGATATTAGGAGGAGAGGACTAGAATTTTCTATAGAGGATTTGGTGTTCTTGAAGGTGTCTCCAGTGAAAGGGGTAATGAGGTTTGGTAAAAAGGAAAAGTTGAGTCCACGCTGTATAGGGCCATATAAGATTATTCAAAAATTCGGCCAAGTAGCCTATGAGCTAGAGCTACCACAAGAGCTTTCATCAGTTCATCCAGAGATTCATGTCTCAATGCTACGAAAATGCGAAGATGGCCCATCTCTTATTACTCCTACTGAAGATGTACAGGTTAGGGGAGATCTCACTTATGAAGAAGTACCTTTGCTATTCTAAATCGAGAAGTTAGGAAGTTAAGAAATAAAGAGGTAGCTTCTTCAAAAGTGTTATGGATGATCCAACAAGTAGAAGAAGTTACATGCGAAGCGGAAGATGTAAATGAAATCGAAGTAGCCTCATCTTTTTCATATCCAAGAGAGAGATGAAAATGCATAGTTTATATGCCGACAATTAAGTATACGTCTATATGTATTATGTAATTAATAAGAGTACTAACTTAGGCTTGAATATGTTTGGGCTGGATAACTATGGTAATATATATACTATACGTGAGGGACATTTTCCTTATATGATTAGTGTTGGTTTAAACTAGACAAAAAGTGATGTAACATGCCATGCACGTTTCAACGTGTTTACTGTAAGTTGACTCCGCCGGATGTATTTAAACTAGAGATAGTAAGGTGGTAATCGAGCTTAAACTTGAAAGTTAAGATCTAAGTTGAAGCAAAAGGATGCAATATTCATAAAATGGAATAAAATAATTGAGTTTCTTGCTTGACTTTATTAAGCTAGCAGTTGCATCACCTACTTGAGTTATATGCATATTGTTAAAGGGCCCAAGCTTGATGGACCAAATTTAGAATTATATTAATGGGCTCACTTAAAGCCCAAACCTATTAAAAGAAAATAAAAATGAAAGAAATCCCAGCAGCCAAACCTGCCAAGGCCCAATATAGATAAAGCCCAACTGAAAGCAACTAGGTGCATCACCTAGTTTGACCGTTTGAGCTGCTTGATGTGCATAGCAGGTGCATCACCTACTTGACCAATTAGTGGCTAAAAAATGGACCTCAAGAGAAGGAGGTTCTAGAGGATATTTTTATGGTCAACAAAGCTCCATATATATCCAATATGATAAGATATTCTTCACCCATTTTAACACATATAATTGAGAATTATCTCCAGTTCTCTCTCTTTTCTCTTCAAGATTAAAATAGTAGTTTTAGTTGTTCTAGGGTTCTTCAAGAAAACCTCATATCTGCAAACCAAGGTATGTGAGAACACTTGTATTTTGCTGAATTCTCCCATGGATGATTACAAAAATATGTTATTCATGCTCAAGTATAAATACAAAAGCAGAAAATTTCACGAAGCTAATACGCACTTTCTTAGTTATTAAGAGACCTTTTTCTTCTTCTTTGGTTTAAATATGAAGGAAAGCTGAAGTTCTTGAAGAATTCAATTATAAGGAGAGGTTGCAAAAATTGAGGTAAGGTGAGTGCCCCATTCTTTTTGCCTTCCTTGTGTATGAGTTTGAGTGTGGAATTAGGGGTGTGCTATAATGAAGAATTCAAGGGGTTGCTGACTCAATAATTGGTTGTATGATAAAGAATATTTGGGCTATTTTATGTGTATTATTGTTGGTGCAGATTGGTTGATCTTGGGGAAAGGATATATAATGTATGTGTTGGACAGAGAAAGAGGGTGTGGTGATACACATTATGTTAAGGGCTGGATGGCTTTATTATCTGTCAAAGTTAGCTACTGTTGTACGAGGCTCACGGCATGATAATCGCTAATTTTATTTTACCATGACTTAAATTTTAGGTTAAAACCTAAAAGGGGAGGCTTAATCGTGATAGTTATATTGGTCAGAGGATAAGGTATGTAAGGCTATTTGATTCTATATCCCTTTGACATTATATCGGATACTTGTATTAATACCAATGAAGTGAATCTCACAAGTTTTATTCCTAGAAAATGAAGCATAGTGGTAGCGTACTATCTCCAAATAGATAACAATATTTCCCTCTCTCCGTAGTGCATAGAACTACTTCGTTATATGTTCAATATTTTATACTTGTGTAATTATCCCCCCATATGTTGGTATCGGAATGGTATTTACAAAAGCAAGCCTGGTGAATCCTCCTCTTTGTTGTTTGAAGTCAATTATGTCATTAATCTCGTAAAGTAATGTTTTGATGTTACATCGCTCCTTATGTCTTTGTTATTGCCTTGTAGTATTATTTTCATGTCTTCTGTTACTGGTCCACACTTCCATTTCTCCAAAATGATTGTGACCACCAAAATAACATCTCAAAAGAGTTACGCTTATCCAAAGAACAATCCCAAAAGACTTATGAATTGATAAACAACAATCTCAAAGATTAAAGAATCTAAGTGACGAAATCTATATAATTACGGGTGGCAGCCCAAAGGCGAAAGCTACCATGGGTCAATCCCAACTGGTACATAAGGTTTGCAGCTCAGGGGCGAAACCTAGAATGGTCCAATCCTTATTGGTACAGAAGGGTGGCAGCTCACGGGCAAAAGCCTAGCATGGGCCAATCCCAAATTGTGTAATCATGAGGACCGCATCTCAGGGGTTAATATGCCTAGAACGGGTCATCCTCTTCTACCACTGATCATCTAGTCACTTGTATCACATGCCCTACAAAGATTATAACATACAGAAAAGTAAAAAAAAATAATATAACTTAGATGATCTCATAAAAGTAAGCAAAGGTGGTCTTTTCTCCTGATATATGCACTCATATGTTGATACTTGATTTCATTTGACCCCTCGTATTACATATGCTATATTGTCTTACATATGTAGTACATTTTTTCCTACTGACGTCCCTCGTTGGGGATGCTGCATTTAATGCTGCAGGCATAGGTACTCCTGCTAGTAGACCTTCTCAGTAGGAGCATATGAAACTCAGATACTTTTGGTGAGCTCCAGGTTGATTCGGAGCTTTACTGAGTCCTTGTTAAATTTAGTTTGGTATTTTATCGTAGTTAAGGTAAGGCAGGGTCTGTCCCGACATTCTCTAGGTCTTTTATATTTTAGAGGCTTTGTAGACGTATGTACATGGTTCAGTTCTGTCTTAAGGAATTGTGGCCTTAACGGCCAAGTCTTTTATATAACTTTCTGAGTCTACTTACGTTGGTTTTTTTATCGTTGCGTCCTTTGTGAACTTGTCACGATTGTTATAGTTTATATGCATAGTAAGAACAGATTTCAGGTTGGTTCTCCCGGGCTCTTAGGGCATCGGGTGCCTGTCCATCTTAATGGGATTTGAGGCGTGACACAATGCCAAAATTAAGACTAGCTTTGAACAGACCTGACAATTTTGACTTGATTTTACTCTAGAAAAGTCTCAAATGGGAGTTTTAAAGCAACACAAGATCATCGACTTTAAACTCTCGCTAACAGATCTTGGAGTCATGCCACTTCTTCATTTTGTCCTTATAACGGGCTGAAATCTCATAAGCTCGCAGCCGAAACTCTTCCACTGCATAGAGTTGGTAAAATCTATCTCTTGATGTATCCCCACAATTCAAGTTCATGGCCTTCAAGGACCACACCGCCTTATAATCAAGCTCAATCGGTAGATGTCAAATTTTCCAATCACCAATTGAAATGGGGACATGTTAGTTGGGGTCTTTAATGAATTTTTATACACCCAAAGAGCGTAATCCAACTTTCGAGACCAATTACTTCAATTTACGTTAATGGTCTCAACCAAAATTCCTTTAATTTCCCGATTTGGCACTTCAACCTACCCACTTGTTTGCGGATGATAAGGGTAGAAACCTTATGTTTGACTCCATATATGCTCCAAGACGATGCAAACATGTTGTTACAAAAGTCACATCCCCCACCAGTAGTAATTGCACGTTGAATGCGAACCCTTATGAAAATGTACCTGTCACATCTCAAGACCACACTCTAGAAGTTAGGGTACAATCTCGGATTGAATTGGCGTACTCGACCTCTCGGAGGTCTTATACAAGCCCTTTCATATCATTCATCGCATAAACATAGTGAAAAGTCGTGCGGAATTAAAACTTTTCACAAAACATAATATAGTATTCCAAATCTCTTTCATATAAAAGTAATAGGAAATACTAAGTCACAATCTCATCATTTTAAGACACAAGAATACTTGGGACATGGATCATACTTCAAAATACGAATATAGAAATACTTAGTTTATTACAATACTTTGAATGAAAACATAAAAGACACATATATGACCTTGAGTTAAGCAAGGACATACTTCAACTTCTCTTGAACGATCTTCTAAGTCCTAGTCTTGAATTCTCAAAGATCCTCACCTACCAAGAATTATATAGAAAAATAAAAGCATGGAAATAGTACAACCACATGTACTAATTATGGCATTATGCCTAAAATCATGAAAACAGATATTTATTGGAAATATGCATCTTTTCATTTTAAAAAATCATGTTATAATCATAAAAACAACATTTAGAAACTTTTGGAAACACATAAGATAACATTCAAACCAAAAATCATATTTTAGAGATCACTTTACAGTGAACTCATTCACTGTTACAGTGAATTATTTCACTGTACAGTTAAGATGCTTATTCTTCACTTAAGACACCCTTTAACATGTAATCTTCTCACGTAAAGCTATCCTAAGATTCACTTAAGTCACACAAAGAGAGACCACCCATACACCCTCTCTAGATGTGCCTAAACGACCCTTAAGATTACTTATAATGAGTCACATACACACTTCAAGACACCAAACCTATCAACATATAGACACTATGACATTTCCTCATCAAAGGCTGTCAAAAAACTTACTTAAGTAGGTCAAGAAGATAAGGTCCATGATTGACCTCTTCAAGACTACCTAAATAATCCTTATGACTTTCTAAGTTCGGATCATGTCCACATTATCAAAATATTCCCTAATTAGAGTCATTCTTAAGACTCATATAGGTAAGATACGAAGTGACCATTCCAATGCCCCCTTCACACCTTAACTAGACAACCCTTAACTACTCTAGATAGGTACTTATTCCTTTTACTTACTCCATAACATAAGTCATTAGATCATTAGTTCATAAAGACTCGTACATCACATAAAGGACATTGACGTAATGGTCTTGGAAAAGATCTAGGGACTCTAACTAATACCTTCAAAGCCTATTGTGCAATGTCTAGATAGTGTCTCATACCACCACCTAAACTTCATAGAACTTCTCTAGTACTAGTAAGTATCCCACATAATGAGAAAAGGCAATAATCGACACAGACCATGATATCTAGGCATGGAATCCAGAGTTCTAACCTATTCCAATGAGGGTGTTCTACTTTCAAAGGGTATAACTAGGACACATCCCATGTAGGCACATGGTTAAGGAGTCTGAAGGGCTTTTATGTACTCTAGTCTCATTCTCAAGAAGAGGTACATTGTACTCTAGTATCATTCTCAAATAGATCTACTTCCCATTACATAATCATTCGGTGCTAGCCTTGGTTCTCATAGAGTATATGACATTAAAGGATCACATGAAGAGGGTTCCTTATCTAGTTCATAACCCAATCAAATTCACCCTACCAAGGAGGTCCACTAGGGCTACCTTCCAATGGCGAATAAGATAGCTCATTATTACTTTACTAAGGATTAATATGATGTCAATCTAAACAACTAACCTTAAGTCCATCATTCCTTTACCTTGAAGGATACCATTACGGCTTACAACTTCAACAATCTCAACCTTACCCTTAAGTCAAGGTTTTCACATAAAGGACAATCATAAAATCATTGAAGGACACATGTCATTTGCCCATTAAAGACTAAGAGTTCTAACACCGTAAATCAAGATATCCCATATTCATAATCATATATACATCAAGCAACATATATAAGTCAACCAAGACAAGACATCATATACTTCACTTGAACTCAAAACGCAAGTCATTCTATAAACACATAGAAATAACCTAGCATCTTCAAATCATCCTATATATCATCATTAATGTACATAGACTCACAAATCCAAGTAGGAATAACCAAGACTTAACCCTAACACTACCCACATAATGTCAAAGTCATTGTCTAACATGATCACTTAAGGCAACATGAATAGACGAAACATATATGACTTAATTTGTAGATAGATAATGTCATGCTTCACATAATAAACTACAAAAATAGCCACATTACTTCAAGTAGTTGCCAATAAGTTCATGCTCATCACATTGCATAAAGTAATGCCGATCAGGCCATGTCAATTGCAAGTAAAATACATAACACCGCCACCATAAGTAGACCATACCAATCACAATAGAATCGAACTATAATTAATATCAAATTAAAGAAAATAGGGCAGCTACCTTCATACCCTCACCATACTTCAATTCCATGCCAAATCAACCAATTCAACATCACAAGGCCCTTACCCATGGCCATGAACCATAATTCAAAGTAATAATTCATAGCAATAACCATAAAACTCAATGAATCTACATCAACTCAATCTAGGTTTTACAATCTAAGATCAATTAGATATCAATTGAATACAATTCTTATATCTTTAGAAAGCCCATAAGAAACTACATATAATTCAACAATATTAGCTTAATATCAAGTAACCCAATAAATAGTCAAAACTAGGGTTCATCCAAATTCATGGGTTTATAGGTAATTTATGTTAAAGTACTCAATACAATATTAATTAGATCATAATTCAATGTTTAGAAATCGTTTATGCAAGAAACCATGGTAGAATCACGAAATTGGACAATTCACTTTAGAAAACTTTGAAAAACATCTTGAGAGTTGGGATCCTTGATGAAACAAGTTTCAAGGATCAAAAGTCATACCTCAAGGATGATAATTCTCACTTTGATGAAGAATTTCCACTCAAAACGTCACCTCCAAGTTGTTTCTTCAATTTTTACTTCAATGGAGTCTTTGGGATTTCTTAAGGGATTTGGGGTTTTCAATTTGGAAGAATTGTTTAATGTGTTTATCCTTTATATACTTAATTAAAATAACCAAAAGACCCATAATAAGCCGCCAATGACTTAATATAGAAGTCATTGACTTGCCTTGACTTGGCAACTGTCTGTGCAGAAAACAGCATCACTAGCGACTTGCCCTCGACGGGGCGTCGTCCTCATGACGGGCCGTCACTGGCCACTGTCGGTGGTTACAGAAGCTGGACAAGGCTTCTTTGTATCCTTTGTTTAATTCCCCATCGACGAAAACCTTTGACGGGTGTCAACAAGCCTACGAGCCATCGACTGCTCCATCGTTTGGGATCTGCCTGGGACTGCGTTGCCAACAGTTTTGGGTCCTTCCTCAAGGACCCTTAGATGGTCCTTGGGGATGATTTTCCCAGAAGTTTCTGACCCATATACCATCTTCTATCATTTAAACACCTCTAACCTGAATTTCATACAAAATAAACACATAAAACTCGACGAAACACGCCTAGACATACAAGGTCAATTCAAGGCATATCTTTCGGATGCCATGGACGTTCTTGGTCATTTACCTTAAAACATAAACAAAACTTTAAACACTTCCTATACATGATATATTAACTCAATTAAGAACCTTAAAATATCATGAAACACATATAAACAGATAAAACCACATAAGAGATATTTAGGTGACTTAATCGTCGAACGTCTTAGTCGTCCCTTGACGTTTGACTTCCAACACACCTAATACGTTAGCTACTACCTCTATATCATATATTAGACATATTTACGACGTTATACCATCAATACCATCATGTTAGGCTCTAGTTAACCTAAGTCATTTATGGATTCTTACAATCTCCCCTACTTGGACAACATTCGTCCTCGAATAACACTTGCCACTCTCCGAACACTTTCAAGATTAGAGACTCAACTAGTAGCTAATAACCATTCCGCACAAAACATAATCAACAAGAAAACATCAGCTTCACATAGTCAAGATATTCACAATACAACAAGAAATTAGCATACAATTCTACAACTCATTAGGCTACAAATTCATATGCTTCAATTCAAATAATAAAAACTCATTTTATACTCTATATCCTACTCATATACATCAGTTCTAAACACATCACAACATTTTTAGGATAAATAATTAATTAGTCATTTTCTCAAAAATTTACAGCATGCAGTCTTAAAGGAACATTGTTTTTTAAGCAATTTTTCAAAAATCCACATTTTAAGCAATTAGTGATACAAAAATGCTAATATTCAAAACAACATCATGTAAACACATCTTACAACATAATCATGGCTTCATAAAACCCACAATGCAAGAAGTAAATGAAATTCAGTTTCAACCAAACTCCTAAACATCATGCACAAGCAACAATGTCAAGGACTTCTATCCCATCTACAAACCATACTCCCCCACTTAGAAGGAACTCATATTACAACAAAAGAAAGAGAACTTACCAACATAATCATCACTCTCCTTCTCATCCGGCTTCTCCACCCTAGAACGGAGTGCATACAAACGCCTATTTGTTGGAGCATCATCCTTTGGAACACTAGGAGCAACTTGCTTACCCTCTCTACCTCTAGAAGCAATCATTGGACAATATCTCACTTTGTACCCATCTTTACCACAACCAAAGAAACTCCCGGTACCCAATAGACACTCACCATAATGTTTATTGCCACAATTTGCACAAGTAGGCTCGCCATCCTTGGAACCACCTCCTTTCTCAACCTTGAACTTAGCACTCCTAGATTCTCCTTGAGATTGAACATTCTTCTTAAACCTAGTTTGCTCTTGATCACGAGCACCACTCCTTTTCAAACTTCTAGTCATCCTCCTAAGTTTAGACTCTTCAATTGATTGTGCATACACCATGAGTCTATCTAAGGTCATATCATCATGCAACATAGCGGTACGACATTCTTCCACCACTAAGTCGGCTACTCCCGTCACAAAATGACTCATTTCATCCCTTGGATTAGCCACAAGAGAGGGAGCATATTTGGACAACTTAGAGAACTTCAAAGAGTATTCCTCAACACTCATATTACCTTTCTTGAGATTGATAAACTCCTCTACCTTAACTTCCCTCATCTCACGGGGGAAGTAATTACCAAGAAAAACTTCCTTAAATTCTTCCCACTCACTAGGACCCGACTCCTCTGGCCTATTACCTTTCCACTGTGTGTACCACACTTGAGCCACATCTTTCAATTGATATGAAGCCAACTCCGTTTTCTCCCTAGATGTTAATCCCATAGCTACACCTCATCTGTAAACTCTTGGAGATCCTCTCCTACCTTAGAGCCAAGGAAGATAGAAGTTCATCCACACAAAGTCTCTCAACCTAGTTGTAATAGTGCTCACCACAACCCTAGGTATCATATTCAAATTAGCTTGCATAGTCACAGCTCGGGCTATAGCGATCAAAGCCTCTCTAATCTCCCTATTAGACATCTCCAGAACCTCAATACCTTCTTCCACATTAGGAACATGATCACCTTGGGGAGGAGCTTGAGCACCTTGAACTCTTTGTCCACCTTGAGGAACTTGCTCAACTGCTCAACTTGAGGGGGAACCTCCTCATTCACCCTCTCCTCTTCCATCCTTTAGTGTCCATCCTTCTAGTATTCATCTCCTAGAAAACACAAGGAAACTCATAAGATGGATAATCATAACATTTACTCTACCGCACGACATAGGAGTAGAAAAGAAGGAAAACTCTATCATCCTATAGCCTCTCGCCCATAGATATGTCGCGACTCACACCGATGGTGAAGACTCAACTAGACGTGACTTGATGATACATATTGATTCCTAATACTACTTTCACCATCCTATGCTCTGATACCAAGCTTGTCACATCCCAAGACCATGCCTTAGAATTTAGAGTACAATCTCGGATTTGTAACAGGCTACTCAACGTCTCAGAGGTCTTATACAAGCCCTTACATATCATTCATCGCATAAACATAGTGAAAAGTAGTGCGGAATTAAAACTTTTCACAAAACATAATATAGTCTTCAAAATCTCTTTCATTTAATAGTAAAGGAAATACTAAGTCTCAATATCATCATCTTAAGACACAAAAATACTTGGTACACGGCCCATACTTCAAAATACGAATATAGAAATACTTAGTATATTACAATACTTTGAATGAAAACATAAAAGACACATATATGACCTCGAGACAAGTGAGGACATACTTCAACTTCTCTTGAATGATCTTCTAAGTCAAAGTCTTCACTTCTTAAATCTCCTCACCTACCAAGAACTATAAGATATATAGATAAAAACATGGAATTAGTACAACCACATGTATTAAGTATGGCATTATGCATAAAATCATGAAAATGGAAATTTATTGGAAATATGAATCTTTCATTTTAAAAAGATCATGTTATTATCATAAAAACAACATTTAGCTACTTGGAAACACATAAGATAACATTAAAACCAAAAATCATATTTTAGAGATCATACATTGAACTCATTCACTGTATAGTGAAGATGCTTATTCTTCACTTAAGACACCCTTTAACATGTAATCTTCTCACTTAAAGCCATCCTAAGATTCACTTAAGTCGCACAAAGAAAGACCACTCATACACCCTTTCTAGATGTGCCTAAACGACCCTTAAGATTACTTATAATGAGTCACATACACACTTCAAGACACCAAACCTATCAACATATAGACACTATGACATTTCCTCATTAAAGGCTATCAAAAAACTTACTTAAGTAGGTCAAGAAGATAAGGTCCATGATTGACCTCTTCAAGACTACCTAAATAATCCTTATGACTTTCTAAGTTCGGATCATGTCCACATAATCAAAATCTTCCCTAATTAGAGTCATTCTTAAGACTCATCTAGGTAAGATACGAAAGAACCATTCATATGCCCCCTTCACACCTTAACTAGACAACCCTTAACTAAGCCAGATAGGTACTTAATCCTTTTACATACTCCATAACATAATTCATTAGTTAATTAGTTCATAAAGACTCATACATCACATAAAGGACATTCACGTAATGGTCTTGGAAAAGACCTAGGAACTCTAACTAACACCTTCAAAGCCTATTATGCAATGTCTAGATAGTGTCTCATACCACCACCTAAACTTCATAGAACTTCTCTAGTACTAGTAAGTATCCCACATGATGTGAATAGGCAATAACCGACACAGACCATGATAGCTAGACATGGAATCCAAAGTTCTAACCTATTCTGATAAGGGTGTTCTACTTGCAAAGGGTATAACTAGGAAACATCCCATGTAGGCACATGGTTAAGGAGTCTGAAGGGCTTTTATGTACTCTAGTCTCATTCTCAAGTAGAGGTACATTGTACTCTAGTATCATTCTAATATAGAGCTACTTCCCATTACATAATCATTCGGTGCTAGCCTTGGTTCTCATAGAGTAATTGACATTAAAGGATCACATGAACAGGGTTCCTTATCTAGTTCATAACCCAATCACATTCACCCTACCAAGGAGGTCCACTAGGGCTACCTTCCAATGGCGACTAAGATAGCTCATTATGACTTTACTAAGGATTAATATGATGTCAATACAAACAACTAACCTTAAGTCCATCATTCCTTTACCTTGAAGGATACCATTACGGCTTATAACTTCAACAATCTCAACCTTACCCTTAAGTCAAGGTTTTCACATAAAGGACACTCATAACATCATTGAAGGACACATGTCATTCGCAGATTCAAGACTAAGAGTTCTAACACCCTAAATCCAGATATCCCATATTCATAATCATATATACATCAAGCAAGATGTATAAGTCAACCAAGACAAGACATCACATACTTCACTTGAACTCATAATGCAAGTCATTCTATAAACACATAGAAATAACCTAGCATCTTCAAGTCATCCTATATATCATCATTAATGTACATAGACTCACAAAGCCAAGCAGGAATAACCAAGACTTAACCCTAACACTATCCACATAATGTCAAAGTCATAGTCTAACATGATCACTTAAGGCAACATGAATAGACGAAACATATATGACTTAATGTGTAGATAGATAATGACATGCTTCACATAATCAACTACACAAATAACCACATTACTTCAAGTAGCTGACAATAAGGCCATGCTCATCATATTGCATAAAGTAACGCCAACAAGGACACGTCAATTACAAATAAAACACATAACACCGCCACCATAAGTGGACCATACCAATCACAATAGAATTGAAGTATAATTAATATCAAATTAAATAAAATGGGGCAGCATACCTTCATCCCCTTATCCATACTTCAATTCAATGCCAAATCAACCAATTCAACATCACAAGGCCCTTACCCATGGCCATGAACCATAATTCAAAGAAATAACCATAAAACTCAATGAATCTACATCAACTTAATCTAGGTTTAAAAATCTAAGATCAATTAGATATCAATTGAATACAATGATTATATCATTAGAAAGCCTATAAGAAACTACATAACAATTCAACAATATTAGCTTACTATCAAGTAACTCAATAAATAGTCAAAACTAGGGTTCATCCAAATTCATGGGTTGATAGGTAATTTATGTTAAAATATAAATTAGATCATAATTCAATGTTTAGAAATCGTTTATGAAAGAAACCATGGTATAATCACGAAATTGGACAATTCTTTTCTAGAAAACTTTGAAAAATAATCTTGAGAGTTGGGCTCCTTGATGAAACAAGTTTCAAGGATCAAAAGTTATACCTCAAGGATGATAATTCTTAAATTTTATGAAGAATTTCCATTCAAAAGGTCACCTCCAAGTTGTTTCTTTAATTTTGACTTTAATGGAGTCTATGGGATTTCTTAAGGGATTTGGGGATTTCAATTTGGAAAAATGAAGTCTTTAAGGTGTTTACCATTTATATGCTTAATTAAAATACCCTTAATAAACCACCAATGATTTAATTTATAAGTGGGGTGAATTTACAATTGACCCCTTGACTTGGCAGCAGCCTGCGCAGAAAACAGCATTACTGACGACTTTCCCTCGGCGAGGTGTCGTCCCCACGACGGGCAATAACTGGACACCATCGGTGGTTATAAAAGCTGTAAAAGGATTCATTTACTCCATTGGTTGAGTCCCCATCGACGAAACCCTTTGACGGGGGCGTCAACAGGCCTACGAGCCTTCGACTGCTCCGTCGTTTGGGGTCTGCCTGGAACTGCCTTGCCAACAGTTTTGGGTCCTTCCTTCAGGACCCTTAGATTGTCCTTGGGGATAACACCTCTCACCTGAATTTCATGCAAAACAAACACATAAAACTGGACGAAACACACATAGGCGTACAAGGTTAATTCAAGGCATATCTTTCAAACGTCATGGACGTTCTTGGTCGTTTGACCTTCAAACTTCACGAAACTTTAAAAACTGCCTATATATGCTCTATTAACTCAATTAATATCCTTGAAACATCATTAAACATACATAAGAACATAGAACCACATAAAAGACATTTAGGTGACTGAGTCGTCGAACGTCTGAGTCGTCCCTTGACGTTTGACTTCCAACACACCTAATACTTTAGCTACTACCTCTGTATCACATAATATACATATTTAGGACTTTAGAACATCAATACCAACATTTTAGGATCTAGTTAACCTAAGTCATTTTCGGGGGCTTACAGTACTGCTTGAGGAATTGTCCAACACTTCTACCTTCATTATTAGGTAAAGCTACAACCTCTACCCATTTAGAAATATAGTCAACAACCACCAAAATATACTTGTTTCCATACAAACTCACAAAAGGCTCTATAAAGTCAATTTCCTAAACATCGAACAACTCTACTCTAGAATAGGAGTGAGAGGTAATTTATGCCTTCGCAAAACTCCGCTTTGTTTTTTGCATTGACCACACAAGTAACAAGAGAGTGTGAATCATAAGAAAACGTTGTCCAATAATAACCACTTTGAAGTAATTTACCAATAGTACGCACTCCACTATGGTGTCCACCAACCGGTGATGCATGGCAAGCATCAAGAATCACGTCAACCTCAACTTCTGGTACACACCTTCTAATTATATGGTCCACACATTCTCAAAACAGGTAAGGATCATCCCAAAACTACTTCTTCACATCGAACAAGAACCTTTTTTGTTGGTAAATATTTGGCCTATCAGGAAGAATATGACACACCACATCATTTGCAAAATCAGCATACCAAGGTGGAGTACTATTTGACATAATTATCAACAACTCACCACGAAAAAGCTTTTTCAATATCTTTCTCACCACCAACAACAACATTCGTTTCAAACCACGACAAGTAATCCACCACTTGGTTCCCACACCATTTTTGATCCTTGACATCAAGGTCAAATTTTTGAACAATAACACCCATCAAATCAAACTTGGCTTCACATATCTCTTATCCATTAAGTAAGTGATTGCCGCATTGTCGGTATGTACCACCACTTTTGTTCCCAACAAATAGGCTCTAAACTTTTCAAAGGCATACATCACGACTAACAATTCTTGTTCACCGAAGGTGTAGTTATTTTGAGCTACATTAAAAGTATTAATTGCATAATACATCGAGTGAAATAAATTTCTGTTTCTTGGCCAAGAACAGCACCCAAAGTCACACCACTTGCATTACACATTATCTCAAATGGAATGCTCCAACCTGAGATTCAACGATCGGAGCCAAAATGAGCTTTTCTTTACACACAAAAATTCTTCGATACAAGCTTCATCAAACTTGAAGATACATTTTTTTTTTAAGTAGCTTACATATAGAATAAGATACCCTAGAGGAATCTTTTATGAACATATGGTAGAAACATGCTTGACCTTGGAAGATTCAAACACCTTTAACAAAAATAGGAGAAGGAAGTTTCGAAATAAATTCATCCTTAACCTGATCAACTTATGTTCATCTCCCGAGATTTTCGGTGCTAACACAATATCTTCCTTTACCATGAAGTGACATTTCTCCCAATCTAGAATAAAGTTTGTTTCAACACATTTTTGCAAGACTTTACCGAGGTGCTCAAGGCACGCTTCAAATGTGTCCCCCACAAACAAAAAATCATCTATAAAGACCTCTGTTTAATAGAGAGCATACATCTTTTAAACATCGTTGATGCATTACACAATCTGAAGGACATTATTTGTAGGAAAACGTCCCATAGGAACATTCAAAAGTAGTCTTTTCTTAATCTTCTTGTGCACTGGAGATTTGATTGTAACCAGAATAACCATCCAAGAAGCAATAACATCCATACCTTTTAAATCTATCAAGCATCATATCTATAAAAGGTATTAGAAAATGATCTTACTTGGTACATGCATTCAACCTCTTGTAATCCATACATACACGCCAACTGATAACCAGTCATAATGCCACAAGTACACATTTATCATTTGGGACCACAATTATACCATCTTTCTTTGGAACGCATTACACGGAGCTCACCCAATTCCTATTTGCAATAGGGTAGACAACTCTCGCATTGATCCACTTGATGATCTCTTTCTTCACAGCTTCTTACATTGGGGGATTTAACCTCCTTTGATGTTCAATACTTGGCTTTCGTTCACTATCTAATTGGATCTTATGGGAACAAATACCGGGAGAAATTCCCATAATATGCTCCATCGTCCATCCTATGGCCTTGATATATCTTTTCAACACACTAATAAGCATTTTCACTTGCCATTCAAGAAAATCCGCGAAAATAATAAGGGGAAAAGTGTTGTTAGCTTCCAAGAACACATAATGAAGGTGAAAGATAACATCTTTAACTCAACCTTTGGCGGTTCTTCAATGGATGGATTTGCAGGAGGACATTCCCGATTCTTCAAATCGATATCAAGATTCAAGGAAATCATAAAATAAGAACCAAAACCCGATAGTGCAGCCATGACCTCATTAGAATCTTGAATTTCATCACCATAATAATTTTATTAAACAGTGGCTAAAGACTCACCCACACAAGAAGCTTCACACATATTAGTAACCGAATGACTGATGTCGCGTGGATGTCATTTTATTGCTTAATAGATTTACACACATTGAAAGTAAATTCCTTATCATTTATCCTAAATTTCCACTCGCCACTCTCTACATCAACATGATTTCTTTCAGTCGCCAAGAACGGCCAACAAAGAATAATATGAACCTCAACGTCAACCTCGCAATCGAGAATCACAAAGTCAACTAGAAATATAAATTTTTCCACCTTCACCAAATTATCATAAATAATGCCCATAGGATGCTTGATATATCGGTCAGACATGAGGAGACGCATAGTTATTGACTTAGGATCACCTAGCTGAAGTTTTTTGAAAATGGCATAGGACATCAAATTGATACTTTCCTCCAAAGCACACAAATTATTTAGCGAATTGAAATATTCCTATAGTGCATGGAATGGTAAAAAATCCCGGGTCATTTTTTTGTCACAACCATGTTGCTCGTCATAATGGCGTTTCAAAAATCCATACTCCCCTTTTTGGTAATCAACTCTTTTACCAAAATCACATAACCTAGCATCTCTAACAATGCCTCTACAAATGGAAGACTGATAGATAGAGTTTTTAAAATAGAGGGAATTTTTTTGAACTTCACGTCTTCATCATTCTTTTTCAATCTTTAAGGGAATAGTGGATTAACTTAAGTTAATGGCTTTGTAGGTACCAAATGATGGGTAGACACCAAATTTGACTTTGCTGCATCACCGGATATAACATCTTTTGGTGCATCAACCTCATTGAATGCTTTATTGGTTAATTCTTCAGCAAGTTCATCATTGTCACAAGAAACATCTTTTCTTACTTGAACTTGACTTATCATCATTTGGCACATCACTACCCACGACCTTTTCAGTCTTGGTCAAAATATCCATGCATTGGACACTTTCATTCTTTAGAATGGCTAAAGTATCCCTACGAAGACCCTTTTTTGGTCTTGAATTTTATTTGGTCAAAGTTTGACTTATTTGAGTCTCAAGTTGTTTTGTAAAAGTTATGTGAGAGGTTATTGTTAGATTCAAAGATGAGAAATCATACTTAATCTTCTTGATCACTTTATCCATTCCTTCAACTTTGTTTAAGATGTGGGAAAGCATATCCTCGATTTGTAAGCTTTTGGAGTCAACATTTAGTTTCGTTGGGTTTGGACAATCATAAGGTGGCACAAAACGATCTTTATCATCATCTCTATCTCTTTGTACCCCTACCATAACAATCTCTATCCCGATCTCTCCAACCATCATCACGATCTTTGTTTCAACCTTGATTCCTACCCAGCCTTTGATATCTCATATGAGAATTCCCCGCTTGGTTTGACAAGAATTTTTACATCTTCGTTGTACATAGCCCCACATTATGCATCATTCGAATTCACCCTACTACTAGCACCAACCACATTCACAGCCTTTTAACCACCACCTTTTAAGAACCTCCCATGAAATGTTTTGTCAACAAGTCTATTTTCGTCATTACCTTGGCCATGTTTTCATTACGTTCTTGAAGGAGAACGGTCCACACACATCCATGAAATTGCGAATGTGATCATAAGGATCCTCATGAGCAAGTTTTCCAGAGAGAGCTTTCATCTACAACAGTTGCAACAAATTGTTGTTCACATGAACACTGCATTGTATACAATTGGAGGCAATCGAATAGCACCAGCACTTCCCACCTGATCCACATTGACATCATGCAAGTTTCTGATGTCATCATTATTCCTAAGTACTTGGATTGCTCCCGTTCAAACTCATATCTTCGCCTGTTTAGAGTAATCGACAAAAAATCTAATAAAAAATATTCAAATACAACAAAAGTAGTATACAAAAACACTTCAAAAAAAAGAATTTTAAACACCATTTTCCGTTAGGGACGAAATTTTTGATAATGCACAGCTAAACTTCTTCTAATTGAAAGTGTAGATGGTCGCTAACAAGTATAAACCAACAATGAGTTGGATTTGATCCCACAAGGAGCGATACAGTGAAGAATTCAATTATGAAGTAAATAAGTGTTCTAATCTTTTGTAGAAGTAAAAGGCGACAGAACATCAAATTAATGGAATAGTTTCAATTATCAATATCAAAGGGGGAGGGGATTTAGTATCCAATTGCTAACAAAAAAAATTAAGAGGTTATTTGAACGATTAGAGAGGACTTTAGGAGTGTGAGCAATTGAATACTAACTTCACTTAATGGGTAATTATTAATTACTTTAAGTTGTTGAATCTCAATGGGTAGGATAGGTTTTGAATATAATTGTTATCTCTCGATCAGCTTTCCTATTTCGTATGACTTCTCTCGAACCTCAACAAGCGTAACAATACAAAGCAACCCAATTCCTTAATTAAACTCATTTTCTCAAGCTGGTTTGTTAAGATGTAACTCAATACAACTATCGATCATTCATTTTACTCTAGGCATCTTTTTCAAGCAAGCATAGAGAGATAAGCTAGAAACGATTTCGCAACTTCACTTCATCAATGAAAACATGAATAAACAACTGAACCCATTTCAAAAAAATATTAAAATTCGGCAATTAACAATACTCAAAAGTTAACTTATGTATTCAGTTACATGATTACACCCTAAGGGAAGGGGTTTTAGCAAACATAGCAAAAAGCAAGAAATTGTTATCAAAAAGATTATTCATTTTAATTGTCAACAATATTCAATGCTCAATGCCAAATTTAAGACTATAATCCTAAATCCTCGAATCAAAGATCAAAATCCTCTCCAATATTGTTCAATAATGTAAAAGTGTATGAAAGCTCTCAAAAGTGGGTAATACACTCTGTGTAACTCATTTATCTCTATTGAAAAAATGAATTTATATGTATCTAAATATTTTCCAAAATATTATCATCAATTCCAATCAACGATATTAGTCGGGATCGCCTAACAACTCACCGATCTGCCGACATGCATGTTTTCTTGCCTTTTGCCTTGACTACTACGTCTAGCGGTCTGGAATATTTGGCGAGTTGGGTCGTGATCAACTTTCCATTTGACAAATTGCCAAAGTGTAAATTAACTCACTGAGTTGGCTTGTTTCGAGGGGCTACTTTGCTGGAAAGTTTTGCGAGCTGGAGTCTCACTCGGCGAGTCACTAAGTGGCCTTTGCAAGCTCCAACTTCTCATTTATTCAACTTTTTCACTCCTTTTTGCATCGTAATGTCCTTTCCTTGTTCTTAAGCCTCCATTGCTGCATATAAACACATAGCATTAGTTATGAAGAGAAAATCGATATTAAGAACACTAATTCATTGAGTAATAAGCCCTAAATGAGTTGAAATTCTTGACTTACAAAAATCTAACAAATTTAGACAATATCCATGTGAATTTGAAAATTTTTATCTACGAACATGGAAATTGTAATATGTTCACACTATACTATGGCGGGAACATCTCAACAAAATGGTGTTGAAGAAAGGCACAGTCGAATACTTGTAGATATGATTAGAAGTATGACGAGTAGCTCTTTATTTCCCGAATTAATGTGGATGTATTCTCTTAAACAGTTGTATATTTATCAAACAAGATTCATGAAAAGGAAGTTCCAAAGAACCCATTTGAACTGCAGACCAGAAGGAAACCTAGTTTAAGACACCTATATATTTAGGGTTGTGCAGCAGAATCTAGAGTTTATAATCTACATGAAAATAAATTGTATTATCCAACATAAGTGGTTACATTAGAAAAATCTAAAGGTTATAAATTTTACTTTCAAAATCATAGTTCCAGAATTATTGACACCGATAAATCAAGATTCATGAACAATGGTGAAGTTAGTGCGAGTGTTGAACGACAAAGTGTTAAAATTAATTAGGTAAGGGTAAATATTTCATTGACCATGAAATGACCCACTTCCATCCCAATAACAAATGTTGTTCCTCTTGTTGAAGAAACTTTAATAATGTTGAACAATATTTGGGTAGAACACTTCAAGAAAGAACTAACTCACAAGTATCTAACACAAATAAACCACAAACTTTGTTATTACGACAATCTCAAAGAGAAAAAATTTGGTCATTTAAAATGATTATGTGATTTATTTACAAGAGTCAAATTTATACACTGACTTAAAAGAGATTTGGTTTCATTTTCAAAGACCATAGAAAGCACCAAGTCTAATAAATGAATTGATGTTATAAATTAAGAGTTAAAATCCATGGAATACAACAAAGCATGTGATCTCGTTCAATTACCAAAAGGTTCAAAAAGAATCAGGTGTAGATAGGTCTTCAAGACCAAATGCGATTCAAATCGTAATATTGTACAATATAAAGTCAAACTTGTTTCGAAGAATACACTCAAAAAGAATGCATTGATTGAAAAAATACTTTTTCACCGTTCTCAAATAAAGACTTCTTAAGAATTGTTTTGGATTTGGTAGATCATCATGATTGAGTTACACCAAATGGATGTGAAAACTACATTTCTTAATATAGACCTCGAGGAGGTAGTTTATGTAGACCAACCAGAGGGTTTCAAAATTAAAAGAAAAGATAAAATGGTCTGGAAGATTAAAAAGGATCCAGTTTATGGACTCAAACAAGCCTCATGACAATGATATTTAAAGTTTAATGATGTCACGCCCCGAGCCTACACCCTGCACTCAAAGACCATTGTTGGCCCCAAGTGAACCCTTGGTCTGATTTACTTACTCAGCGGAAGACTTAAAACACAAGAATAATCTATATAAAGAACTTGTGAAATAAACAAAAAAATGTCTTAAAACACGCATTCATTTGACCAAAATGGCTACTCAGTTCTCATAGCAAAAGATGTATAATACAAAGCTTAAATACTCAAAGTACTTACATCTGACTGTCTATCTATGAAGCTTTTAAAACTTAGATAGATGTTGAGACAAACCCCACAACATCCTAATGATTAAACTAGAAAGCAAAAAAAAAGTCATCCGGAATGCAAGGAGGCCCTACCCTTACTCTAAATGCTCAATTGGATCAACGGTGCGTTGGTTGCGCACCCTCGTTACCTGCGTCTGCATCATGATACGATGAAGTCCAACTAGCATCAGTTCATTGAATGTAAGAGTATGTAAGTTGGAATGCTAAAGCAACACAGGCTAGAAAGAATGTGAAAGAAACTGAAGAACTTACATGGCTCAACTCAACTCAACATAACTGACTCATATCAATATAAAGTCATTTAAAAGTAAGTTCAATATAAAGAAAATCTTTTTTCGAAATATATTGTAAAATTTGTATGTACTCAAAGATATAGTTTATTTTGAGATGTATGTAAACATACAAATAAAATGTGTACATAAAAATACAATAGCTTATGTGGGAGTTTCTCGAACCGACAACCATCACATAAGAGCTATAGTGATGATATAACGATCTACCTCACGCGGCCAACGATTAAATATGCTCGTCTAAAGGTATAAGACCTAAACTACTCTAAAAAGTATGACCCTTTTCTACCCATGGTGAGTACATGGTTTTATGGAGATGTGAGTTGTCTTAAATCATGCTCTTCCCCAATTCGGTGCTCAGTACTACTCCATAAATATATTAACTCTTATATTTCTAAAACATACTTCTTCTGTGATTTGATATTAGTGCTAAAAACATAGCTCAAAGTCTATCTTGGAAATCTCAATTTCCCTGCTTGCTTCATTGTAGAAAGCTATAACTCTTTTCTTAAAACTAGCCCGAAAACTCTTTGGAAATCTCAGTTTCAGTTCTTGTTTAAATGTGAAAACGTTTCTTTTAAACCTCTTTGGGAATACTAGTCCCCATATACTTATTTGAAGAAAGATCTTCAACATTAATCTTATTGAACTCAACTCTTAAGTCTTAAAACAAAGTTGTAACATTATTAAAGACTCTTGCAAACTTTTAAGAACTTTGCTTTGACGTGCTTCTTAAGTTCTTGGTTTGACTCTTAACTTCCTTGACTTTGATCTTAAATTTCCTTGAATTGGATTATGGATTCAAGGTTCATGATCTCATGTTTATGAACGAATTCATAATGTTTATATGTACCTTAGAGTATTAGAATCAAATAATAAACACAGGTACATCACTTAGGAACTAGTACAAAAAAGTGGGGAAAGAATGGGGAGAATTGGAGTCTTTGGCACTTTGAGAGGCGTGGGGCGTCAACCCTCAAATTACAGAGAGCTGGGTGGGGGCGATCTGGATGGCACGCGCCATGAGGACCTATGGACAAAGATTGGTCTGTGGGTATTTGAGAGGTGTGATACCCTAACCCCTTACCCAGGTGTTCTCAACTTTTCTCCTTTTGTTTTTCATCTCTAAATCCTCTAAACTTTCATGTTTGAACAAGAACTCACTTTATTAGCGTTCAAACTACTTAAATTCACTAAATTGAAAAAATTGGCATGTGGGTGAACTAACTTAACACTATGTGATCTCAAATACCTTTTTAGGGATCACCCCCAACAATTCCACGCGCAAAGCTTTAGCGTTCTTAGAGATTCTTGATTTCTCTCCTCTTTTCTCTTCTTTTCTCTCATCTTCATGCCTAGTGTAAGTTATCCTTTTTCTAAACTGAGCGAAGTATTATTTTTCCCCAAGAAATCCCCAAAAATGAAATAAGAAATTTAATTAAGGAAAAGACTAGTTTGCCCTTCCATAATCTGGATTTAGACTTTCCTTAATCTTACAACCCGACTACCGGAAGGTAAAACTTACTCATATGCTATCGAAGTCGCACAAACTTGGCGGCGTTGGAAAGATTATTCTAAGGGATTACTAACCATATCTAGAACTATTTATAACTCATCCTGAGCTAGGATTTATGGTCATTTGAAGTTGACCAAAACTCATTTTCCAACTTACTTAGAATTTCCAGATTTTCTTATTCTTCCAAAAATAAGTATTTCATATTTTAAAGGGAAAATGCACAAGTACCCCCTCAACCTATGCCCGAAATCCTAGAGACACTCTTATACTATACTAAGGTCCTATTACCCCCTGAACTTATTTTATATGTAATTTTTTACCCCTTTTGGGCCTATGTGGCACTAGTTTAAAAAAAAGTCCATAAGCGTTGAGCCCATAAGATAATGCCACGTAGGCCGAAAAGGGGTAGAAAATTATTAATAAAATAAGGTCAAGGGTGTAATAGGATCTTTATATAGTATAAGTGTGTCTCTGAGATTTCAGGTATAGATTGAGGGGGTAGTTGTGCATTATCCCTATTTTAAACTGTTTTCTAGTTCTTTCTAGTTGCGAGATGTTACAAATGATACCATAATATTTTTAAATTTTAGGATATTATCATTGATTGGAGCATATACCAAAAGATTAGTGTGAGTAATTTTATATTTTTAGTCATTTATGTTGAAGACATTTTACTTGTTGCTAATGATTTAGGCATATTGCGTGAGAGAAATACTTTCTCTCTATTAACTTTGAAATTGAATATATGAGTGAGACAAACTATGTAATAGGCATAGAACTATTCCGCGATAGATCATAAGGGTTACTGGGACTATCTCAAAAAAGGATATATTGAAAGAGTTCTAGAGAGATTTAACATGAGCAATTGTTCAGCAGGAATAGTTCCTATCCAAAAAGGCGACAAATTTAATCTCATAAAATTCCCAAATAATAGTGTAGAACGAAAGAAAGTGGAATCATTTCCTTACATTCTATTGTTGAAAGTTTGATGTATGTTCGAACTTGCACAAGACCGCATATTAGTTTTGTGATTGAAATGTTAGGAAAATATTAAAGTAACCCTAGAATTGATCACTAGAAAATTGCAAAGAATGTCTTGAGGTATCTCAATGTAACGAGGGATTACATGCTCATGTATAGGAGATTCAATCACTTAGATCTTACTGGATACCCATATTTAGATATTTCTAGATGTTTTGACGCTAGAAAGTCCATCTTTGGTTACTTGTTCTTATTAGCTAATGAATAAATATCCTGGAAGAGTGCTAAATATTTTGTCATAGCTCCATCCACAAGAAAGCATAATTTGTGGCATGTTATGAAGTCAAAATTCATGCATTATTGCTGCGGAACTTCATTTCAGGACTTGAGGTTGTCGACACATTACCAAGCCGCTGAAAAATTAATTGTGATAATATTGCAGTAGTATTCTTCTCTAAGAACGATATGTACTCCAAAGGGGCCAAAAATATGAAACTAAGGCATTTTACTGTCAAAGAAGAAATTAAGAAACAAAGAGTGTTACTTGAAAATATTAAAGTTGATTTTATGATTGCATATCTGTTAATAAAGGGCTTACAACTAAACATATTTAAAGAACATGTTCAAAGAATGGGTCATGGTTGTGGTTATGATTGATATAGTAATGATACTTTCCACTCCGAGCTCAATTGTGTATTTTTGATACACATTACTGAATATTTTCTCATAATTGTGTATGTATTATTGTTTTGATATATTCCAAGTTAAGTCTCTATGAGACGTTATTGTGAACCGTACTGTTGTATGTTTTATATCTTATGAACCTAATATGATAAGTAGCTAATGTAGTACAGTTGACATCCAACTTTGACCCTCTACGATAAGAATTAATTTTTGAGCTTCTTTAGTTTTAAGACAATAAGGAATATTAGTTTTATAAATTTAAAATATTTTAAAAGTGATTTTAGTCCTTTCTATAGTATTTTAAATAATATATATTTTGATATAATTTTGTGTATAATTAGTATATTTTAAAGTTATTTGAAAATCATATCAAAAATATTTTACATTTTAAGTAAAAATATTTATTAACTTAGTTTTATTTTAAATTATAACTATAATTTTGAGTTAATTTGGTTGTAATTAATCTAATTATTTTATAATTAAGGTAACTATTTTATTTTTTTAAGATTAAGAAGTTATGTTAATTCATTCGGTTTAAACTTTAACCAAATTCATTGCTTAAATTCAATTTGGCTACAATTGAAACTCATTTCGCTATTGTTTAATTTCAATTTTAGCCACTTATTTACATCATCTTAAAGACCAAATATAGGCCCTTTTTTTTACTCTTCAGCATCCATAAGTTCAGTTTCTCTGTTCCATTCTTCCAACAACAATTACCAATCTCCAAATCTACCCAACCCAAACCCTTTCCAAATAACTCCAACAAGGCTAGCACAACAACATTTCTTCTTCACCGTTAATGAAGATGCAACATCATTTCGATTTCAAACGACGTCAATCATGAAGTACATAAAACGATACAAATTTTTTGTTTGATTTGAGTCATCCACCTCCTACCCTAATTCTAATTTTTGTTGAGAATTTGCATGAATCAGTAAATTCCCTTATTTGGGATAAGAATTTGAATTGGGTTTTCGAATTTTTATCTGAATCCCTTCTCTTTTTTACCTTGTTGGAATTCCAACCCCCAAATTTGCCTAAGGAACAAGTATATTCAATACGTTCCTTTACAGATAACAATAGTTACGTTTTTAAAGCAAATAAAGTAATGACACAATAATTTATCGCGGAAAATCCCAGGTCATAAAAAGTAAAAAACCATGATTTATACCTGTGTAGGATTTAACTCTTCTTCATTAAACTCTAAGCCTCAACGAGAGATTACAAACCTATGTAACCTAAGGAGTTACAAACTCCTTATCCTAGTCGAATTTGATTTGAAAGGAACATGTCGATGCAACCGGTACCTTTCTTCTATTTCTCTATTTGTTAATTATCAAAATCATTCTTGATATAACAAACTCCCTTTTTAATGATGACAACCCATTGTTTCTCGTGTGAATAGATCAATTTGTGTTATGTCGGTTTCTTAAAATTGAATACACAAAGAAAACACATTAGACAATCAAGTTAGATCAATTGGGTTATAAATATTACACAAGCATACACTTCCCACTTTTGACATATAAAACACTGTGAAGGCATATACTGCACTAAGAGAAGAAAATTCAATACTCATGGCACTAGCTATCACCTACACAAACACTTAAAAATTAAGAACTCAATTAGCTATAGCAAAGCTTTTGCACAAATATAGGAGATAGACATGAACCTGAAACTCAAAACCAACATTAGCATTAATCAAAAACCATTACCACAAATGTAATCAAAATTAAAGATAAAATCAAGCACTGTAATGAGAAAAAATTGGGAAGTCAAAGGCTAGAGTATCTAGGTAATATCAAAAGATCGGGCATGAGGGGCTAAATAAATGTTTTTTCAGCAGCAAAAATATCTTTTGGATTAATAAAATTAGTATCCTTCGCAATTTCAAAGGTAGCCTTGGTCTATGCAAGTTCAACTTTATTTTATATTACCTTTAAGGAACTTATTTGACACCCTCAAGACAAACAATAGTTCACTCGTCTTTAATTTCAATGGAATCAGTAAAAGAAATAAATTCTCTTGAACATCATTCGTAGAGGAACATGTTCTCTCAATCTGTTCCCTAAACGTGGTACTATCAGGTGCAACACCAACTATAATAATTTTTTACACTAATCCTAAATCCCAATTTATATGATTTCCAATAGAAGAACTAGATTCGACATATGGGTGGGTATCCCATTGATTCCCTCTCACTAGATGCACGCAAGTTGATCCTAACAGCTGAACTTTGTTCAACTGTAAGGTCCCCAAAATATTTTCCCTCATAAGGTACATCCTCCAAAACTTCTTCAGTAATTTTAGACACACCCAATACAAATTTCCCTTACGAACTAGCACAATTTATTTTCTACACTACAATCTATATTTTATAAGGCATCAAAGTAGAGGTGTCATCCAAGAAAGTCATCTCAACCATAACATCACATAGACCAACACAGTTAGAATCTTCAAGAATGTCATTAAGAAACATAAATTGTAATTATTCAAGCATAGACATGTTTCTTGAAGAACACTTTATTCCAAAATTTTAGAAAAAGATGATTTCTTGGTTAAGAAGTTTATGGAAGAGAAGGGTGTGAGTTGTAGAGAAACACTAGATAAGTCTTTAAATAGTTTTTTTTAAAAAGAAGATGTTTGTTTAGTAGTATCGAGGACATGAATATATCTTTTGGGACAAGTGAAGAAATACGTTCAAGTGCATTGATTTTATATTTAATTATGAATAATTGTAGTGCACATACCGTAGATCTTTGGATGATACTGCACTTTGCTCCAGTTTTACTAGGCCTCTCTCCCCTGACACATGTAGATACGATGTTATAGTGCATGAGTAGCTCGTCTTCAAAGGTGGTATAGATACATACAACTAAATGTACAAACCTGAGCATAAAATTCAAGATTAGAGGACAGAATGTGCAATGTTCTTTAGTCATTGAGGGATACTCATGTGATCTTAATCATCCCCAAGTTCCAAATTATACCTTTTAAAAGTGTTTTCCTAGGTTGATCATACTTTTTGTTTGATGGACTCGAAATTTACACACTCTAATCATATGAGTGCGCATAATTGTAAGATATTGCTTAGGTTGGAATGTCTCTTTCACGTGTTTCTTTAGTCTTTTCGATTTTTTAACCATTTTTTTTCAGTGTCAAGGCTATTATTCCATTATGTTCTTTTGCAAATGAGAGGAATTTCTTTTAGTTTCAATAATGCGTCTGGAGCAACATGTTCATTGGTGAATGTTGCTTGTTTCCTTCTGCTTTTTCTGCAAATTCAAAGGTTAGATTTAGAAATCCAAACTAGCTTGGGTCCTTCGTATTAATAAAAAGGATGAATAAGATCATTATTAATCCATATTGGTGAAATATTTTTAGATTTTTTCTTTTTCCCCAACCTGTTTCTTTGACGTGATTCTTTTCTTTTAACATGGTTAGTTTTTCTATTGAGGCAATTTGATGTTCTTACTCATATGAGTTATAGCTATTGGGCAGGTACCCCTTGAGTGACCACTACCACCACAATGTGTGCACAAATAAGCGTTTTTCGTAGGGACTTCTTTAACAAAACTTATTCCAGCTTTAGTGTTATGTGTTCTACTACTAAGTTGAGTCACAATCATTGAGGATCGTGTCCATTTATTTGCCCTCTCAAGCTCATACTTATTTCTAGAAAGGTCAAGATTTGTTCTTCTATATCTTTCCCTTTTAGAAGATATTTCATTTTTTAACCTCATTAGACATTGGTTACATCTTATTAGGTCACCAATAATTTCTTTTCCCTTTTTCAGTAACACTTTATTTCAAAATTTCATATTTGAGAGCGAAAGTGCAGGAATCAGGTTGTTGTAAATGTTCCTTTAAGAGTTGATTTTCTTTCTTGAGATCAAAATTAATTTTTTTCAAGATCAATGTATTCAAATTTTGAACTTGTCAAGGAAGTCAATGATTGATCTCTATTTTCATTCAACTCTTGAAAATTATCCATGAGAGTTAGAATAAAGGAAGAAAATATATTTTTTTAAAACCATTTTAGTTTATTTTTAAGATCAAGAAGATTTACCTTCCTTTTCTCAATGTCTGATTCAGATTCTAGTTCAGAGTCCTGCATGGTCGTGAAATCAACATCTTCTGTATCATCTTCAATGGAGTTGTCTGAACGTGCTCCCAAGAAGCATACCTAGCAATGTCAAATTCCTTTTCTTTGCTCAGGGATATTTTTTTCTCATAGTTTCCACCTTTCTTGAGAAGCATTCTCAGGCTTTTGTTGATCATGACTATGTCCTCATCATCCAGATCAGATTATCACTCTCGGTTTCCTTTAAGGAGAAAATCATAATTTTGCTTCTCTTACTCATTTTTGTGTTATCAACATTCATCTTGTAAGTCTTTAGATTTCCTACAAGTTCATCCAAGTTCATGGTTATCAAATCATGTGCTTCTCTAATTGCAGTGACCTTGATCTCCCATGAATGTGGTAGAGTCCTCAACACCTTATAAACAAGTTACTCAGTACTATATATCTTTCCCAAAGACACCAGTTCATTCACAATAGTAGTAAATCTAGTAATCATATCTTGAAGTGATTCACCACTCTCCATCTAAAATGCTTCATATTTTGTGCATAGTTAAGCAATTCAAATTTTTCTTACTCAGGGAGTTCCTTCATGTGCATTGGCCAATGTGTCCAAAATTTGTTTGGTTGTTGTACAAGTAGAGATGCGATCCAAGTCCATAAACAAGGATGTACTTAGCTTTAGCATTTTCTGCGAGCATTTTATAATCAACTTCCATATTGTGAATTGGGCTTTAGAATGACTTTCCCTTCATCATTCTTCATCATAGGAATAAAAGGACCATTAGTAACTCTCATCCATAATTCATAGGCTTGGGATTGTAGAAATTCTCTATTCTTGTCTTCCACCATACTAAGTAATGTCCATTAAATAGTGGTGCTATGTTGATGTGTTGACCTTCAGCGTGTTCAAGAGGAGTACAAAATTCACAATGATCTTATCTTGAGTTATTAGAATCTACAAAGATAACCTGGTATGATACCGATTGTTGAAATTTTAACCCCCAAATTTGCCTAAGGAACAAGTATATTCGATATGTTCCTTTGCAGATTACAACAGTTACTTTTTGTAAAGCAATAAAGTAATGACACAATATTTTCTCGCAGAAAAACCCCGCTCATAAAGAGTAAAAAATCACGACCAACACCTCTGTAAGATTTAAATCCTCTTCATTAAACTCTAAACCTGAACAACAAACTACAAACCTATGTTACCTAAAGAATAATAAACTATAATTTCTAGCTAAGAAATTATAAACTCTAATTTCTAGCTACCCAAGACACAAACCCAGGTTTAAGTCTTCAACTACCCGTCAAGTTTCTCAAAAATTTTAGATGAATCCTACACACACACTTGATTGCAATCAAAACTCATAATTACAATCTTACAACTTTTTCCTCAAAAACTGGCAATATTCCCAACTAAATCTCAAAACTCTCTCAAACTCTTGATCATGCTTTGATTTCTCTCTATGTAAGTGCGCAATTTTCTCCAGAGAAACCATCGTCCTATTTATAGATTTGGACTTGAATTCAAAACCTATTTCAACTACAAAATCCTATTTGTGCTCTGCTTCCCTTTTCTCTTGAAACTTAGAAGCTCACCGTAGGATTCCTACTTCGTGTGGAACTCCTAGTTCAACTCGAACTTGTCTTCAGTTTTCTTTCTTGACTTCACTTTGATTTTTTCATTCTTGAACACTTTATTTACGCCCCTTATTTCCTTCTTTAATCATGTTTCCTACTTCTCTTAGGATTTATACCTATTTTTACGCTTTGACTTAATATGCGCTCCCTTTTCCTTGTAGGACTCCTTTATAAAAAGGAAACTTTCTACAATGATTGCTTGTCAAAAAAGCAATCCTTCCATTGCTTAATAACTTCTAATTCGCGTGCTTGACGTTCTCCTTATCCCAGTTGGATTTTTTCTGAAAGGAACATATCGACGCAACTGTTTCCTTTCTTCTATTTCTCTATTTGTCAATTATCAAAATCTTTCTCGATGTAACACCCTTTAATTAACCATATTCTCCTTGATATAAACCTTTTTTACTCATTGTTCGGGTTGTGCAAATACATTTGGGCAAGCATAGAGACAGGAGAGTATATTTCCCACATAGAAATGTTAGCGGAGATACAGAGAAAAATAGCTTACAAAAGAGATAGAAACAAAAAAAAAAGGTATGAAATACACTTTGAAATATAGAAGATAACTGGTTTAAGTGATATTGTTACTCTCTTATTCGTTCATTGAGTTTCTCAGAAGTTCTCATTGTGGTGGTGGAAGTTCGTCATCTCCAACTCGTCTCGGATCGGATCGCTGCTCAAAAAGAGGTATATCCCCTTTACTTTTCACCTTCTTAGTTTGTTTGAATAAAAAAAGACGAGTTGTTTTGTGTAAAATATGTTAGGACCGAAATAAGCAGGTGTAATGCGGAAGATAACAAAGCAAACCTCGAAAGACCATGAGTAAAAAGACAAATAAGAAACACACCAAAAGATATAAAGATTTAACGTGGTTCGGTCAATCGACCTACGTCCACAAAGGAGATGAGCAATACACTATATAAATATGAAAGTAGAAAATATAAAGAGAAACAACCTCAACCAATTCACTCGGAATACATGAAACATTCACACAAGTAATAACGTATCAAGCTTGTGATCCACAAATCTCCCCCTAACCAAACTCTCAAAAGTCCTTAAATACTACATTCTGAATGCTAATTAAGTTAGAATAAACATGTCTCTATTTATAGAGTCATAAACTTTTTTCCTACAAGAAAGATGATTAGTAAATTCAAAATCCTTTTCCTAAAAGTAAGACCTATTTATGGTAAGAAATCCGGGCAAATAAAACCCAACAAATGGTGAAATACTTTTTGCTGAATCGTTACTTGGCTTTGATGTAGTCTGATCTTTCTCGACTGCTAGCTAAAATCTTTGTTTTCTTTTGTTCCATATGGTCTATATATAGTTCATTTGATTGTAATCTTGAATGCATGAGTCGTACAATTCTGTTTCCTTATTGTCTAGTCGTTCATTTGGTTTTCTTCTCTGATTGTTTTTTTATTGTTACAGACTCTCTTAAATGTTAGCTCAATCTGATTGTTCATGTCTTTTGAAGTTTTAAAGTGTTTACCCTTCTTATGTGCATAACTTTGTTTTTTTTTTTTTTCTATTTTTATGTTGTTTGTTGTCGCTAGTAGTGATAAGTTAGTTCAATTCAAATTATCCATGTTTGAGTAGTAAATAAGCGTATGTCTAAATTTTCAAATGTTAAGTTCCCATTTTATTCATGCCCACAGATAATGCATTTCCTTGCCATACTTTGTTATTATTATTTGTTGGGTTGTCCATTTTTTTTCTTAGTATACAAGTTCTCTAATTTTGCATAGGCTTGTTGTTGCCTACTCATGTTGATTTCGATCTCACTTCAATACTGTGCCTTAGAGTACTTTCTAGAACCAGTGTTCCAATAGTACTACCGAAAATGTTAACCTTGGTTTCTTGTTCCTTTTCAATGCTTAGAAGAGCCTGTATTATGTTGTTTATCTATTCAGTTCATACCATTTTCAATAAATTCGCTTTCTTGTTTTTGGACCTGCCAGTGGTTTGATAAACTCTCTAACCCATTTACTTGTATGTTTACGCTCAAGGGTGTTAAGTTGTAATTTCCTTAGATGCATTTATCATTTTTGTGACTTGGCAACTGTCATTGAGCTGGGATATGGAATATTATTGCTACGTACTAACTGTTATTCTCATCTTTATGCATGTAAAATTTGCCTCAAGTTCGTCTTAAACTCCATCTTTCCTTCCTTTGCATTTCGAGAGGGCCATAAAGTCTAAAATCCTCTCTTTTCCAGTCAGTCGGCAATGAAATAGATGAACAGGGCAATGCAGGCTGAAAATTGAAACATAAGTCTTGGAGAAGTCCAAAAATGGACTGTATACATTAGTATACATCGATATACAAGTCAAAGTGTCTAAAAACATGGGATGGAAATGAAATAAAGATGTTCGAGTCCAAGAAGGGCTGTATAGGCACAATATACATTTGTATACACGATATATACAACAATATACAGTGATATACAAAAGTTGTATACACCGTATAATGAAGCAGAAATTGGCCCCAAACGCCGTAAGAAAATGGATAAATCACATAAATATGCTATATTATACAAAATATTTACCATTTATGTCAACATATTTTTTCTAACTAAATATAACATTTTTTAAATTAAAAATATTGTACAGTCATCGCCTTTTGCTTAACCCTTTTTCCTCTTCTTCTTTTCACTCTTTTGCTTCTTCTTGTCTCTTTCTTTCTTTTCTCTTCTTCTTTTTTGTCTCTTGCTCTTTTTTTGCTATTCTTCTACTTCTTCGTCTCTTTCTCTAGCTTTATTTATGTTCCTCCTCTTCTTCTTTTTTTAGTTCTTCTTCTTCTTTGAGTTTTTCATCTAAATTACGATACTCAGATCAATTTATGCCCATATGTCACTATTTTTATCCAAAAATAAGATGAAAGGGAGAATAGAAAGACCAAAAACTTATACAAAATTACATTTTTAAGCAAAAATTCCAAATCATTAAAATTACTGAAGCAAGATCTCACCATTGATGGTCATTATAAAGCTTCAAAGTTTGAATTCATCATTTGAATTATACGAATTTGTGATTAGTTTGGATAGGTAATCCCTACAAATAATTGAAAATGTCGTTTTGGAGTTTATATCTCAATTTTAAGAGGTTTGGTTAAGTTTATAATTGATTTTAGGAGAAATATTAACTTAAAATTTAAAAAAAGTGAAGTTTATGAAACTATATCGCAATTCTATTAAAATTGTATTAGATATGTTTCATAATTGTGTTAAAATCATGAACAATACATTTATAATACATATTACAAGCTCCACTCTTTTTTTTTTATAGTGATATCAACCAAAAAATTTAAGTAAAAGACTTATAATACATATATAACATAGGCATAATACATATTGCAAACATCACTCATGTTCTTAGAGATACAAAACAAAGTAATTTATAAAACACTTATAATACATAACTTATTCATGAATAATACAAGTTTAACTCAATCTATAAATTATTGTCTTGCTTTTCGTTAGTTACGTTTTTCATTGTGAATTTTCTCTTCTAATTCAACTTTAATATTGTGTAATACACTTTTAATGTAAAATTAAATCATTTTGTAGTTTGATATTTGTTACGATTAGATTATTTGTTTAATTCATTATTCGTATAAGTTCTCTGGTGTTTCATTACATTTTTTTATTCATTCATAATTCTTTCTTCTAATTCAACTTTAATATTTGTGTAATGCACTTTTAATACAAGTTAATTCATTTTGTTGTTTATTGGTTGATTTGTTATATGATTGAATTGCTTGTTTAATTCATTATCAATACAAGTTATTCAATTTACAAATTGCATAGTGCTCTTTCGTTAACTACATTTTACATTCATGCTTATTCGCTTCTAATTCGACTTTAATATGAGTGTAATACATTTTTAATTCATTTGGCAGTTTATTATGTCACTTCACTTGTTACGATTAAATTACTTGTCTAATTAATTATTGATTCGCTTCTAATTCGACTTTAATATGAGTGTAATACATTTTTAATTCAATTTTAATATATTTAGCTGTTTATTATGTCACTTCACATGTTACGATTTAATTACTTGTCTGATTAATTATTGATACAAGTTTTATGTAATTTACGAATAAAAGAGAATATTTAAAATAAATAATTATTTTTTAAAAGAGATTCACTCAACATAAATTGTGGACAACAAGATCACAACATAAAGACTTGCAAAAATGTTAGGCCTTACGATAAAGAATAAAGAATAAGGAATAAAATATTTTTTAACATTTTGTTTTAGAAGTTGATTAGTTTACTATAAGGATTATCATTTTTTTGTCTTCTAGTTAAGTATTAACACATGTCTAGTATTATGTATGAATTGATAAAAAAAAATTTCTAGTTGTACATCACTACAAAACGTGTGTTAAAAATGCTACGTATAATTCATTTGTATAACATACAAATTATAAGTGGTGAAAAAAAAATATTAAATGTGTCTTAAAAATAGTTATAATTCATTTTTATGACATGGTAAGTTTTAAAAAAAATGTAAACTGAAGCTTGCGTTATAAATTAGTGTTGTCTTTACAAATGTATTAAACATGTATTAAAGTTGTTTTAAAATTATTTTAAATAAATATTGCTAAAAATTGACAAAAATAGTAATAATTAAAAGTATACTTAAAAGTGATAATTATTAAATAAAAGTCCATCACTTATGTAATTTTTCCAAGAAAATTGCAGCAGATTTTAATATAATTGAGCTAAGAACCCATCTATTTTTGGCAGCCCCTTTGATAGTTTTAGGACAGGGTAAAAATGTTAGGGCCAAAATCCCAAAGAAATCAGTATTAGGCCCAACAACTAGCCTAGGCAGACAGAACCAAACTTTGCCCTAAATATTTATTTATTCTAGTTTTATATATATATATATATATATATATATATATATATATATATATATATATATATATATATATATATATATATATATATATATATATATATATATATATATATATATAAATATTATTTAGGGACAATTTCATATATGGCAAACTTAATTGATTAAATAACATTATATGGGTATAGTTTACCTAATTACATTCTATTAGTATAGTTTAGTTATTTAGGTATCTTTAATTTTGTACGTAACATTTCTTTTTTTTAATTTATACAATTTTCTTTTAGAAAAAGTGGTTTGTAATGATATACCGTGGTTTCACGGTATTATTAATACTTTTTCCTTAAGTTTAGTGTGTCCAAAAGCCCTTTTTGTGCTAATTTTTATATAAGTTTCTCCTTGTTTGCAGGAAATCTGTCCAAAGATGAATGCGGAGGTTTTTGAGCAAAGAAATGCAGAAAAGACCACCTACGGAGCTTGTGACGGTCCGTCATCTTGTGACGGTCCGTACGTGGCAGCGTAGTGCAGATGCTGAAGGAAGATGGGGAAGTCTGACCAAGTGTGGGGTTACGAAAAGCGTGACGGACCATCGTAGACATGACGGTCCGTCTTGCAGCTTCGTCATGAAGATCAAAGAAGTAGCCCCAGTACCCATATTCCAAGAGTTCAAGTGTTTTGGAACGGAGACCCTCGACGGACCGTTGTGCTCGTAACGATTCGTCATACCTGCCGTCGAGGGTAATGAAAAAAGCAGAAGAAGAAAATTGCACAAGTATGGGACGACGAAATCCATGACGGCCCGTCGTGACCACGACGATCCATTGCGAGGTCCGTTGACCCAACCGCATTTTGACAGATTTCCAGCAAAAAGAGTCCTTTGTTTAATTAGGTTTTTATTTTCTATAAATAGTTCAAAAAACCTCATTTTTGAGGTTAGACGTTGGATTATTAGTGAGACTCTGTATTATTAGTTAGACTCTGGATTATTTGGTTAGGCCCTTGATTTTTGTTAGATTTTTAATTATCTTAAGACTTTTATCATTGAGTGTTGGTGATTTTTGTTGATTAATCAAGCAAACTTTCAGATTTTACTCTTTCTCAATGAAGTAAGTACATGAATTCTTATATCATATATTTGAATATTGTGATTATGACTATGGGTAACTAAACTCCATAACTAGGGTTGTGGGAACCATAGGGAAATAATGAGGTAAAACCTAACTAAAATAACAATTCTAGAATAGTGTCTTGCATGTATTGATAATTCTTTCGCGTAGAAGTCTTTTTAACGGATGGCCAAAGTTAGAACTCGCCTTAATGCTGCTTGCCGTACAAAGGAGGTAGATAATAGGAAAAGAATTATCAACATAGATTTAGAGTATACTATCTAATAGACTAGTATTGATTGGTACGAGGTAATAACTTAGTCAAATATCGAATACGATGCTTAATATGAGGTAAAGATAAGGGTTAGGATAGTAACACACGTAGCCGGACCAAGGTGCGGAGTGACATTTTCTAGATGCCGGACCAAGGATTTAGAAATACATAACTTATCACTTTGCATGCAAGATACAAGGAAAGAATTGTTATAGTTAGACTTATCAAGTTATGAACCTGTGGGGAACACGTAAACCCTAGTTACTTTAATTAATTGATTAAACTCCAACATTCGAAGCTGTTAGTTGTCTCCTTTTATTTTGCTAGTTATTTTCATTTACTTAGAAATAGAAAACCCCCCTTTTATCATATTTGCTTTCCAAGGAAGTAATTGACTGAACAATAGTATTAATAGATTGAAGTTAAGTCTAAACTATTTTCCTCGTGGGAACGATCCCAACCTCACTAGTTGGGTTATTTACTTGACACGACCGCTTTACTTCTTATTTGAGAAGTAAGTTTGAGTGTATCAAATTTTGGCGCCGCTATCGGGGAAAGTAGCTTTTAGATTAACTTAAACTTATTACTATAGTTTAGTTGATATTTTCTTGATTTTACTTTGTTTTATTGTTTTTTATTCTTGCAGAACCATCTTCCTTTTATGCCAAATACACAGAGAGGAAAAGAACCCTTGTTTCCCTACGATCATAAATTAGAGCATACACTACGCAACATGAATCAAAATTTGGGAATCAATGATGACGATCCAAACCAGAACATCCCAGCTCCGGTTGATGTTCATGGTCAGTTGTTACCCGATGCTCCGGGTGAACACCAATAGAGGGGAAAAAATCCCGCTCCACGGCCCCAAGCATACTACGGAGGCTATGACAACATAGCAGACTCCGATGAGCCACTTGTCTTGCCTCCTCTACCACCAGGCCACACCTTCGTGGTAACTAGTAGCCTGATGCAAATGTTCACTGCCAGAGGTTTGTTTTCAGGGCTACCTTCTGTGGATCCACATGCCCATATAGCTAAGGTACGAGCGGTGTGTAAAAGTTGTGTAGGGAGGCCTAACTTGGACTTGGATGTAATAGGGATAAGAGTTTTCCCTCTCTCACTGACAGGAGAGGCTACAATATGGTTCACTGAGCTCCCTTACAACTCAATTTTCACTTGAAACCAACTAAGGGATGTTTTGTTAGCACGCTACTATCCGGTCTCAAAGAAACTAAACCACAAAGACATAATGAACAACTTTGTGGCACTACCAGGAGAGTCAGTTAGTAGTTCTTGGGATAGATTCACCTTGTTCTTGAGAAGCGTCCCAAATCACCGTATAGATGATGAGTCACTGAAGGAATACTTCTATTGAGGACAGTATGATAATAATAAAGCGGTGTTGGACACTATAGCAGGTGGATCTTATGGGGAGTATCCTTATGCTGAGATTGCGGAAAAATTAGAGAAAATCTCCCGGAATAATAAAGCTTAGAGTACTAGGAAGTCAGATACCGGGAGAAATACCTTCGCAGCGCAGTGCACTCACAACCCAGCCACAGATGAGATTCGTGAAGAAATAGCTCAGATGAGAACTGAGCTTGGGTTGGTACTAAAACATGTCACTGGGGGTGCAGAAAAGATAAATGCAGTCAACTATTTGTCAAAACCACCGCCATAAAATGATGAGTGTTATTATGAGGAGGATTCTTATGCGGTAAATGAGCAGATGGGGGGTTTCCGACCAAGTGCCCAAGGCTCTAATTAGGAGAATTGGCGCCAAGGTCAAGAGAACCAAGGTCCGAACTATGGTAACTACAACCGTGAGGGTCATTATGACAGGAATGGGCCCTATGTTCATTCTCAAAATCGTGAAGTTACTCCTAGGGACGGTGGAGGTAGTATGGCGCGAGTTGAGGATATGTTGCATAAAATGATGAGGAGGTTCGATGCTAGTGATGAGCACAATAAAGAGTTGAGGAATGATTTAGCGGGTATTGGGCAAAAATTCGATACACATGCAATATCGATTAAGCAACTTGAGTTACAATTGGCCCAATTATCTGCGACTGTTAACACACGGCAACCAGGCACTCTTCCTAGCAACACTGTCCAAAATCCGAAAAATGATGGACATTGTATGGCAATCACTACTCGCGCTGGCAAGAAAACCATTGACCCACCTATGCAAAATAATGAGAAAAAGGTGACAATAGATACTGATAAGGTGGCAGATATTAATGGTGAAGTAGAGGATAACACTGCAAAAGATGTTGAAGTGCCTAAAAAGGTAACTCCCACGCTTAGGCCACCACCCCCATTCCCTCAAAGATTATTTAAAAAGATCGAGGATGGTAAATATCGGCGTTCTATAATAATGTTGAAACAACATTCTATCAATGTCTCTTTGGTAGAAGCTTTAGAACAAATGTCCGGTTACGCCAAGTTTATGAAAGATCTGGTTACAAAGAAAAGATCAGTCACTTTTGAGGATGATGATAGAATGCAGCACTGTAGTGCTATTGCTACAAGATCTCTGGTACAAAAGAAAGAAGATCCGAGTGTGTTCACTATTCCTTGTACAATCGGGCTATTATATTTTGCGAAAGCATTTTGTGGTCTGGGGGCAAGCATAAATCTCATGCCCCTCTCGATTTACAAGAAGTTGGGTTTGGGTGACCCATAGCCCACTGTGATGCGGCTACTGATGGTTGATCGAACAGTGAAAAGGCCTATAGGGATACTCCACGATGTGCTAGTAAAAGTGGAGTTATTCATATTTTTGGCAGATTTTGTTATTCTTGATTGTGAAGTCGATTTTGAAGTGCCTATTATTCTTGGGAGGCCATTCCTTGCTACAGGTAGAGCCTTAGTTGATATAGAAAAGGGCAGATGAAATTTCGGTTGAACAATGAGGAAGTGACCTTTAACAATTGTAGGTCCGTGAGGCAGAGTGGTGAGCTCCAATCGGTATCTGTTATATCCTACAACATTGGTGAGACATCTAAGACACAAATAGAAGAGCGTCTAGGTGTTGAAGCATTAGCGGCATTGATAATGAATTTTGATAGCGATTGCATTAAAGAGTATGAGTCATTAGTCGCGGCTCTTGATCGAGGTGATGTTCGGTTTAAACCGAAGAAATATGAGTTAGATATGAAGAATCGCGAGTCCTCACCCGCGAAACCATCTATAAAGGAGGCTCCAAAGTTAGAACTAAAAGCTCTCCCACCTCATCTCAGGTATGAATTCTTAGGAAATGGTGACACTTTGTCGGTAATCATTGCATCAGACCTGAATGAACAACAAGTTGAGAGTTTGTTGAAAGTGCTAAAAAGGTTTAAAAGAGCTGTTGGGTGAACTATTGCGGACATTATTGGGATCCCTCCTGGTATTTGCTCTCATAAAATCCAACTCATGCCCTGATCATAAGCCAAGTATTGAGCACCAGAGACGCTTAAATTCTCCTATGCAAGAGTTCGTGAAGAAGGAAATCATTAAGTAGTTGGATGCCGGAGTAATCTATCCGATCGCCGATAGTAGTTGGGTATGCCATGTTCAGTGTGTACCTAAGAAAGGGGGAATGACTGTGGTCCCCAACGAAAAAAATTAACTTGTTCCAATGAGACCGGTTACTGGATGGAGGGTGTGTATGGATTACCGCAAATTAAGTTCATGGACTAAAAAAGACTAGTTTCCTATGCCCTTCATGGATCAGATGTTGGATAGACTTGCCGGAAAAGGGTGGTACTGTTTTCTTGATGGATATTCGGGGTATAATCAGATTTCTATTGCACTAGAAGATCAAGAGAAAACTACTTTTACTTGTCAATATGTGACCTTTGCGTTCAAAAGAATGTTGTTTGGGTTGTGTAATGCACCCTCCACATTTCAGAGATGTATGATGTCGATATTTTCCGACATGGTGGAAGATACTATAGAAGTTTTTATGGATGATTTTTTTGTGGTTGGTGATTCATTCGAGTGGTGTTTGAACAATTTATCTGAGGTCTTAAGAGATGTGAAGAGTGCAATTTAGTACTGAATTGGGAAAAAAGTCATTTCATGGTGAAAGAAGGTATTGTTTTTGGTCATAGCATTTCAGAAAAAGGGCATAAAGGTTAATCGAGCTAAAGTCGAGGTAATAGAGAGACTTTCCCCACCGATCCCTGTGAAAGGTGTGAGAAGCTTTCTTGGGCATGCAAGTTTTTACCGGAGATTCATCAAAGACTTTTCAAAGATTGCACATCCATTGTGCAAACTGCTGGAGAAAGATTGTAAATTTTGTTTTGATGAATCCTGTCTTAAAGCATTCGGTGAGCTAAAAAAAATTGGTGTCTGCACCTATCATTATTTCTCCAGATTGGAACAGTCCATTTGAGGTGATGTGCAATGCTAGTGGCGTTCCTCTTGGTGAAGTATTGGGACAAAGAAAGAACAAAATCCTTCACCCCATTTACTATGCTAGTAAAACCCTAAATGAAGCTCAGAAGAACTACACAGTGACTGAGCAAGAACTCCTTGCAGTAGTCTTTGCTTTTGAGAAATCCAGTTCCTATTTGCTAGGTACTAGATTTATAGTGCATACTGACCACTCAACATTGAGATATTTGATGGCAAATAAGGATGCGAAACCTAGGTTGATTCGTTGGGTATTACTGCTACAAGAATTTGACTTTGAAGTGATGGATAGAAAAAGAACTGAAAATCAAGTTGCTGATCATTTGTCTCGTCTAGAGGATGAAGCTATGAGAGAGTTGGGGGATAAGACTGACATTGATGATACTTTCCCCGATGATCATGTATTGGCTGCTTCACAAGACTTGATTCCATGGTTCACAGATTTTGCAAACTATCTGGCTAGTGATATTGTTCCATCGGACTTGTCCTCTCATCAAAGAAAAAAGTTCATGTACGATGTGAAGAAGTTCTTTTGGGATGAACCATACTTATATAGGAGTTGTGCCAACGGGCTTATTCGGCGTTGTGTGCCAGAATGTGAGATGTTGAGTGTGTTGGAAGCATGCCATTACTCACCCGTTGGTGGATATCACAGCGGTATACGAACCGCTCATCAATATGCTCATGAGTTTGCTAAAGCATGTGATCGATTCCAACGAGATGGTGGCATTTCAAGAAAGCAAGAGCTCCCTCTAAACCCTATTCTTGTGATTGAGTTATTTGATGTTAGGGGTATTGACTATATGGGCCCTTTTGTGAGCATGGAATGAAGTACATTCTAGTAGCGGTTGATTATGTATCTAAATGGGGCGAAGCCATCGCCCTCGCAAACAATGAAGGGAAGAGTGTCACTGCATTCTTAAAAAAGAATATATTCTCTCGTTTTGGCACCCCAAGGGAAATTATTAGTGATGGGGGCTCCCACTTCTGCAACAGATTGTTCAAGGGGTTATTGGAGAAATATGGGGTTCGCCATAATGTGTCCACTCCTTACCACCCTCAAACTAGTGGGCAAGTTGAAGTGTCGAAACGGGAGATCAAACATATATTGTCAAAAACAGTGAACACTAGTAAACGGATTGGTCAAGAAGGCTTGATGATGCCCTTTGGGCCTACTGGACAGCGTATAAGACTCCCATAGGTATGTCTCCATACCAAATTGTATATGGGAAATCTTGTCATCTTCCGGTTGAGTTAGAGCATAAAGCCATGTGGGCTATGAAGAAGTTCAAAATGGATTGGAACGAAGCTGCAGAACAACGGTTAACTGGGTTGAATGAACTCGATGAATTTCTCCTGAAAGACAATGAAAGCTCAGCCCTATACAAAGAAAAGATGAAGAAGTACCATGACAAAAAATTTGAAAAACGAGAGTTTATGGTCGGGGATTTGGTGCTTTTATTCAATTCTAGGTTGCGCTTGTTTCCGGGCAAGCTCAAGTCCAAATGGACTGGTCCTTACTTGGTTACCCAACTATTTCCTCATGGAGCAGTTGAGTTGGAAACTAAGGAGGGTGTGTGGTTCAAGGTGAATGGACAACGCATAAAAATCTATCTCGGGCATGCTGAATCGGCGAATGAAGTGATCGAGGCATACCATCTTGATGAAGTCTGAGTAATCAAGTATCCTCAGTCATGCCGCGACGTTAAATCAGGAGCTTGTTGGGAGGCAACCCAATACTTATAGTTTTTATTTCTAGTAATGGTAGCATTTTCTACTAATGGGTTTTAAATTTGTAGGCACATCACCAGGAAAACCTGCAGAAAATTACTCTGCAGCAGTCACTGACGGATACAACGATGGACCGTGTCAACTGTGACAGACCGTCGCATGAATCCGTCGTGCCAGGTACGTTTTTCTGTTATTTTCAAACTAGGGCACACGCGACGGAACCAACGGCGGACCGTCACAAATGAGACGGACCGTCGTCGGGGACTCGCCGCGTCATTAATGAGGCGTACCCGACCCGACCCGGCTGGTTTTTTTTTTAAAAAATAGTCAACATATAAAAACCCCAACCCTTCATTTCACCCCATTCCTTCCCTCTTCCTCCTATTCCCTCCCTTTTCAACTTCCAAAATCATCTCCCTCTTCAACCGATCATTTTCCCCAAATTCTCTTAAGTCCTAAAAGTCCTCATCTACTAGTCGGAGCTGCTGCTGTGGGTGTCTTCTTGATCATCAAGTACCTTTTCCCTCTTGTTTTTCTCAAATTCTCAGGTATGTGTCTCTAATTTCTACTCATTTATATCGCATTTTTGTTTATCAATTAGTAGTAGTCTAGTTATTCTTGAAACGTTCATTCTTTATCAAATTTTGTCTGACCTAGGTAAAAAAAATTCCCGAAATTGTCGTGTTAAAACTCGAGAAATAAGTGCCTTAGCATTGCTAGTTTACTAGGTAATTGGGTTAGACAAATGTAGGTTAAAACACTACCAATTCGATTTGGGTCATAGGGGATGAATGGGGCATCTCCAGTTCTGTCACTAAGTTACAGAACGAGACCCCGATGACGGACTATAGTATTCACGACGGACCATCACTGGGCCCGTTCTAACCGCCCTAACACTCCTAAGTGTCCACCAACGGCCACATGCGACAGACCGTTGTTCCCGCGACGGTCTGTCTTGCACAACCGTTCTGGTTGTCAGAGACCCTATTCCTAAGGGTCTCTCATTTTTTCTAAGTGTCCTTCAACGGACACATGCGACGGACCGTCATACCTACGACGGTCCGTCCTGCACAACCGTTCTGGTTGTCAAAGACCCTTTTCCTAAGGGTCTCTCTCTAATTTTCTAAGTGTGCTCAAACGGACACTTACGACGGATCATCATACCCTCGACGATCCGTCCTGCATGACCGTCATGACGGTTAGAGACCCCTCTCCTAGGGTCTGTCGTGTCTTACTTGGACTATGTTTATATAAAGAACCCTAAAGGAGAGTCTCTGACAAGTATGACGGTATGTGTAGGACAGACCGTCACAGGTAAGACGGTCCGTCGTAGGTGTCCGTCAGAGAACACTTGAAAAAAATATTGAGACCTTTAGGAGAGGGGTCTCTAACCATCAAAAAAGGCATGCAGGACGGACCGTCACAGGTACCACGGTCCGTTGTAGGTGTCCGTCAGAGGACACTTATAAGAAATATGGACACCCTAGGAGAGGGGTCTCTGACCGTCATGACGGTCATGCAGGACGGATCGTCGAGGGTATGAAGATCCGTCGTAAGTGTCCTCTGACGGACACCTACGATGGACCATGGTTTTGCTTGTCTTGTTTTCTCATTCTAGTACTAATATTGATCCTTTACAGGTACTATCTACTATGGCACCAAAACAAGATCGAGTCTATGCACGCGGGCATCGAAGTCTGTCGCCCAGTCTGCTCACCTGGTCATTGGCTCTGATGATGAGCGTGACCCCAAGTACGTGCCCCCAGGCACTTCCACCTCATCCCGTTCTGCACGTGCTGCCAGAGCCACACTCAAAAAGGTGGCGTCTGGCGTAGTCACTGCCTCCCAGTCTGATGAGGAGCGCACACTGACTGGCACACCTTCTGGGTCAGCCACTAATGAAGAAGGAGCGTCTGGCTCCTTAGGAGTTTCATGGTCGGAGGAAGCCTCCCGATCTGCTGAGGTTCCCGCACCCGCCACCGCTGCAGCGTCTGCCTCGTCTGATAAGGCTGGCAGTTTGGAATCCACACCCGGTTCACCAGCTCATTCTCTCACCCTGGTCATCGACCAGCTCAACCGGTGGTGTGTAGATGGGCAGTTTCAAGTCTATTCCGATGTCAAGCACCTGAATGACAAGATTATGACTCGGAGACTTACATTGCAGCGGCGGGTCCTTACGGGAAGTCTCCTGATGATGCCTGAGCTCCAAAATCTCTTCACCAGACATCGACTGGAGTGGACAGCACGTCCGTTGGGACGCTATAGTGAAGAGCTGGTCCGAGAGTTCTACGCATCCTACGTAGCGACTCTCCGATCACAGATTGATAGGCGGGCTGCCCCCGCCAACAGGCCCCACTAGAGTAGGTGCGAGTACGTGGCGTGCCGGTTGATATCTCCCTGCCTGCTATCCGCCGGATTCTATACGGAGAGAATGTTGATTCTAATCGAACCCCTCTCACTGCCGAGTTTGACTATCGATGGCAGATTGTCAAAGATGGCCAATTTCTGCGTGAGCCATCGCTGAGAGAGACCACCAAGAGGTGGATGGCCCTGCACTTGTCCGTTGATGGAGAGAGTGCCGACTGGGTGACTGAGTCGAAGGGGGCCATCAAGAAGGCCAACCTGACTTTCACGGCGATGTTTTTATGGTTGATTGTCCACCACTGCCTTTCCCCACAGTCGCTGATTATGTCGTCACAAGGGATCGAGCAGTACTGATGGCGGCAATGATAGCCGGGTTTGAGGTGGATTTTGTGTGGCTTCTATAGGCGGTCATGCACGAGAGGGCTTTTAAAGTTACAACTACTTACCCTTTCCCGTGCATGATATTTTCTCTATGCAGGTCTGCCGGTGTGCCTATATGGCACGTTGATCAGCTCAAGACCCCGCTGGGCACAGTTTTTATCGGCCTCATCCCATAAGTTGTCTCCACGCAGAGGGCCCCGTCCAGAGTTGCCTCCTCTTGGTGACAATATGGCTGAGACGGTAGCACAGACCCGCACGGCTACGCAGGCGGCTTCCACTGACACTACCCCGGTCGAGTCTATCCCGGGTAGTAGCACTGCCCCGAGCTCCTCTCGCTCAGCCCCTTTACCCGCTCTGGTCCCGCTTGCTAGGGTACAGAAATAAGAGGCACAGATGGCCACACTTCTGCATCACATCCAGCCTTGGATGCAGAAGTCTATTGCTGAGGCAGAAGAGCGCTTGGAGCGGAGAATGGTCCACCACACAGAGCGAAAGATCGCTGAGGTTCATCAGCGCTTGGACACTTCTGAGTTGTGAGTGCTAGCCCGACCAGCCCCTCCAGTGGATGTGTCGACCCTTCAGGCTGCGGTCAGCAGTCTTCGAGCAGATGTTGATACGATCTTAGAGGCTAGGGTGCCTGAGTCTGAGACCCCTTCTGCAGAGCCTGCTAAAGACACAGTGCTGGCGGCCCTATTCGCCACTTCAGACATTCCACCACCTCCTCCTCGAGAGCATGCCAAGAGGAGTAGGGGTCGAGAGGAGGATGAGGCGCGAGCACGGAAGAAGTAGCGCCGTGATATGGAGGCTGCGAGGAGAGCCTCGCTTGCTGAGGAGGAGGCGCGTAAGATGAGAGCAGAAGAGTTAGCTGCTGGGGCGTCTAGCTCCAGAACTGTGAAGATCGCGAGAGGCACTGCTGATAGTGTTTTTGATGCTGAGGACACCACTGAGGGTGTCTAGATTACATGGGTAGTGTGTTCCGGGGAACCGGACCCACCAGTTTGCTGATCGTTGGCGCTTTGCGCCCCAGGTTTGCTTCACCTACCACTCTAGTATTTAAATTTTTTTATGCATTGGGGACAATTGCATGTCTCTTTGTTGGGGGTGGGGTGAATGGAAAGTAAGTGCTAGGGTGAAGTCTGAGTAGCCCAATTCACTATCCTTTTTTGGGGTTTTCTTGCCTGTGTTCTTTTTCCCCGAAAGACTGATTACTTTTTCTGTTGAACCGGCATGTCTATATCTTGTGTACATAGTTTAATTCTGGAGCATGATGGCTAAAATGATATCCTACATAGTTTAATTCTGGAGCATGGTGGCTAAAATGATATCTTGATAAAATGGAAAATGATGCATGACTAGGCATAGTAATTGATAAATGTGTGGTTCTAAGCATGACATAGAGGTACACCACTGCATGACCCTAAGTCTAAAATTTGAATTAGGTGTCTAATAATCTAATAAAGTGATGAGATGTCAAGTGACTGTGAGGAAGACTTCAGTAGTCCACTATATGTAATGAGCTATAACTTGCCTAGTTAGTCCTGCTAAAAGTAAGTTGTAATAGACAATTAGGAAAGGATCATAGGCAATTATTCAATATAGCCCATTTTTAGCCTAAATAAAATAAAACCAAATGAAATTTATCCTTCTTTGATCCAAATGATTTGAACTTAAATTAGACCTTTCTTTCTCACCCCAACTGATCTTTTCTGGAAATAATGTGTTGGCCCTGGTCCCTCCTTGGACATGTGCACCTCAGCTTATTCCAAAAGTATAAGTTGAGGGTGGCTAATGCAGTAAACAACCTTTTTATGGCCCTGACCCAAGTTTGGATATTGTATACTTTGACTCATGGCAAAGCCATGAGTTGAGGGTGGCTATTATGAGGAATGCTCTAGAAAGTGGGGTTGAAAAAATAAAGAGAGAGAAAGAACAAAAGTAAAGTGACTCAAAAATTAGTTGAAAGAAAAGTAAAAATGAAAAAAAAAATATACAAGCAAGAAAAGAAGAGAGTCACTTACACAAATGAAAAAAAAAAAAGGAAAATAGCAAGGTGAAAGAATGTGGGAAACTAGGCAAAATAAAATGATAGAGAATGGTATGTTTAGCCTTATACTCAAACTGAAATCATTGTGTGAAAAATGAGGATTTTGTTTTGAAGTGAGGACACTAGTTGCATTACCGGAAATATTAGCATCTCGGTGAGAAATTGAAGAGGATAGGTGTTAGTGCATGGTGAGTCTGTGTCATGGTTTGATTCCACATAATTCAAGCCTAATAGCGATAGCATGCATAAATATGATGAGATTAATCGGGATTGATAGCCAAATGATTGCAAAGGATAAAACATGAATACTATTGTACAAAGATTTTGTATTGAGTCATAGTGCATCGCTTGAGGACAAACAACGAATTTAAGTTGAGGGTGTTGATATACCGTGGTTTCACGTTATTATTAATACTTTTTCCTTAAGTTTAGTGTGTCCAAAAGCCCTTTTTGTGCTAATTTTTATATAAATTTCTCCTTATTTGCAGGAAATCTGTCCAAAGATGAATGCGGAGGTTTTTGAGCAAAGAAATGCAGAAGAGACCACCTACGGAGCTTGTGACGGTCCGTCATCTTGTGACGGTCCGTAGGTGGCAGCGTAGTGCAGATGCTGAAGGAAGATGGGGAAGTCTGACCAAGTGTGGGGTTACGGAAAGCGTGACGGACCGTCGTAGCCATGACGGTCCGTCTTGCAGGTTCGTCATGAAGATCAGAGAAGTAGCCCTAGTACCCATATTCCAAGAGTTCAAGTGTTTTGGAACGGAGACCCTCGACGGACTGTTGTGCTTGTAACGGTTTGTCATACCTGCCGTCGAGGGTAATGGAGAAAGCAGCAGAAGAAAATTGTACAAGTATGGGACGACGGAATCTATGACGGCCCGTCGTGACCACGATGATCCATCGCGTGGTCCATTGACCCAGCCCGTTTTGACAGATCTCTAGCAAATAGAGTCCTTGTTTAATTAGGTGTTTATTTTCTATAAATAGTTTGAAAAACCTCGTTTTTGAGGTTAGACGCTGGATTATTAGTGAGACTCTGTATAATTAGTTAGACTCTGGATTATTTGGTTAGACCCTTGATTGTTGTTAGATTTTTTATTATCTTGAGACTTTTATCATTGAGTGTTGGTGATTTTTGTTGATTAATCAAGCGAACTTTCAGATTTTACTCTTTCTTATTGAAGTAAGTACATGAATTCTTATATCATATATTTGAATATTCTGATTATGACTATGGGTAACTAAACTCCATAACTAGGGTTGTGGGATCCATAGGCAATAATGAGGTAAAACCTAACTAAAACAACAATTCTAGAATAGTGTCTTGCATGTATTGATAGTTCTTTCGCATAGAAGTCTTTTTAACGGATGGCCAACGTTAGAACTTGCCTTAATGCTACTTGCCGGACCAAGGAAATAGATAATAGGAAAAGAATTATCAACATAGATTTAGAGTATACTATCTAATATGCTAGTATTGATTGGTATGAGGTAATAACTTAGTCAAATATGGAATACGATGCTTAATATGAGGTAAAGATAAGGGTTAGGATAGTAACACACGTAGCCGGACCAAGGTGCGGAGTGACATTTTCTAGATGTCGGACCAAGGATTTAGAAATACATAACTTATCACTTTGCATGCAAGATACTAGGAAAGAATTGTTATAGTTAGACTTATCAAGTTATGAACCTGTGGGGAACACGTAAACCCTAGTTACTTTGATTAATTGATTAAACTCCAATATTCGAAGCTCTTAGTTGTCTCCTTTTATGTTGCTAGTTATTTTCATTTACTTAGAAATAGAAAGCCCTCTTTTTATCATGTTTGTTTTCCAAGGAAGTAATTGACTGAACAATAGTAGTAATAGATTGAAGTTAAGTCTAAACTATTTTCCTCGTGGGAACGATCCCAACCTCACTAGTTGGGTTATTTACTTAACACAACCGCTTTACTTCTTATTTGAGAAGTAAGTTTGAGCGTATCATGTAGCTGAAGCGTTAAATAAGCTAAAAATAAATTTAGATGATGCCATAATTTAATGTAAACGTTCAAATTCAATTTTTTTTCAAAAAATAAGAAGTATACAACAATTGAAAGACAAGATAAACTTGTTTCTGCGCTTTGGCGAAACATCAGTTCATCTATTTTTTTTATTTTCTGTATATTCAAATATAGGTAATGGTTCATTGGATGAAAATTCATGTTTATTATTGCAATAATTATACAATGATCAATTGGATTTACAAATTTGGATATATGTGCGCTCCCTAGTGTGTTGAGAATTGTATATCTCCATAACGTAAGTGCATATAAATTTTTTTGGAGTGTTCTTTTATTGAAAATTGGTTTCAATGTTTATCGTAAACAACAGTATGTCGTAGCAGTAATTTCAATTTGCAGTTGTATATTTAGTTTCTTTGTATACAAAGGTCGTGTTATTTGATTGTATATAAGTATGAAACTTTAGTTTTGTATCTATTTGCATTACCTGTGCTATGGTTGTGTAATATACATTCTGTGATTTCTAATTTTGTATACACAAATACTGAAGTAATTTATATGTTGAAAAAATATATAAATTTTTTAAGATGAAAACCCATAGGATACAATTATATACTTTTTTTTGAAGTAGTATTTGTATTTTAAAAAGAAGATCAGTGTAAACATAGGTTTGTCATTATTTATTATAATCTGATTGTATAAAAGTGTTGTAATTGTATAAATGATTTCTGTGAATGATTTGAAATAAAATTTTGTTCGAAAATTCTACAGATAATGGCCTCATTGACTATTTTGGTTATGTATTCTGAAAAATGGGACGATACAAATAGGTACATTGATTATACTATAGAGGGAATAGGTTTTAAGGAACAATCAAAGTTTCTTGAGTTTTATACTACTATTTCCACACAGATTGATGTTGATATGAATAATAAGGTTTTTAAGATTGAGTACAAGGTTGAAAAAAAACAATAAACGAATGGTTATACACAATGACATGGATGTCAAGGTGTACGTACTACTTAAAAAGGCCAACATTAATTTTAACAAGTTTTCGATTCGTATAACTATTTTGGATTCATGTGATAGACATATTTCTCAGTGTCAAGGTCTATCATATGGAGTGATGGGGGTGTTGGCAATTGTTGCAGAAAATGATTCTCATTGTTTGATTGTTGCTGAATTGGAGGAAACAAATGTTGCATTTGTATCGATTGATACAACTGGGGTGATTTCAGATGAATCTAACAAGCATGTTGAGGTTGATTAAGTATACAAGGACAAATCAATTTTGAAAGCAGTCATGGAAAGATATGCGATTGAAGAGAGGTTTCATTAAAAAACTGCTAGGTCAAATTCAATCAGGTAGTGTGCCTTTCAAATATCGTCTTTTATAATGTATAAATGTTATTATTGCATAGTGTAAAATAAATTTGTATACTATATAAATTGATTAAATGTGACAAAAAAAATATCATGCAGTTATAATATGGAATGTTATTCTAAGGGATGTGAATGATTAATGAAGGCCTGTAATATCAACAAATCTGGAATGTTCAGAATTTGAGCATTCAACAGAAAACATACATGTCCTTTAAAAGATAGAGTTTATTCGCAACGACATGTAACTAGCAATTTAATTGGAGGGATTGTGAAACCTAAATTGGTAGATCATAAGCGTAAATATACACCAGCTGATATAAGAAAAGATGTTAAGATTGATATTGGAGTTGATGTTAACTATATGTTGGCTTGGAGGGCCAGGAAGAGCTTTGAAATCTTTGATGGGTACAACGGCTGGATCATATGCAAAGTTACCTGCGTATTTGTATATGATGGATATCACTTACCCGAGGTCTCATATACGTATGAAAAAAGAGTATAAATAATGAGTTCTTGTATCTATTTGTTGCATTGAATACATTTATACAAGGATTCATGCATTGTAGAGCAGTAGTAGTGGTGGATAGTAGTCATCTGAGAGGTCCATATAATTGGACATTTGTTGCAGCAAGCACGACAGATGGCGCAGGTATAAATATATAAACTAATGTATATGTATATACATGAATTTTTGTATAAGTACAATTAAATATATGATTTCGTCATCAAAAATAAATGGTATATTCATACTATTGTAGGACATATATTTCCACTTGCGTATGGCATTATTGATTCAGAGAACGATGTTGCCTGGACTTGATTTTTTGAGCAACTTAAAGAAGCACACGGTGAGAGGAGTAAAATGTGTGTTGTATCTGATAGAAATAAGAGCATTATAAAAGTTGTTAGAAATGTATACACAAATGTACCACACTATGCCTGTATGTGGCACTTACGGAATAATGTTCAAAAAAAGCTTAGAAAATCTCATGAGAAGTTATCTTGTGTATTTTATACAATAACAAAAGCTTGCACGAAGAATGAATTTGATATGTTAATGGATACTGTAGAAAAGGAAGATATAAGAGTGAAAGAGTATTTGGAGTTAGCGGATATGAAAAATGGGCTCTGTGTTATGCACAAGTACATAGAGGATGGTGCATGACATCAAATATTGCTGAGAGTATAAATGATGCACTTGTTTCAACGAGAAAATTGCCTATTTTTGAATTTCTCGAAGAGGTAAGGCTATTATTTGGAAGATGGAATCACGACTACAAGAAGGAGACAACCTGCACATTTACACTATTGATTGAAAAATATCATGTCATACTAGCAGAAAATGAAGCAAGGAGAACAAGAATGACGGTAATATTTAAGAATAATTGTATAATTAGTAATGTGTAAATATTTTATTGTATATTATATATTAGTATGCATTGGATTTTTTTTATTTATAAATGAGCAGGTTGTACCGTCAACGGAATATGTGCACAATGTCAATGATGATGGAAGATATTTTGTAGTTTGTCTTAAGGAAAAAACTTGCACCTGTGGAAGATTTTAGTACGAGGAAATACCTTGTGAACATGCTTGGGCCGTATTGAAGTGGAAGAGTCTTCCACAAGATTAGTATTGCTCTAATTTATACAAACCAAAGACTATGTTGAAGACCTATAATATGCATATACATCCTTTATCGGATGTAAAAGCATGGCTGATTCTGGATAGCGTACTTGCTGATGAAGTATTACCTTCAAAATTTAAATGACCTCCGTGCAGGCCAAAGGGTAAGCCTCGCAAAAAAAACCATCAAGTGAGTTATCAAGGATTAAGGGGAAAAATACATGTAGCACTTGTGTAATGGCAGGTCACAATAGGCGTTCATGTAGGAATATAAGCCACAAGATGTTTAAGGTTGAATTTTTTTTTCATGAAATTGAATTGAAACTCTATGCGTCTATATTGTAATTTATGACTTAATTGCATTCCTGGTTTTTGTATACTTATATGACTTAAATTACGTCGTAATTTTGTTATATGTTGTACATTTCTTTACAATTACATACAAATGTGTGCGTTGACCTATAATAATATTTTTTTTGTAAACAAATGGCATTTTCTAAGAGAATACAAATGAATAAATAGTGTCAATGAAGTGTATCAAATTGTTTAAAGTAATTATTCTACACAATAAGTGTGATTATATACAATATACAAAGAATAATTTGAACAATATATAACTTTGTTATACAAATTCGTAAATTCAATTTGTATATATATACTCAACATGAAAAAATGTTAGATAAAAAACATGTTCTTATACAAATAAAACCTTATATGCATAAAATATAGTAATTGCATTAATTTATATACAAAATAGTGTTCTATATACGTAAGAATCCAAACAGTGAGTTTAAAATGAATTTTTATTCAAATAAATTGTATATGTATACATTTATTTATATAATACGATATACAAAATAACACTAAGATAAAAATTGTTAGATCTGTTTTTATATGTAATGTCAAATGTATATGTGCAATTAAAAAGAAAAAGATAGTGTCATGTATTTGTATAATAATAAGATGATAGTTCAGGACAAGCAAAATGATGTTACGAGTTAGTTAAAACAAAAGGTAGCGTAAAATTATTAATTTAAACCAAATATTGAAACTGTCAACTAAACAAAAATCATGTTACGACTATGGTAAAAAGCTACTGGATTGTAATCCTTTCAGTACTGTTGTTTTCTGTGTGATTCTTGACTGGTTTTAAAGGCGCTTCACTATCACTGACAGCTCCACCTTGTAGCTTTTGAATGTCGAAATTCCACAATAATGAATCATATCTAATACGAACTTCTTCTGGGTCTAAATCTGTTGTAATGTCTTTCCTCTCACTCAAAAATACCGCGTATGACGCAACATACACTTTACAATCCCTAAAAATTGTACGCAAAAAAATGTCGAATGTTATTATACTACTTAAAGGTTAACTATATTCAATAAAATATAAACTTCATGAACTTTGAACTTACAAACTAGCAGTTGGTTGTTAGGGAAGGTCTTCCACATATACAATTTCAAAGGGATTGTATACGGTATGACCTTGATATCGATAGTGACTTGCAATATCCAAACCTTTCTTCAAATAGAAATCAGACTTTACAAGATACATCGGGATAAGCTGTGCATACTTCTTCATGTGATTAACAAATAATGAGTGATGAAGAGAATTGTTCATTGAATCGTACACCTTGATGCATCGATCATTGAAATATATGACAATCAGAATCCAATGTAACCTTCCTTTTACGTTAACTGGGATGAATACATCATCAACTGTGTGCCATGGTGCATAAGCTAGCATCATGTATCCATTAATGTAATCAATAATCATCTCGTCTAAAACTTCCTTAGAAAAGTCACCTTCTATTCCATAATATGCATTCCAAGCAATTTGAAAAACAATGTTGAAATTGCAACACAGATTTGTGAATTTATATGTGCTACTGTTGGAGTATTTGGCCTTTTTTCTTATGTAGTAGAATATGACATCTATGTGTTGTGATAAAATAAGTAATAATATTATAATTTCTACATTATACAATTTTATATAGTTTATCCACTTTTAATAAATAAAAACAAAAACATATGGAGTTATCAATCAGCTGGCGCTCAAATACGATATTGTAAAACCAATTCTTATTGTCAATTGTTGCTACACTAAAATTAAATAAGTGTGGTAATGTTGCTTTTTCTTTCTTGTAGCGATCCTCCACATAGTTCCTAATATAAACAATACAAAATAACTACATATTTTAACAAACGATTAAAAATACAATTATGCATAATATAAATAAATATGTTAATTTTTGTAATGCTTGACGAATAAGTCTTCTTTCAGTCATAACCAAAAATTTGAAAACAAATCAGACTCTTCATTATCAGACAATGAAACAAATAAATGTTTCAGATAAAAAATAACTAGTTGTCGGGACGAACTACCTGAAAAGTTCAGTATACAAATATTTACAGCATGCACACAATATGGTTAATAATGATAATGTAAACATAAATAATTGTTGCATACCAACATCCGACCCAAATGAAGTCATGTATGGAGATATGTTGAATGGACCTAGGCATCTAAGCCTAACAGCTGACAGTGGTGTTACTTCAGCTGCAACTTGTTTTTTTAATACAATATTTTGCAATGTGTTCATGCTTGGAAAAAGATGGTCTGGAAATTCATCTTGTGATTCAGTTACAGTTGTGTCCTGATTTGAATTAGGCATGTATACCATTCGTATAGGTGCTGCAATTATAGTAGACTCCTTTGCATCTGCAATACACTCAACAGATGTAGCATTGTATATGTTATTATGTACCTGACTGTTTGAGCGATTTTCAATTTCCTTTTGGGCAATTTGATGGGCATCCACGGTAGCATCCAACACTACTTGATATGGTGAGGCAGTACCACTTAGATCATTCAAATTACCACCGGCAGTACCACTTAGATCATTCAAATTATCACCCAAACTAAATTGATCCAACAGTACAGAATCCGGGTTTAGATCTTTCAAGTTATCTCCCTGCTTAATAGAAAAGAATAACTTAAATATCCAACAAATTGATTATATACAAATATAATAAATTTTTAAATGTATATAATCATTTACGAGTACCTCATGATCTTTTAATTCACTTTAATGACCTATCGACTATTTTTGTGCACCTGTGAAGAGTTGGTATGTGACTGATGAAAACGAGTGATATGCGTTTCTTGCATGACATCTTCAATAGTAGCCTGAAAATGTACACAATATACGAAAATATGTTCTCATATATTCTATATACAAATAAGTGCGATGTTGGTGTACAATATCAAAATGTGATCTATATTAGTATATAGTTCATATTATTTTATGCCTACAAAATAAAAAAACTTGAATTTACGTATATACAATTAATGTCATTTTAGTATGTGTATAAATGAATTAATGTATAAGTATATACTAAAATTACCTCTTGATCTTTCAATTTTCTAGATTGACTTTGGGGCTCATGTGGAGAGTAAGTGGACTGGGGATGAAAATCTCCGATCAGTGATTCTTGACGATCATCAACGATGTTAACCAGAAAATAATTATACAACTTCATTCATTAGAATCTATTATATATTATTTTGTATATAAATAATTAAAATTGAATATTTATACATCTGATTTCTTGGAATTTATGGCTTTCAACACTGTTTTGAAGTTGTCTTTAATAATTTTTCTCAAATCACCGAAATTGTCCTTGACCTATATGAATAAGATGCATTTTTTTTATTAATAATTGTATATAATATTCGCAACTAAGTTATATTCATATAATAACTGATTACCGATTTTTTTGAATGCTTCAAATTCATCACACGAAATGGTAATGCATGTTGACTTCTTGCTTTGCCCCATTTGTGTTCTGTCTTGTACACCTTTCTGCTCTTTACGTTTATTGTTCTGTGAAGTATCAACATCACTGTGTTTCTCAACACTATTGATATTTATGGATCGTGATCGTGTGACTTGTCGCGGCATTGATCTTCGTGTATCGATCTTAATTGCCTTTGGAGAAGATTTGTTGAGGGAGATAACTGGAACAAATTGATTTTTCTTTAATCCTAATCAGAGAGGAACATTCAATAACTTTATCTTTTCTTTTTCTGCTTGTTATAATAGGCGGGTTTTGGAAATCATCATCCGGCTCTGTAGCTTTATTGTGATCAGAACACTCAATCTGTGGGGCCTGTGAAACTGATCGGTCTGTTGGTGGAGGAAGTTGGAGGATTTTAATTTTCACCGTTGTTGGTTCAATATTTCTAAACTTAATTTGCATAATCATGAAAAATTGTAAGTTAATATAATCAAAATGTTATATACAAATTGTAGTTAAAAAATGCATATCGGACTATCTGCATCTTTGAAGATTGTTTTCATGAAATAATTAAAACGAGGATGGTCATTCTTAGCCACATAATTCATAATCCGATAAATGTGATTAGAAACCTTGATAGCAATATTGTCATCGACATACGAGCAACATTCATAAAATCAAACTTGCATTGGAAGGGGGAAGCCCTAAATCCTATACTATCCAGCTGGCTTTATCTTGTTGTTGATTGATTTGGCAAGTTCATTAAAAGCATTTCGACCCCACGGATAATTCATTAAAAGCATTTCTACATAAGTGTTGCTCCCCACAAATTTCACCAAACAAGACCTATATACCTTTTCAACTACCACAGACTCACCCACCGGAGTAGAAACACGAATAGGCATGTCAAGTAATTCACAATGTAAATTTAGACCATTAGCAAATGAGGAAGATACATAAGAAAATGTGGATCCAGGATCAAACAATACAGAAGCCATGCAATCACAAATCAAAAGATTACCTGTGATGACAGCATCTGATATCTCCGCTTCAGATCTCCCAGGAAAAGCGTAGCAATGGGCCCCATTACTTGTCTGTCCGTTGCCTCTACCATGTTGTGTTGTAGTGGCTCCAGTTTTTCCATCACCACGGCCGTTTTGGTGACCACCATTACCTCGGCCACCACGTCCTCCAGAATAACGGCCTCTACCATGACCACCTCTACCTCTAGCCATTGGGGGTCTATAACTCTGTTTCGGACAATACCTCTTGATGTGTCCAATCTCCCCACATCCATAACACTCTCTGGTTTCAAGCATAGGTCTCTCAGAGAAGTGTTGACTTGTCTGAGGTGGACCCCCAACTACAGTCTGTAGTGAAGACTGAATTGGTCGGACTGAGTAACCTCCTGAACCTTGTCCTCTAGAGTAAGAGCCATTAAACTCACCTCCCTTTCGAAACCTTTTTGATGTCGATGCCATGGTGAATTCATCTGGCTTCACTCCTTCCACCTCTACCACGAAATCTACCACTTCTTGGAAGGATTTTGCCGTAGCCGCTACCTGTAAGGCTGAAATCCGTAACTCTGACCTCAACCCCTTCACAAAACGACGAATCCGCTCTTGTGGACTGAAATAAAGTTGAGTGGCATATCTGGAAAGTGCACGAAACTTAGCCTCATATGCAGTAACCGACATCCTACCTTGCTCTAGGCTCAAGAATTCATCTCTTTTCCTATCCCTCAAAGTCCGGGGGATATACTTCTCCATAAACAAGCTAGAGAATGATGCCCAAGTCATAGGTGGTGCCTCTGTTGGTTGACACTCAACATGTGACCGCCACCACATTTTGGCTTTCCCTTGAAACTGATAAGTCACAAACTCAACACCAAACCGTTCTACTATACCCATCTTGTGTAGTAGCTCATGGCAGTCAACCAGAAAATCGTAAGCATCCTCAGATTCAGCACCCTTGAAGACTTGAGGTTTCAATTTCAAGAACTTACTGAAAAGTTCATGCTGATCATTTGTCATTATAGGCCCTGTAGTCAGACGAGGAAATGTGCCTATTTCCAATGAGGCATCCATGCGGGGAGCCACAGTAGCCGCATGTTGTACTTCCGGACCCTAAGGTGCTGGTGCAGAAAACACTAGAGGTGTCTGGCCTTGATCAGATAGCCCGCTAAGATAAGCAAGAACCTGATTGATCATCTCTGGGGTAGGTTGGGGTGGTAATTCCTCATTCTGCACCTGTTCATTCTCCCCATCCTCCCCTTCTCTTACTACTTCCTCAGTCGGTGGAGGAGTCACCGCCCTAGTACCAGATGGTCCAGGCGTTCGTCCTCTTCCTCTAGAGGACGTCCTCCCACAACCTCTACCGCGGCCTCTTGCCACTGCTCCTCTTTGAGCTACAGTCTCAGTGGCTGGCTCAGATGCATCTTGTCTAGCCGATGTTGATGTTGGCGCGGTTGTTGCTCTAGTTCTAACCATCTGCGAAATAGAGTGAAGATGGTCAGATACCAATTGGACCCAAGTAATAGCACGAAAGAAGAAAAGAATGGAATTTTCCTAAAGTCCTATAGCCTCTCAAAGAAATGTAAAGGCGTCCCCCTACCGTTCCTCAAGACTCTACTAGACTCGTTCTTGTGTGATGAGACCAACGAACCTAACGCTCTGATACCAAGTTTGTCACGACCCGAAACCGGGCCGCGACTGGCACCCACACTTACCCTCCTGTGTGAGCGAACCAACCAATCTAAACCTTAACATTTCAATACAATATCAACAGAAAGTAATGCGGAAGACTTAAACTCATTAATAAAAACCAATTCAATAACTTCTAAAAACTCAACAAATATTATTATCCCCAAAATCTGGAAGTCATCACCACAAGAACATCTATGATCAAATTACTAACTAAAATGTCTAAGAATCTAAAAATACATAAGAAGCTAGTCCATGCCGGAAGTTCAAGGCATCAGGACTTGAAGAAGAAGATCCAGTCCAAGCTAGAAGCATTAGCTCACCCTGAATTTCCGATGTAGTAAAGACTGGCTTGAATTACTGTTGAGTTGAAGATGACGGTACGTTTGCTGCACTCCACAAATAAACAAGAAGAAAACATAAAAGTAGGGGTCAGTACAAAACACGGGTACTGAGTAGATATCATCGGCCAACTCAAAATAGAAAACAGTATATATTAAGCAATATCATAAAATCAACTAATATCCTTAGCATGCAGAATTTACAGTTACCATAACCCTTGGTTACAACACCAAGCACATCAATGAGGACTCACGCGTCCTCATCATACTCATTTGGGAATTAGGTTCATTAGATTTGAATATATTATCATCTTTCAAGATTCATTATCTTTATTCCCCTCGTGTCGGTACGTGACACTCCGCTCCTCATATACTATCCTGGTGTCGGAACGTGACACTCCGATCCTCATATACTATCCTGGTACCGGAACGTGGCACCCGATCCATACTCTATCCTGGTGTCGGAACGTGACACTCCGATCCTCATATACTATCCTGGTATCGGAACGTGGCACCCGATCCTCATATACTATCCTGGTACTGGAACGTGGCACCCGATCCATATATATACTATCCTGGTGTCGGAACGTGACACTCCGATCCTCATATACTATCCTGGTACCGGAACGTGGCACCCGATCCTCATATACTATCCTGGTACCGGAACGTGGCACCCGATCCTCATATACTATCCTGGTACCGGAACGTGGCACCCGATCCCCTAATCTCACTACTTTCGTTCATCAAGCCTTCTTTTATACCAAGGCATCATCATTAACAAAGTAGATTAGGGTTTCTTTTCAAGATTTAAGATTCAATAGCTTCATCATGCTTATTATATCACAATTACATAATCACATTCATGCAAGCATACAATTAAGCATATAGAAGGGTTTACAATACTACCAATACATATCATTCGCTATTAAGAGTTTACTACGAATAGCATAAAATAACCATAACCTACCTCCACCGAAGATTAGTGATCAAGCAAGCAAATTCCCCAAAGCTTGTTTTTTCTCTCTTCCTCGTTCGATCGATCCTCTCTCTCTCTCTTGTTCTTTCTATTTTCTTTATTCAAACCCTCTTTCTTTTACCCTAATTAGTATATAATTAAGAATAAAAGATGGCAATAATAACCCACTAATTAACTTAAGGTTACCTCTTTTAACCCCCAAGTAATTAGACTTATTAACATTAACCCACTAACTTTATAATTAAGGCAGGAATAGTCAAAAATGTCCCTTAAAACATTAAAGAAATCCGACTCCGCCTTGGATTACGCAGCCTGTGACGGCCCGTCGCGCCTGCGACGGTCCGTCCTGCTGCTCCGTCACAGGCTTCAGAGACTCAATTTCTCTGAAGAGTCTGTGACGGTCCGTCACACCTGTGACGGTCACACCTGTGACGGTCCGTCCTGACATTCCGTTACAAAGTTCAGAGAGTCGATTTCAGTGCCCATTTTTCAGATTTTCTAAGTGTTTTGAAATGAGACCCTGCGACGGTCCGTCGTGCCCATGACGGTCCGTCGTGGGGTCCGTCGCCTCAGCCTGTTTTTCCAGAAATAAAATTTGCTGCTCAAAACGACTAAACAGGTCGTTACAATAAATCTACCTGTTTCAACCAAATCAAAGTTCAACCTATTTATTGTTATTGTAGTAGGTTCGGGGGACATGATAAATTCATGTATATAATATAGAATCTCAAACTTGTATGCATCTTCCTGATTGTCACCCCATACCTCTCTTTAAAAGCTTCAACCAGTCGATCTTTAGTGACAGGACAATTTCCTGGAAAATACTCAGCGATGATTCTACTGGCTGATCAGTATCAAAGCAGAAGTCAGCAACATTATCAGAACAATTCAAGCCAAAAGTTATTGCAAACTCCCGGATTATAAATCGAAGCTTTCTGTCATTTATACAAAAAAGTATTGCATTGACAGAACTACCTTCCAACTCCCTCAACATAAAGCATCTAAACAATTGTGCTTGCACATGACATCGTCTCATTGTTGTCAACTGTGCAAAACATGATAATGTACATATACGATTATATCGATTTGAAGGCAGTTTATTCTGAAGCTCATTTAATGTATTGATGTGTGTATAACATTACATGTGAATTTTCCTTTTTTCACGGTTCTTGTAAATAAATCTGACTAACTAAAAAAATTGGAAAAAACTACATTATTTTCATCAGGACTACATATAAATACATTTTTGTATACATAACAAAAAATATATAAATTAAATATACATTTGTAATTGTGTTTCTTTCGTATATAGGTACTTAAACATGTCAATATATACAACTGTCTAAATGACTTTGTATATACTACAATAATATATAAACTTAATATTTACTTAACTTCAATAATTTGTATATAACTACTAAAATATACAAATTATAATCATATATGAAATTTTCCCATCTCTATAACTAAATACAATTACTTTTTGTATCTGTATACAAAAACAAAAATAATATGGAGCCTTTAATATACAATCCACTGCTACCCCTATTAAAACTTAGTATATTATTCATAACACATAACTTAAAATATGTATAAACTAATCAAATCTACAGACACGTACAATAACTAAAGGAATATACAAATAAATAATGAAGATATGTACAAATAACTAAAACATGTGTGTACTAAACATGCAATGTAATATATACAATTACGTTAATACAAAAATACTTAAATAAATAATTTTTTGTATATTGACACCTAAGTAACAAAAATAATGTATCTAAAGTTGAGTTTTCAGCCACTACCGCATGATTGTGATGTTCTTCAGATCCATGAATTTCAGATGCACTCTCCTCTGAATCATTTTTTTCTACTTTACTCTTTCTTCCTCCTTGTAGAATTTTAAAGCCTCTAGTTTTGGCATTGTTAAGAACTTTTTGAACTGCCGTAGGGTCATATTTTTTCTTTGATCTCAATTCTTCCATTGTTTGTTCGAACTTGTTCGGATTTACCATATACCCTACATCAACCCCAAAATCTTGAGTTAAACCCATTGAAAACGAGAGTAAATTGTCAACAAAATTGACATGCAATGGAATACCTCTGGTAATCCTCATAGATGAAGATGATTCATTCATTCTAATTTTGAAGAATTAGTAATCTAATAAAAACAATAGATTATTTCACCAAAAAATATGAAAAAAGGTAAGAAACACAATACATATACAATTGTTGAATAAGGAAAAAAAATTGTACACGACTAAATGTTAGGATTACCTGTGAAAGTTGAATTCAATTTCGGGAGGGTTGAATTGAATTTTTGCCAATTTGAAATTCAAAATCGAATAGAAGTATTGTTTATAGGAGAAAAAGTAGAAATATGAATAGGAGAGATAATATTGAGTTGTATAAAATTATATACAAAATTAAAGAAAAGGTTTTTATACGATTGGTTTAGGAATAGGTGGTGAACCCCATTAATTATAGCAAAAAAAAAAGAAACTATAATTATAGAAAGTAAATAAATTAAACTATACCCTTATTATATAATTATTTAGGGATGTTTTTCATCCCATGTAATTTTCCCTATTATTTATTTATTGGTTAATGAATCTTAAGGTTTTAGGCTAATTCAAATCCCCCTATAGACGCGTCATTTCGTATTATTTATTTTTAAACCCTTTTTCTTGAGTAAATAAATAAGTAATCTTTTCTTTATATATTATTGATTTTCTTATATATAGATTTTATTACTTAATCGTATTTAAGAGAAAAATATTTATTTTCCCTATAATTAATCTAAATGTAATAAGTTTGATTCTTTCCTTAAGATTTGAGGATGCCTATCTTTCCTTTTAAGTTTTTTCGTCAAATGTTTTAAATTGTTGGATAATCGCATGTTAGCGGACAATTTAATTATTTTCAAACCCTTCTTGAAGTGTTTATGTGAACCCTAACCCCCTTTGGGATTTTCAATTTATTTTCTATTTTGAGTCTGTTGAAATTAAAGACTTTTTTATTTTTCTTTAAAAATTAAGTGGCGACTCTTTCTCTAAAATAAATTAAGTTAAAATAAATAGTATATGGAAGTAAGTATGTTACTTAAAATTTATGTACAATCACCATAACTCACATAAATAGTTTGTTATATTGTGATATGTATGATGGCTATTATAGAAGAAATTTATTCTATGTAAAATTAATGTTTATTAATTATTAATGTTATATGGTCATTGAACCAACGGGGAGAATGTAAGAAAACTTTTACTTATGGCTGAACTTTACATGTGATCCACTGAATACCATAATATAATATTTAATGAAGAATATATCTCGTTCATACATCGGTTACTTGATAGACGTACTAGATTAAGTCATAACCTCTATAAATTGATCCTCCCTCCACCCATTAGGTTTACCACATATTCTCTGCATTATTCTCATTGTTGACGGTTAAGGCTAGGTCAAGAAGGTGAAAACTAATTTACAACTAATGCTTCTAATTTTCTCTGTGATGATGTCTTTCGAATCAATATGCCCCTAACGATCTCTATGTAAGATTATTGTGTTCAAGATACCGCTCTGTGCTAAAATATTTAAATCTTACATGAAATTCTTTGCACTCACACAACATCAAGAAAAAAAATCAAAATCAAATATGTTTTTGTAAAATGGAAACCCTCGATACTACGATAAATAATCAATTGTGAATGTAACGGTGAAACTTCTAAAGTGTTGGTAAGGGAGGTATAGGTGGTGTGATCGGTAGTAAGATACAAATTTAATTGTGATGGTGCAACTTCTAAAAGTTTTGATAAGAGACGTACAGGTGATGTGATACGAGCAAGACAATAGATAGTTGAGTTCATGGAAAACTATGTGAAGCTTACGTTTTAGAATCTTAATTGTTGGCCTTACTATAGTGTTTAAAGCTCGCAGTCAAGTTTGGACTAACTTCTTTGGAGATTAATGTAGATCGTCTCATAAATTATATTAAACATGATTAACTAACTTTCACTAATATATATTGTTCGATTGCTGGAAATGCTTCATTAGTTAGGGAACCCCCCTCCCCCTCTCCAGCTTAGTTTTAGAGAGGGGAACCAAGTTATCGACATGTTAGCCAGGGAGGGTACTATGATGCAACATGTTAACTCTTTTGGTGCAGTGAATTATTCCGTCATTATTTGTTTTGAGTAAATTAGAAGCAGAAAGAGTAGGAATTCTATTTGTTAGTCTAAAAAAATCATTTATTAAGTCAGATAATTGTAATAAGTAACATAATTCTTATGGTATAACCCCTACACCAAATTCTATTAGCGAATGTAACATTCTGCCACTTCTTTGTAATGATGCATATAAGTAATATAAATATAATTATCACGTTTGCCAAAATATGAAACTTTTAGAATAACAATTTATAGCGTTATGTCGACTTTCAAGGGGGTATTGTGTTTCCAAAAGAAATGGTTGACATTCTACAAGAATACTGATAAAATATCTGAAAACAGCGAGCTTGGGAGATCACTTTAATAACTTTGAGATCGAGCATAAACTGGAGAACTTGAGAGAGATGAGGAGCCATGGCTTAATCCTACTTCAAAAATAATTGAAATTATTCTCTTAATTTGGTTTTCAATTCTATTAGGAAAATGGTTGAAATTGTAATTCTATTGGGAGTTTGTTTTGGCTTTGTAAGAAAAATCACACCTCTGTAAATAGAGGATGGTTTTGAAAGGTTAATTAATTGTTCATTAGTATTGTCTTTGAAATACATTAGGACATAAGAGATGTTCTTTTAGACAGCTTTAACAAGAGAGAAGAAAGAAGAAAAATGATTCTTTTGCTGCAGTCTTTTTCCCCGACCTACAATCTTTAGATCGTATTTCCTAATTAACTAATCATTGGATCAAGATACAATTCGTACTGAGTGTTCCTGACATCTTGGTGGTTGATTTGAATGGCAGAGATCGAATTTGGAGTTCAGAAAGATCATGTTTTTGGTTCCGAACAATAGTTGGGTATGGGTGGTGTTTCTATCTATTTATTTTTGTTGGTGTGGCTATTGTGTATTCTCTTTTGGTACTTGTATAGGCATTACAAGAATATTTTTAACCCTTTTATTGTATTAGTGAAGCAATTCAGATCTATTTGATTCTGTGGTGGTTATCTTTGATTTGAAAGTTTATCCATGTTAAACTTGGTGTTCTTTAATTTTAGATTTTTGTTATCATATTTTTGCCACAACAAGTGGTATCATAGACAAATTAAATAATGGAGTGAGGTCCAGTGGTTCGATGAGCGATGTTGAACCAGGTTAACAATTAGGTGTTCATTTTGGCAGGTAGAGTTCTAGTCGCAATCTTTATGACAATAATGAAGGTTTTTTCTTCAAGAAATTATTTCAGAGCGGCTCTTTGTGTCAAGACGTAGATTTGATGGAGGATATTTTGGAAAATAAATGCAACCTGTTGAAGATTATGCAAAGAAGGTGGATGAATTTATTTTGTCAGAAATTCAGGCTAAGATGGAGATTTGTTGGATATTGATTGCCCTGAAATTCTTACCATAAATAAGTTTTCCTTTTAGAAAAGGATTTTAAGATTCGAGTAATCCTTTTTTTGTAGGAAAAGATTTAGGACTTTATAAATAGAGACTTGTTTCATCTAATTTAATCAACATTCACAATAGTTCTAGGGTCCTTATGAGCTTTGGTTTGGGGGAAAATTTGTGGGACACAAGTAATACGTTATTACTTGTATGAACCTCCCCTATATTGAATTGATTGAGGTTATTTCTCTCTATATTTTGTACTCTCATATTTGCATAGTGGATTGCTCATCTCCTTTTTGTATGTAGGTTAATTGACCAAATCACATTAAATCTTTATATATTTTGATATATATCTCGTTTGTCCTCTTACTCTTTGTCAGCCCACAACCCTAGGTGAGAAGGACAAGTACCTTATGAACACATGCTTTACAAGTCTTCTATGATGAGAAAGTAAACTACTATGCGGATAATTGATAAAGCTTCATATACAACACATTTTGACTAGTTGACCGCTATATGTGACAAGTGAAACTATGAATACAGATGATAACTTTACAATGTCTACAAAGCCTCTACTAGAATCCATGATGATACCACTATGAAAATACGCATGGTAAAGACTCAGCAAAGCCCCTTCTAAATATCAAAAAGAACAACCTCAAAAGAGTTATGATTATCCAAGAACAATTCCAAAAGAGTTATGAATTGATAAACAACAATCTCAAAGATGAAAGAATCTACGTGAAGTAATCTATATGATTATGGGTGGTAGCTCAAGGGAGAAAGCCTAGCATGTGCCGATCCCGATTGGTATGGAAGGGTGGCAGCTCAGGGGCGAAAGCCTAGCATGGGTCGATTTCGATTGGTATGGAAGGGTGGCAGCTCAGGAGCGAAAGCCTAGCATGGGCCGATCCTAATTTGTAGAATTACGAGGACAAAATCCTAGAGGTTAAAATGTCTAGCATGGGTCATCCTCTTCTACCGCTGATCAGTTGGTCATTTGTATCATATGTTGTATAAAGATTATAAAGTACAGAAAAGTATAGAAAAAAATGTAACATGCACGATTCCACAAGTGCAAAGCAAAGGTTGTCTCTAATCCTTATCTATTGGTATTTGGTTTCACTTGAGCTCTCATATTACATATGTTTGTATTATGCCTTACATATTCAGTACATTCTTTCGTACCGACGTCCCTTATTGGGGACGCTGCATTTCATGTTGCAGGTAAAAGTGCTCAACTAGTAGATTTTCCCAATAGAAGCACATTATACTCAGCGGATGTTGGTGAGCTCCAGGTTGATGTGGGTCTTTGCCGAGTCTTTACTATGGGTATTATCATAGTGGTACCATCATGGATTCTAGTAGAGGCTTTGTAGACATTGTAAAGTTATCATCTGTATTCATAGTTTCACTTGTCACATATGGCGTTTTAGCTAGTCAAAATGTGTTGTATATGAAGCTTCATTAGTAATCTGGATAGTAGTTTACTTTCTCATCATAGATTACTTGTAAAACATGTGTTCATAAGGTACTTGTCCGCCTCACCTAGGGTTGGGGGCTGACACTCTTGATCTTTCGGAATTTACTTTGCTAGCTTCTTAGTACACATAATTATTTCAGTCTCAACAAGTGGTATGTTCTCTATCAAAATATTTTTATGGAGGGTAATATGAGGAAGATGTAATGGCTAAACACAAGAAAATACGACACATGAAAAACCAAGATGAAAGATCTATTGTAAATGAAGAAGATGCATCTTCTCGTTTTTGGTGTTCATAAACCTAAGACTGTGACTGATGAAAATTGGAATTTGGAGAACCAACAAGTATGCGGATATATAAGGCAATGGGTTGAAGATAATGTTTGCAACCATATTGTGAATGAGACACATGCTAGAACATTGTGGAAAAAATTGAAGACGTTTTACGCTTTAAAAATTGACAATAACAAGTTGATCTCTCTAAAAAAATTGTTGATCTTTAAAAACAAGGAGGGAAGTCCTATTCTTGATCATATAAATGATTTTCAAAGTTTTCTTGATAAAATATCAGGAATAAGTGTTAATTTTGATGAAGTAATGTAAGGACTTTGGCTTCTTAATACTCTGTCAGATTCTTGAAAAAATCTTCGTGAATCTTGAAGAAATTTTGGTCCTGATGGTAAGGTGACTATGGAATATGCAAAAATTAGTGTGTTGAATGAAAAAGTTAGAATAAAATCTCAAGGCACATCCTCACATACATATATTCTATATACATATTATCGAGAAAGAGAAAAGACAAGAGATCCAAGGTTTAGAGGTAAAAGTAGAAGCAAGTCAAGATTCAGGAATCAAAATATTATATGCCATAATTGTGGAAAGAAAGGACATATTAGTAGAATTCGCAAGAAGTTGAAGCAAGATCTTAAAGAAGGAAAAAAAGAAGAAAATAATGACAACAATGTTGTTGTTGTCTGAGATGACATTCTTTTCGCTTTGATAAAGACGTCATCAATTTGGTATCTCAAGATACAAGTTGGATAGTAAATTCTAGAGCTACATCGCATGTAAAACCAAGAAAAGACTTTTTTCATCTTATAAGTATGTTAACTATGAGGTGTTAAAAATGGGTAATGCTGGTAAGGTTAAGGTGTTTGGTGTTGGCACAACGTGTTTGACAAGAAATATCAACACTAGTCCTTCAGAATGTCATGCATGATCCAGACATTCTCGTGAATTTGATATATGTAGAATAACTAGATAATGATGGCCATTATAATGACTTGTTCAATGAATAATGGAAGCTAACCAAAGGCTAATTGATTGTAGCTCGAGGAAGAAAGCATTCAAACTTATCTATGACACAAGGATCGATTCTTGATGACTCTATAAATTTGGTGGAAAGCGAAACTTTATCAAAATTGTAGCACAATAGGTTTAGTCATATGAGCGAGAGGGGGATCACCTTTCTGGCTATAAAAATTTGCTTGTCGGTGTGAAACAAGCAAAGGTGAAAGACGTGTTCATTGCTTAGATGGGAAATATAAAATAGTTTCTTTTCACAATCATTCTCCTTCAAGAAAGTTTGAGCTACTAGAGCTAGTATACTCTAATTTGTGTGATCCTTTTAAAATGAAGTCAAAAGATGGTGTGCTTTATTTTCCAAGTTTCATTGATAAACATTTTCACAACATTTGGGTATATCCTTTAAAATTCAATGATCAAATATTTGATGTGTTTAAGGAGTTTCAAGCCTTATTTGAGAGACAAACGGGAAAGACATTAAAATGTATCCACACTAACAATGGTGCTTAGTATATTGGTATCTTTGATAATTACTGCAAATCGCAAGGGATTAGTAATCAGAAAACTCCTCCAAAGACTCCTCAATTAGATGGCTTGACATAAAGGATGAACATAACTTCAGTTGAGTTAGATGTGTGCTTTTGGAGGCCAAACTTCCAAGTTCATTTTGGGCTGAAGCACTTAACACTATTGCTTTGGATGGTGATGTTCCAAACAGATTTGGTTTGCTAAAAATGTTTTTGGTTTGTTAAGAATGTTTCTTATGATCGCTTGAAAGTGTTTGGATATAAATCTTGTGTTCATGTTACAAAAGATGAGAGGTCGGAAATGGATGTTAAAACTAAGTAGTGCATCTTCATTTGTTATGGTCAAGATGAGTTTGGATATCTCTTTTATGATCCAATTGATAAGAACCTTATTAGAAGTCCTGATGTTGTACATGTGTTCTTTGAAGATCAAGCTATTAAAAAGATTGACAAGGTTGAGAAACCAAATTCTCATATTGTTGAGAGCCTAGTTGATGTTGATCTAGTTCCTATTATTAATACATATTTGCACATGAAGGAACCCAAGATAATGATGAAAATAATAATTAGAGTATAGAACTTATAGTTCCTATTGATGATGTTGTGGTTGATCATCAACCAACTAATGTTGAGATGACTATTTCGGATGCTTGACAAATCTCTTGTAGAAGATCCACTAGGGAGAAGGGAAGCTCAACACGTTATTCTCCTAATGAGTATATCATTTTGAATGACATGGGAAAACAAGGTTATGATGAAGTCAATACTCATAGTGATAAGTGGAAAGGTCATCGTAGAATGAGATTTGTAGAAGTGTGGCTGGTATAAAGCCTATCAAGAGTTCCTTCACTTGAAGTTTGTTTGGCCCCTTGGCTAGAGAGAGAGTTTGTAGGGCTATGACCCATGTTCCATCCGAAGGTCCATGCCTTAATCCTACTTGGAAAAGGATTGAGATTATTTTCTTTATTTGGTTTTCAATTCTATTAGGGAAATGATTGAAATTGTAATTTTATTTGGAGTTGGTTTTGACTTTGTAAGGAAAAACACAACTCTATAAATAGAGAATGATTTTGAGGGGATAATTAATTGCGACATAAGAAAGATTTTTTAGAGAGTCTTCAACAAGAGAGAAGAGAGAAGAAAAAGGGTTCTTTTGTTGTAGTCTTTTTCTCTGACAAACATTCTTCAGATTGTGTTTCCTAATTAACTAAACATTGGATTGGACTGAAATTTGGAATGAGTGTTCATGACATCTTTGTGGTTGATTTGAATTGTGGAGATCGGATTTGGAGGTTAAAAAGATCTTGTTTTAGGTCTCAAACAACAATAGGGTTTGGATGGTGTTTCTTTCTATTTATCTTTTGGTGGTGTAACTATTGTGTGCTTTCTTTTGGCATTTGTGTTGGGTTTTATTTGCCCTGATTTCTTACCATAAATAGGTTTTCCTTTTAGAAAAAGGTTTTGGATTGAATAATCCTTTTCTTGTAGGAAAAGGTTTAGGACTCTATAAATAGAGGAATGTTCCTTCTAACTTAATCAGCATTCACAATGTAGTCTTCAGGGCTTTGAGAGTTTTGGTTAGGGAGAGAAATTGTGAGTCAAAAGCTTGATACGTTATCACTTGTGTGAACCTCCCATGTATTCTGAGCGAATTGGTTGAGGTTGTTTCCCTCTGTATTTTGTACTCTCATATTTATAGTGGATTGCTCATCTCCTTTGTGGACGTAGGTCGATTGACCGAACCACGTTAAATTTTTGTGTCTTTTGGTATATTTCTCATTGTCTTCTTACTCGTGGTCTTTCGAGGTTTGCTTTGCTAGCTTCCGCATTCACACCTGCTTATTTTCCGGTCCTAACAATTTGTTGGGTAGACATTAGAAGACTATTTTTAACCCTCTTATTGTTATAGTGAAGCAATTCGAATCTTAAAGACCCCGTGGTGGTTGCATTCAGTTTGAAGGATTTCCAAGTTAAACTTGGTTTTCTTCATTTTTAGATTTTCGTTTTCATGTTTTCGTTACGACAACTACAATGACAATATATATGCACATTTAACAAAGAGTGTTAAAAGTCATTACCAACATTAATTAATCGTCCTTATACCCAATGTTGCTATAAATTGTTGAGACATTTACAAAGAGTGTTAATTATCTCAAAAAAGTACATTTTGCAGCAATTAAGTTATTATTATTAACTAACTAGTGCTAAAAAATATTTTTGGTAGTGTATATTAGTGACCATATCATAGGTTACTGTATAGATTACGATTAGGGACCATATTATAGGTTAGTGTATGAATCCCGTTGCACAAGGTCACAACCTAGGAAAAGTAGGTAATTGTATGGGACCATAGCATAAAATAGTTTTAGGTATTTAAGTAAAGCAATTGAATAAATTAAAATATGTTCTTGTTAGTAGGGTATTTCGTAGGATGGGATGAGATTTTCTCGTGGCCCATTTATTGGTTGTATTGACGTACTTTGCAATCTTGAAATTTATCTAACCAAGATAAGCAACCCAAATGCTAAGGTTTTACTCCACTCTTATTACTTATCTTAGATATGCAATTGTAGGGCTCACACTTTCAAGATTGACAAGATCATACATTATTTGTTGGTTGTTGTTCATACCTAATAAACCTAAGATAGTGTATTTATTCCTCTAACAATGTGCACTCTATAGTAAAGGTTTTACTAGGGATCCCAACTGCTATAAAAATATGACAATTTCTCTTTTTTATCACTATGATATGATTTTTATATATAGAAGATCTATTACGACGCCAGTACACTATTTATAGTATCTTTAGCTCAATATCATGGCATTATTTGAGGAAAAGGGATTATATATATATATATATATATATATATATATATATATATATATATATATATATATATATATATATATATATATATATATTATAAGTGTTAAAATAAATAAATCTTTCTACTTTATCGATTTTTAACTAAGATGTAAATTCAAAATATACATGTCCAACTAAAGCAAGGAAAATACTCTTCTGTCTCGATTTATATTTCCACATTTTCCTTTTTAAAATGTCCAAAAATAATGACATATTTTTATATTTAGTAACAATTGTTCAACTTTAAAATGTTTATTTTTACCCTTAATTGATGAAATAATTTATTATATACAGAAACATTTATGACTTTCTTTCACCACAACTAATTTCAAAAGTTTTTCTTTATTTCTTAAATTTTGTATCAAGTCAAACTACATTATATAAACTAGAATTAAAGGAAATGACATTTAACGGAATGGGGGATCAAGCCTTCAAAGAAGAAACAAGGTGATCAACTCAATTTTTGAAATCCTAAAAATTATAAAGACTCTCGCTATCTCTCACACACACTATATCAATATGCAAACTGAGTTCTCCCCCTGTGGAGAATATCCGTGAGGGAGAGACATGAATACTTTGTTTTTTTGGAACATGTTAAGGCTTTACGAGTGGATCCATGATTTTATACAAGTGTGTCTAATCAGTAAATATGAAATGATGGTGATAGTTGATAGTGTATGCATCGTCAAGCACAACAAATAATTTGCATGTTGCACTTTTAATATTCTTTTTGTTAATGATATAATATCAAAATGATTTATTTTTCAAAAATAAAATCGCTGACAGTTTTTTTTTAAACGAAGTTGAGAAAAAGAATAAGAATTTACTAAAAAAGCTATTCACATTACTTTAAACTTAAATTAGAGTAAACAAAGAATTACTAGATTTCAAAGTGTTATTGAATGTAAGAAAACAAAATATACAAGATGAAATAAAGGAAATAAAATCTAGGTGATAAATTTGTTAGTAACTAGCATATTAAAATGATTGGTCAATATTTTTTATCATAGGTAAAGTGATACCCAGATTGAACCAAAAGGACCCAAAATTATAACGTGCAAATGCATTTGATGGAGGATATTGAAGTAACATAGTGACCACTTGTTTGAACCCAGTCGACCATTGTTCAACAGCCAAACTTCGTTCAAGTGAGTAGTTATAATCGTATTTCACAATAATTCTCCTTATATAAACAAAATATTTTCCGACCAAGTGGGTTAAGTTAGACTATCTCCAATGCACCTCTATTTTACTCTTCATTCTCTCTATTTGGAGAGTAAAATAGAAAATACATTCTCCAACCCACCTCCAAATCACTCTCCATTTTTCAAATTTAGAGAGTTGAAAAGTAGTTCTCCAAATTTGGGGAACTACTATTCACATATCTATTTTACTTTTTTTAATATTTTATTATTATTTTCATTATTTTCCAATTAACATATTATTTTACATATAGTTTCATTAATTAAATATCTAATATTCATAAGTCATTTTAAATGTAATATAATATTTTTAAAAATATATTATTTAATATATACTATAATTTCAAATTAATATATTTTTTATTTTTTTCATCAATAATATAAATTTATTTTATTATTATTTTCTATTATAAAGAATACACAAAATTAAAATGGTAAGATGAAAATTTTAATTTGAATACAAGATAAAAATACAATACATAACATAATAATTTAAATACAACATAAAATACAATAATAACATAATAATTAATTCGCGATGTAACAAGAATCATGTCAAAAAGATGTTGAACGAGAATACAGAGTTTTGCAATTGTTACAAGTGTGTCACGTTTTCGGAGAAAGAAAATGCTACATGATATAATGACTACATATATTATGCTACACAACGTGATAATTGAGGATGAAGATAATCTTAATGCACCAATTCAAGATGTTGTAGAGGCTCCAATTCCAACGACAGAAATGTATTAGATGAAAATCTCGATTTGAACAATTTTTAGCTAGACATAATATAATTAATGATCATTTTGAATTCCGTAATGCAGTGGAACATTTATGGGAGTAACGTCGAAAATTGAGTGATTATGTAATGTTTATATAACCGTATTTCAATTTTATTTGAATTTGTTAATTAACTTATATATTATATAATATTCTTGTGCAATTTATGCTATTTAAATTTTTTGAATAAAATATAATTATTAAATAAAAATTAAAAAGAAAAATTTGTATCACTTGAGAATTATAGATGATTTATGTCATGAAATAAGAAAATGAGAATGAAATAAAAATAATAATATAATATTGATGAGAGAAAAAAAATTCTTTTTTTTAGAGAGTAAAATAGAAAATTAGATTGGAGTTAGTTATCTGGAAAAAATAAAAAATTATATATTTGAAAAGTAAAATAAATTGTAGGGTTAAAGATGCCCTAAAATCACTTGGCACCACGTGAGTCCATTACACTTTTTCCTATTTATAATCACGGGACTATATTACTATTGATATAATTGATAGTTATTTATTTATTTTATCTTACGATAATAAAGATTAAATGAGGTCATGAGAATTGAATTAATCATCATTTGGGAGTCAAGTACTTTGTGACTAACAAATCTAACACATCTAACTTTCTACTTTCTACGAGTTAGAAAACATAACGATAGCTAAAGAAACTAGAAGCTAGAGAGAAATACTTATAACGAGTAATTAGGAAATAACAATTTCACTAAGTTTCAAATAAAATAATATGAATTGTAAAAAGCATACAATTATATAGAACTCACATTTAATTTGGCTAATTTCACATCTTCGCATTTTCTACTTAATTGTCTCGGTTACATCGATGCTAAACTACCTGCATCCAAATATTTGTGTCCTTGCTATTTCAGTTAATACATTGCTACATTTAAGCAACTTTATACCACTTCATCCTTTTACTCTAACCTTTATCTACATTCATAGCTTGGTCTTATAAGCTCTATTGTATAGTACTTCTGTCTCTAGTTACTTATTTATTTTTGAATTGACGTACATATTAAAAAATAATCATTGATGTAGTGAGTTTATTATTTTATTCCTATTAATTATGAAGTGTATGAAATTAAAAACTTGAGGTTTTTCAAAAAGTCCAATATTTTTCAAAGTAATTAATTGAGAGTATAATAGATAAAAGAAAAATATTTTTTCTTGATTTATAAAAATAGACAAATAATTAGGACAACTAAAAAGAAAATGTGGATAAATAATTAGGAATAGAGGGAGTATGTATATAATGTTAAATGTTGACAAGTAATTAGGACAATTAAAAAAGAAATGTAGACAAATAATTAGGGAGAGAGAAAGTATATACTTAATGTTAAATGTGAACAAATAACGAGGACAACTAAAACAAAAAGAATTTGAACAAATAATCAGGGAAAGAGAGTAGGTATATAATGTTAAAAATGGCAAGCACAGTCGCAAGAAGAAATAAAATTCTTGAACGAGGACATTTTCTCAATAGATGTTCGGGTTTAATAGAATTACAGACTATCATGCATATAAAAAGTGTTGTCTCATTATGTTGGAGCAAATGTTTATTAATCTTAGTTTATACAAAATAATTATGTTCAATGTTTTAAAACCCGGCTCCAAAGCGAGCGTAAGTCTGAGATGTCCCATAGTTTTTAAAATTTTAAAGTTAATTAGTGTACTGTCCACGCATTGCGCAGTAATTTATTAATAGTTTCAAAGTAAATTATTATTAAATAATATTATAAAGTTTATATGAGAAAATGTTAACATTTAATACATTAACATGTTATAATAGAATATTTGTGAAAACAAATTAATATATAAGTTTAGTTCATTATCTAAATTTGACAATAGAGATTTTTAGCATTATTTTACATATTAAATTATTCAAAGTCAAAAACATTATTATTACTATTACTACTACATATATTATCTATATATTATTATTATTATTATTACTAATTATTACTATTACTATATTTATATTCATATTTTATAAATAAATATTAAATCAAAGGTACTTAAATATATTTTATAACATCTAAAAAAAGATAATTTTTTTGAAACAACAAAAGTTAATTTAGAGTTCTACTATCCGTGAATTTCTATTTTAAAGATGATTAAAAAAAGCTAATTTTAAAGTCTAATATTTTTTTTACATGGCTTTTCATTATGTTGTCACTTGGCTTAACCACATTACAAGTCACCCACCTTTATATTTATATATATATATATATATATATATATATATATATATATATATATATATATAACATAAAATATATAATAGGTGAAATAAGTATTATGAATACTTATTCGTTTATTAGAATAAACAATTGACTTACAATAATTAAATCCATTTCATAAATAAAATAAGTACGTTTTAAAAGAAAATGAGTAAAAATTTATGGGCGAACTTAATCAAGCAAAATAAGTTGAAAAGAAAAGAAAGAGTCTACATTTTAAACCGTCAAATCATAGCAAATAATTATGGAGGATGAAACACTTGTGCTTTCTAGTGTCTAAATTGATTATCTTTTCATTTATTCCGTAGGAGACTAATTAAATGAAATTATCAAAGTTAAAGGCAAACGCAAAGAATAAAAAATTCCATCTCTCATTGTTTAATGTAATATGAAGTTGATTTTATACTTTTGGTACTAAATTAAGGACTTGTTGAGTAATTTTAATTTTCTATATTTATATGTGTTTTAATTTTCTAAGAAATAAGGGGTAATGTCCTAATGAAATGGGACCCGACTAGCGTCCTTATATTCTCTCTCAACTCTCAAGCCTCAACCAAACACAAATAGTACCTTCCCTTTCTCTCCAACTTCTATTCTAGTACTCCTTGTCCCACTTTATATGATTACTTTTCCTTTTAGGTTATGTAAAAAAAATTAATATGTTTTATAATATTATAATAACTAATAATTTAATTTAAAATATTTATTTTATTTTTTATAAAATGATTTATAATCATACAAAGATTTATTATTTATTTTAGATTATAAATTTTAAAAGTTTTTTTTTCTTCATAAACTTGATGTGAAATCTAACTATTATATAAAAGGAAAGGGAGTAACATTTACTACGTTTTGTGAATTATTTCTCTCTTGGTCAATCATACATTTGAGTAATGTTTTTTTTTTGTCAAGAAGCCAAAATTCAAACACGTTATTATTGACAGCTGAAAATAAATGTTGTGTTGATGGAGATGACATTAATTATTTATGTAAAGGGTGTTGCTAGCTATGATCGGCAATTAATATAATTGAAGTTAGAAGATGGTTATAATGAGAGATCCCTTAATTGTTCTCTCATGGGAATGAAAACATACCTAACTTGTAAGTGGGTGGATTCAATAATGAAGGCCCTGCAACCACAACTACAACTACCAGATGACAATAAGACATATGTTAATAGTAAGAATGAGGCTGCCATTTCAGATATTAAAGGTAAATTCATCAATGCATCAAATCTAGATTAGATTTTGGCTGTATAACATTGTAACATACACATAACATGCATATCAGGTGAACTTGAAGTATTATATGATTGCATTAAGAAACTTAACATACAGAGGAGGCAGGTTCTTAACGATCTCTTCGACTTGAAAGGTTAGTCCACTTATTTATTCAAACAAATTTCAATGCAGGATAACAAAGTCAAGTCCTTCATTGTATAAAGCAATGATCATGTTAAAATTATTAAATGTAATTTATTTAGAAAAACACAGGTAATATTCGAGTATTTTGTCGGATAAGACCCATAAGCATTGGCAATCAACAGTCAGTTGAAGCATTGGATTCAAATCAAATGTTCATAAATTTGGTTGACAATAAGTCTAAAATTTATAGCTTTGACAAGGTTTTCCATCCTTCTTCCTCACAAGGTATATACTCTCTTTTAATATTACATTTATATCAACTAAACTGAAACCTCTTTCTCAATTCCATTGTTGCATCACTATACTTTCTTTCGTTACATCTTTATTAATTACCACCTCCTGCTTTGGTAATATAAATCATTTTTATTTTAAAATAAAAGCATTCTCTCTAGCAACTATATATATAGAGAGTTCATTACTAAATAAATTGTCATTTAATTATACAAAATTACCTCATAAAGTCATATTTCTTTTATTTTATTTGTAATAGAATAGAAAATTTACTTAATTATGAATACATTACTTCGTGTCTGATTCTCTCTAAACCATTTTTTTATAATAGCCATTTATTATAGCAATTTGTTCTTGGTAAAACTACTCCTATATTTAATAATCCTCTTCAAATATTTGTGTGATAATATTTTGTATAGCAACAGAATATTAAAATATTTATCATAGTTAACATTCATACTCTTTCTGTTTTTTTAGTTAAGTTGGTTAATTTTTTTTCTTTGTACACAAAATCATTAAACTATTCTTTTGTTTATACAATTAGCTAAATGACATATATAGTAACATATTTTTTTTACAAATACCGCGACCATTAAAAAGTTAAACCTGTATTTGAGAATGCGCTTCAATTTTATAAGTGCTCAAATCAGTTTTATCTCCTCCATGTTAGAGACAATAATTTTTATGACAAAATTTTTTTATGAGGATGTTGTTACTGACAATCCTCATTGTCTTTCTATTTCTCTGGTTTACAAAATAATTTTGATAGAAAATGTGAAAATTCTCAACTACGTTCTTCTGGGTGAAATCAGAAATCCTAGGAACATTTATGACCATTTAAAATTCGAGCCAATTTAAAGTAAAATTTAAGGTTAGAATCTCGAAATCACACAAAGCGCAGAAAACAAATCACACAATTAGGTTAAGGACAACAGCAAAATCACACTTAAAAAGTTAATCAACTTATATTGAAGGTAAACGTGTATGCTGCAGCAAGATAAAAGAATCCCCAAAATGTAAATAATCTACTAGTTTTATAGATTAAAAGATAAAAACATAAAAAAATGAAGAGGATGAAGACTCCTAGAATTACTTGGATGATATTGTTCGACTATTCCTTAGCATCCTTTTGAATCATGACAAAAAGGGATGAACATTCATAGAATAAGACAGTTTTTTCCTTTATTTGAAGTTGGGGACAAGTGCTCTTAATGGTTTTAAATAAATAAAAAAAACCTTCATTTAGCTGTATTATTACTGAGCTAGTAGTCAATTTGTGGAAAAGAAAAACGAAATATTGTTTTCAATTTAATGAACCAATCCAGGACATATACAAAGTGTCATATTTTCTTCAATTCTGATGATAAAAGAAACTGAATATTGCAAATAACACAAAATGCAAATAGCTTCTCTGGTTCATTATGCAAACCTGAATGTTGGTTTCTTATGGCAGGTGAGGTGTTTTCAGAAATAGAACCAATTATCAAGTCCGCGCTGGATGGCTATAACGCCTGCATATTTGCTTATGGACAGACGGGCACAGGGAAAACATTCACAATGGTACACATCCTACTGTTTTAACAAGCAAACAAAAAAATCTTATCAAAAATGTATTACTTAAACCATATTTGGTTTCCAGAAATCAGAATATATAAACTACTATTACAATCTTAAGTTATGCGGAGTTCAATTTCAGAAACCGAATGTCATATTACTTTATACCATGTAGAGAGTGGAATATGATACATCAACCAGAGCATCTACAAACAAGAATGCCCTTAACTTAGGTAAACAAGAAATTATGCATTAGTATTCACTGCATAACAATCTCTATGAACTATTATTCATCACACAAACAACTCATAACCAAATTGAATACGCACCGCTTCTTAGGATTACTCAACTTACAGCACAGTTAAATGAGAACCAGTCAGCAAAATTAGCAGGTGGATTTCACCAAGAGAGTTAATTATAAAATTTTGGAAAGTATTTGGTTGCATTATCTAAGTACAACGTTTTCGGTAACTATGCCTACCAGGAAGGCACAGAGGAGTTTCCAGGGGTTGTGCCCCGTGCGATTGAGGCACTTTTTAAGCACGCTGCGGACAGTAACCATGCATTTCTCTTCAGTTTCAGTATGCTGGAGATATACATGGGCTATTTAAAAGATCTCCTCACCCCACATAGTCAGACTACGAAGTCAATCTTCCCTTTACCACCATGGTAAGTCACAGAACTAACTTGTGAATTTGTTGTTTGATTGCACAGCTTGCATGCTTTACTGACACTGCAGGTCACCATTCCTAGTGTTTATTGTTGACAGAAATAGCAAGCTGATGCAAGTTCTTGCGTCAACTTGCTATTCCTGTCAAATGAACCTAGTCTACTTTACGATCAACACTTCATTCTGGTCCACTTCCTACTTTCTGGATGAGGCTAGCTACTTTCTCATGTAAATTATAATTTTTTGCGTGCAGTCTTTCAATACAAACACATCCCAATGGAGAAACCGAGATTGAAAACCTTGTGACCATCCAAGTAAATGACTTGAACCAAGCCATGAGACTGTACAAGTTAGGATGTGGTTTCAGATCCACTGCTTCCACAAATTCCAACCGAACATCAAGCAGATCTCATTGGTAAACCAATTCGTTTTTTATATAAAAATGTTAAGTAGAAAGATTATTAACTTTTATCGAGTCCAGCTAAATGACTATTGTTGAAGTGTGCAACTATCTCATCTAAAAGCTTAAGCTGTTAGAGAGAGCACACATTTATTATTTAATTTTATTCTCAACACGCTCCCTCACGAGCGAGTCTGATTCATTTTAATGGGTCAAGCACGTGAAAATTCTATTTGATATGGGTGGCCATGAGATTCGGTCGCAGGATCTGTGTCTAGTCTAGTATTATATTAAATAAGGTCTTGGACCTAACTCACACCCCAAAAACTAGCTCAAAGGGAGGAGGATTATTTGTTTTGTTCTTTTCTTCTTGTACAACAGAAACTTTTAAATAGTTCTCCACAATGCTTGCCATTCAGTTATAAATTCTCAAACTGCACTAGGTGGCAATAATCAGTTCTATAGACCTAATTTTACATGGTACCATAGCAGGACTTGTCTCACCCAATGTTGGGCCCTCGAAATTAAAATTGTCCACGCACCAAATGCTAAACACTGGGCGTGAGGTAGGGTATTGAAGAATGACAAAAGTCTCACATTAACGGTTATTGAGATGGGTGGACTCCTAATAAGACTTGGACAATCCTCCTCCCTTTGAGCTAGCTTTTGGGGTGTGATTTAGGCCCAAGACCTAATTCAACAACTATGATTAGAAACACGAACCTAATAAAGAGATGTCTATGTAGCTATATTGAATCTGTTCCAGGTTTTGAAGGATAATTCTGAACAATATAGATCACAGATCTCAAAGGTGTCAAAACTCTAAACAAGTTCCCTGTCTGCTCCATACAGCATGATTCGCATATATATTTCCAGCATTAGTGCTGGTAAACGGAGAAGGTTAACAAACAAACTGTGGATGGTCGACCTTGGAGGAAGTGAACGTGTCCTAAAAACAAAAGCACTGGGGAGAAGATTTGAAGAGGGAAAAGCAATTAATCTCTCACTTTCTTCCCTTGGAGATGTCATCCATGCCCTCCAAAGTAAAAAGCGACACATACCTTACAGGTAACTCAACAAATATGGCATTAGATACCAGTACCTGACTCAAGGAATCAAGTGGATGCGAATCCAAGACAAATAATTATAGAAGTTTCACCATTAGCTCAAAGCTGATCCTGATCCTAATGTTTACTGTTGACAGGAATAGCAAGCTGACGCAAGTTCTTAAAGACTCCCTAGGTAAGCATGTATCTTAGCTGAATGTTTATATGTCAGACTGTTTGACCTATGCTTAGTCCCTATGTTTTTTTGCATGTTACCTGCAAGTTGGGATTAAAGATGAAACTGAAATGGGTACACTACCTTACACTGTTACACATTAGTTTCTTCAAGTAAAAGATACTGATGCTTAATATAACATTTATATTCAAATTCTTCATTGACAAAAACAGAACACTTATATTGCTGGTCCCACATCCAGTGATGCTTATGGTAGAAACTTAACATGAAATAACCAAAAAAGAAGAAGGAAGTACAGAAAACTTTATTGGCAAACAGAGAGGCATACTCGAGTATAGCGTATGCTGAAGTGAAGGAAAGCGAAGAATTCAAATGAAGTGAGTTTAAATATGCTACTGGAGGAGTGGTAAAAATGTAAAAAGATTTTACATTTAATTAAGCTGCTTAATGAATGTCAAACTGAAACAGGAGACCTACTTTAGCTTGAGCTTCTTCACCATCGATCTCTGAAGCAGCATAATAGAAGCTCTGACCTATAGCTAGAGTCAAACAATACCCTGCATTCACGGACTGAAACAAGAACAACATCATGCTCTGAAGTAAAGCACATCAAAGAGTCTGCAAATATTCACTATTAGACTTCTTCATACGTCTAGCGTAACTTATGTAGTATGACTAAGACTTACTTTATGGGAGTTGTTTAATCGATCTCCTGGCCTTTCTTGTGGACATCATTTTCCTAGACGGTGAGAAAAAAAGGAAAGAACGGAAGTGCTGAAAATGAATTAGAAATGGGACAAAGGAGACAGCAATAACTGAGCACTTTCAGTGATTTGCGTTTTTTTTCCAGCTGTTTTAGACTTTTAGCGAGCTTAAGGAATTCCACAATGTGGATTAAAATACTAGAATTACACATAGGCTTGGTATGCAATACCATCCTCTACCACATAACCGATTCAATCAAAAAAATTGTAAAACCATACCTTTTCTCAGTCTAACCTTGCTGTAACTGCAGCTCGTAGGATGGCAAAGAGGCAAGTGGAAAACTCAACATTCAATCTTAGAGGACAGAGAGATTGAAATGCTTGTACATACATATGTCTACATATGTTCTTGTTGGTCTTCTTTGCATATTAGAAGCAGAAACCAGTAGGATGAGCCTAAGAAGGGAGACCTATGGACCAGCATCAGTCAGTAGGTTAAAATATCATTGAGAAATGTACAACGCATGGAAATAGAACACCCCAATTTCTTTGATGTTCCTGGTTGTTCTAGTAACTTGAACCAAGTAAATTTTTATCTTGTTAAATATTTTTTATACTCATTGGACTGCCAACAAATGTTTTTCATATGCAGCATTTAGAAATTATGCTTGTGAGTCACATGGACACTTACCATTTATCACTTAACATGCAAAATCTAGACTAGTAGAAAATTTCACATTTTCTTCACTCCGTTTTAGTATGATCACACTAATTATGCCAGACATTTCGAATTTATCACTTCACATGCAAAATCTAGACAAGTAGATGACATTTTCTTCACTCCTTTTTAGTCAAGTCACACAAATAATGCCAGAATTTCATGTGCTTTCTTAATATCCAGGTGATGATTCTAAAACACTAATGCTGGTTCATGTTAGTCCCCATGAAGAAGATTTGTGCGAGACATTGTGTACATTAAATTTTGCAACACGAGCCAAACGGGTTCAATTAAGAGACGAAGAATCAACAGTAAGTCACTGAAACAATCAACTGAGCCTAGTACTGGTAATCATGCAACTACTTATATTATTATGACATACAACATATATCCTTTTTTTGAGAATGACACACAACATCTCTCTTTTCATTTCTTATCATGTAATTGATTGGTTATTACTAGTTAATATGTTGTCCTGATTGTCCAAAAGTACTGGAAAATCCCAATATGATGTACATCAACTTCAGTACAAAAATACTTGCTGAAATCACAACCACAAACAACCTTAGTAGGAATGTGAAATATAGTCATTTATTAATGGCATGGAGTCATCGATACAAATAAGATCTTTTACTGATTCAAATTTCAACCACAGAAGTGAGTAGACTAACATCTTCATAATCCATATGCATACCGTGAGTACATTTGGCTCCACCTGATCTCATACTGAAACTGCTACACAGGGAAGATGCTTATTTGATCATTTTATGTTTTCAGTACACCCCTTTTTTCTGGGCTAAGTTATTTTTCTAAGACCCTAAGGCCTATAGAACATTTGAGTAAGGTGAGATGATAAAATTAACAGGAATTGAACAGCACATTAGGAAACAGATGGTTAGGAGCTAATGTTAGTTGAAATGAGAGATACCGAAGTTAAAGTTGAACTGAAGGCGCTTTGACTTGGTATTTAACTTGTATGAAAGATAAGTTGCAGCTCTTCTAGATTGGACGGACCTACATGATTCAAAAGTGTTGCATAAACATAAGAGGAAAAACCATTAGGAACGTATATGGTCCTAACAAGTTGAAGTTATTAAGACAAAGCCTTTTAGGGAGAAAAAGGGAGATGATTAAAACTAGAGATAATTTAACAATCTTTGTGCTAATGAATAACATGTTGCCATTCTCAAAAAAATAAGTTAGTGATTATAAAACAACAATTCAGTTAAAAGAAAAAATGATTTTTTATTTTTTTTGCCATAATAATGTTCTTAGCTTCAAGCAGGAAAGCATGCTTCATGACACAAGCACAAGAGGAATTTCCTGATATACATAAATGATTAACTCTTTATACATGATATGCCATTATGAAGACATAATTAACATTTAACGGCTTGTTCATCCAAAAGATAAGGAATTGGCTGTCTTACCTCGGAATCCAGATGCAAACTTCCTGCTCTTTCATCACAGCTTCTCTATTTCTACAATGACATGTTCAATTACAGGAAGTTAAGGCAGAAAAGGAAGTTGCAATAAATAATCTGCTGCAGAAGATGAACCAAATTGAGTACAACCGCAATGATGTCACACAGGAAATCAAGAAGCTGAATGAGAAACTAGGAAAGCGTACAATAATATCGCCACCCTCTTTAACTGAACTATTGGGTCTCTCAGAAGTATGCATTGAAGGGTTAGGGTCTAACATGAGATTTCAGAAAGATAGTGTCACATCTACCCCTTTAACAGACTTCCCTAGATTCATGAGGCCTACTGTTTGTAGTCGAAGTAAATCAGGAAATGCTGGAGTAGAATTCCAAGCCTTAAAAAGTAGATCCTCGCTTCCTCCTAGAAAAGGGAAAGGATCCACTCACTGTGCCAAGTCTGTGGATTTCCCTATAGAAGGAGCATCAGAATGCTACTCAGAGAGCAGTGTTACCAAAACTAGCTGCCTTATCAGTCCAACTACAAAATTCAGTGCGGATAATGAGACAGAATTCAGCGAAGACACATCTGATAGTGACACTAAGGTGGCAGTTTTTGCAAAACAACATCTATCAGAAAGAGGTTCTATACACAAAAAGTTTAATTTGAGACTCATCAAAAAGAACCACGCAGATAAAATGGAAAGAGTATCAACCCAAAACCACTCAAAGGTTGATGATTGGCTTCAACTGCACAAATGTGCAGCAAATATAAACAGTTCCACTCATAAGAACAAAAGAATTCTTGCGATACCAATTCCAGAAAATAAAGCATGGGTCAGGGGCAGTATTGTGGCAGATTTACATGAAGAAAAGGTCCCAGGCAAGGGGTTGAGAACAAGAAACACGAAGCATAGAGATGCAAAATTAGTTGATATGGAGAATCATTTGAGCTCCGAGTTAGAAGAACTCAATGTGTCTCATGCAGTTTTGAAGCACTTTATCGCTTATGAGAAGTCATATTCTGCATGTCCAGCCTGCAATATTGATGCAATAACTCTGAATGGAACACAAGGTCAAGTACTCGATTCAACATTTGAGGTCAGTGGACCTGCTGATTTGAATGATCTTAAACTGATCATGCCAGACATTGCATATCAAGAGACATATCATATCTCAGCATCTAAGGTCAACAGCCTTAGCATAGGCCTGATAGAGAGTCCCTCTAGCTCAAAGAAGAAACCAAACTACGAAGAAATGCATGATATGGAAGAAAGTAACTTGGAGAATACGCATGTCCCTGGATGTGTTAGAGAAGGAACAAAGCCCTGCCACTATGACTTAAGATCTCCCAGCGCTTTGTCCATTTGCAAATCAAATCAAATGGATTATTACATTGTTCCCAAACCACTAGACAACAGCAGAACTGGAGGTAAGATTTTTGAGAAAAACCATCTTTACTTGTTCTGAGTCAGTATAATGTCTTTTGCGATAAACAAGAAAAAGGAGATTGCCTTCTTAGTTTTTAACTTCAGCATAATCTAAGTCTATGTTCACTGTCTTATGAATTTTCCAAATTGCATCTTCACAGGGTTCCTTAGCCTTTTGAAACCAAAAGTACACATCTTATATAGCAGCGCTCTTGCCGCATTGGGATTTGCAAGCCTAGGTCTTGGGCATGACTTCTTCTATGCTTTGACTCTCTAAACAACTGACCTATGACATGCCAGACATGATGCACATTTGGAGTTTTCCTTTCAAAAACTAGGTACCAAGTGATGCTGTATTTCATCCAAGAGATAAAGATAGATGTTCATTGGCTGCTAGGCAACCGTGAGAGGTTATAATCTCATTCCCAAGCTCAAATTGTTCATAATGCAGGAATTACATATAGAAGGTAACAAGGTCTCAACATGTGTAGTGGTGGTTCCTTTAAGTGCCATCTCATGACTCTCCAAATCAGGGTGAACGGTCACCATATGTACACGTACCAAATATTTAATCCCATGAGTTAAACAGTAAATTCAACTCTTTAGAACGTTAGATGTTTTCCGAGATGCATCTTACTATTTTGTTTTAGTATTCTCAAAGTATCGTAAGATACCAAAAAGAAAGGAAAAAAGTCCTAATTTGTCCCTCAACAAGTTACTTTTGTTTTATTATACCTCCATTAGAAGTTGGCAACAAAAACCCCTCGTCGTTACGCATACACCCTTATTCTGTATGATATTTCTAGTTTGCTAATATTATCAAAGCTGGAGCTGCATAACTACCAGGTGTGAGGACATGTGGAAAACAATACATGAATTTCACCTAAATCTCAAAAAGAAATCTAGCCTAAGGTAGACCAAATCTTCTATTAACTTTAAATTATGCATTCAACAACAAGCTATGTGCATCCAACTAGATAATGCAAACTAGAGTTTCATGAAATTAAGGTAAACTATAACAGTGCAGAAGCAGTATGTAACAGAGATCAGCAAGTTGTGTATACGAAAAATTTAAGCAAAGTTAACAAGAATTCCAGATAAAAAAATAGTGCCTGGGACAAGAGACATGTCAAGGACTGCATTTGGTTTGTTCAACCTGAGTCACTGAGAAGTGCTAATGACTTGTTCCTGACCATACCCAAAAACTGAGAAGGTTGAAACTGGGAAGCTCACTCCTTTAATGGACAAATACATAGACAGACCCTTAAAGTTCTCATCTCTTTTCATGTAGACACCTCAACTGAAGTATTCACCTATTAGACACTTCAGCCTCAGTCAATGTGTGCATATTAAACACAGTGTGCTGATATGGCATGGTGCATTTTACCCCTTTCTGTAGTGCACTAAGGGCCTATTTAGATGGGCTTATAAAAAGTAACTTATAAGTCAATGTTAAAAGTCATATGTAGATACGTTATGGACGGCGAAAGGTGAAAAGGTTCTGGTGAGGCGCTCGCCTTTTTGAAGTGTGGTGGCAATTAATACCAAAATTTTAAATATTTAATTGCATATATAAATAATCAAATCTCAATAGCAATAACAAATTACCCAATATTTCAATTCAAAACCTGAAAATAGATAGTACATACTAAAAGTCTAGAACTTGAATGAAAAAAAAAGGGATAATGCCCAACTACCCCCTCAACCTATGCCTGAAATCTCAGAGACACACTTATACTATACTAAGGTCCTATTACCCCTCTGAACTTATTTTATTAATAATTTTTTACCCCTTTTCGACTTACGTGGCACTATCTTGTGGGCCCAACGATGGTTGACTTTTTTTAAAAAACTAGTGTCACGTAGGCTAAAAAGGGGTAGAAAATTACTTATAAAATAAGTTCAGGGGGTAATAGGACCTTAGTATAGTATAAGTGTGTCTCTGGGATTTCAGACATAGGTTGAGGGGGTACTTGTGCATTTTCCCAAAAAAAAAAGAACAAAAGTCAAAACGCTGAGAAAAAAACAAGGTAGAAGTACTCTAAAGTCTGAAAAAGAAGAAGGAAAAAGAAGAGGAAGGAGAAAATAGAAGAAATCTGAAGAAGAAGAAGAAGAAGAAGAAGAAGAATAAAAAGAAGAAGAAGAAGAAATTAGAAGAAGAAAAGAAGAAATATGTATTGATTGGACTTTGGAGTCGCCGGATAAGTCCGGCCGGTTGCCGGAGAAGTCTAGCTGAGCCGACTGGTTGGAGCCGTAGTTGTAGTCTATGAGTGCAACTAAGCAAATTTAGAAAGATAATCCTAAAATTGCCTGTTGACTTTTAAAACCCTAAATTGGTCGCTTTATTTTAAGATAATACAAAAGGCGATGCCTTTTTGTTGCCTTAATCGCCTCTCGCCTTTGTCACCATGGTGTTGCCTTTTGAAGATCGCCTCGCCACAAAGCTTAGGCGATGAAGGTTCGCCTCGCGTCACCTCACCTCTCGCCACTGGCGATGAGGCGACCACCTTTCAGAACACATGTAGATGTACCTTACTTTCGACTTTTCACTTATTTTAAATGTACTTTATAATCTTTCCAAACACCTCAAAAAATATATATACTTAAAAGTCAAAAGCACCCAAAAATAAGTTAATCTAAACGGGAACTAAATGACTTTTTAGAATCTAGGTTTCATTTTTACTTGAAGTTAGTTCTGTTTCTGTCACCAGATTCTCATTGGAAATTTCCGAAGCAGCATAGACTGCTTCGAACTGATTAACTCCCAAGAAAGATGACATTCTTATTGTTGGATTAGAATTATCATTGACACAGAACATCACACTTTTATATCATTCTTCCTATGACCTTTAACCATAAAAGTAAAATGGAAACTTCGAATACGTATTGACAATAATAAAATTACAAACCAATCTTCACAAAATCCTAGGTTTCTCTGGACATCTCAAGATGTCAGTTTCTGCATATGCAACTACACAAATATGACCATTGAGAAACTCAATATTCATTCCAGAATCATCGAAACTCCATGGATTCTTCCGATGAAAACCTTGTTAAAACCCTTTTAAGAAACCCATCAATTCACAGCTGGAAAAGATGCAGCTCTATTTTACCATCAATCATGGTGATTTCTGGTTGTAACTTAAAGGGTACGGCAATATATTGGGCTGTCTGTAATCTTTATCCTTTTGCTACTCAACATGGTATGTGGGTGATAGTTCAGATGGATGGACAACTAAATCTGAGGTTACCAATTAAAAGAGTGGTAAAGAGGGATACGAGTCAAATGATTACTATTGATGTTGAAGTAATGAATATTCTTGGGGTTCTTTGCGCTGTACTGGAGTCTTTGTCAAAGGGCACTTCCATTCCAGGGAGATTGTTCAGAGAAAGATTCAAAGCAAAAGCAAAGATGCGCATTCATTCACTCGCGAGAAACCTTGTCCGCTTTCTAATTACACGTGTCAGGGGAAGTGGATAGAATGAAAAGAAATGAGGATCCATCTGCTAAGCTGGAGAAATGGAGCAAATACAATACACAGGAATAATGGCTAAGAGTATTTGGTCGGAAGTCAATATTTCGGGGGGAAATTTGAACTTTTGCCAGAAAATTGCAATGTAGTTTATAGATCATTTCAATAAAAACTGATAACTAGAGCACTAAGAGAAAGAAAACCATACAAAGGAAGACCCGTGACAACAGCTTCGCTAGATTTAGATGGAATATTCACTTTGAGAGATCACAAAATGCATTGGTAAATACTTCCTGCCACTGTAAACCATGAAAATTCAACAACCAGGTGGAACTTAATTCAAAAAAAAAAAAAGCTAAAATTTGTAACCTACAAGCATGATTTGTCACTAACTTAGTGAATCTAGCTAACTTGGTACCAGTCACCAATAGAAGATTCGAAGTGGGGGCTCGGAACAGAAGAAGCAAGAATAATGGTATTAATTTGATTTACATAATACATCCAGTTTTTTCTAATGTCAAGTGCTATGAAGAATCTTAAACTGTGCTATTTTTAAGTCCTACTTACTTCACATGCAGGTAAACTTAAAGCTGCTCAACGTTAGCTGATTTATTCTCTGAAGCTTGAGGTCCTTGAAACAATCAGTGAAGTCATGCAAAATCCTACCCCTTGTCTTATAAGTGGTCCTCCTGAGGGCTGTCAGCATCAAGCAGCTCTACATATTCCCAATATTCATGCAGTATCGTCTTTGACGCCCTGTTTAGGTGTGATAGAACTCTGTATATTCTCTCACATTGAGGATGTGATCTGTCTCCTGAATAGAAATAATAAATTTTATCTTTCACTTTGATGAAGCTACCGCCTGGCGACTTTTGGACTCCTGTGTCCCTCATGATCTTTCTTGCTACCCTAGCTTCACTCCACCTACCAAGAGCAGCATATGTATTGGACACAAGGGAATAATTTCCACTATTACGTGGTTCAACTTCAGTTAGATGCTGAAGAGCTTGCTCCCCAAGTTCAACATGACCTTGGTTCCTGGCTGCAGCAAGAAGTGATCCCCAAATTGCTGCATTTGCTTCAAACGGCATCATTTTAACCATATTTGCAGCCTCATCGAGATAACCAGCACGCCCAAAAAGATCAACCATGCAACCATAGTGTCTGATGTCAGGACTAATACCATGTTTTTCTTTCATTGTCTTAAAATACAATCTGCCTTCCTCCACGAGTCCTGCATGGCTACATGCAGATAATAGTGCTATAAAGGTGACACTGTTTGGCCTAATTCCAACCATTTCCATCCGAGAAAACATGTTAATTGCTTCTCTTCCATATCCATTGACAGCCAATGCAGAAATCACTGTTGACCAAGTAACACCACTCCTAATTTCCATGCTTTCAAACAATTCTACAGCCTTCTTTACATTTCCTGATTTCGCATACATATCAATAAGTGTATTGTTAAGAGATACAGTTCTGTGAAACCTGTGTTTTATAATATAACTATGGATCCATTCACCCAACTCATGCTCACCCAAGTGGGCACAAGCTGAAAGTGCAGCTAACATGGTTACTTCATCAGGCTTAGTACTAACCTCCACACTCATCATTTTCCTGAAGACACCTATAGCCTGAGAAAACTGATTCCCCTGAGTGTAGCCCGCAATGATGGTAGTCCAAGAAACCACATTCTTCTCCAGCATATTAACAAACAGGTACTTGGCGGTGTCCATATCATGAGCCTTAACATAACCCGCTATCATGGCATTCCACAAGCTCACATCTTTGTTACGCGTTTCATCAAACACCTTACGTGCATCAGAAATGCACCCAAAAGAAGAATATATCCGTACAAGGGACGTTGCTACATGTACATCATTGTTCAATCCAGTTAAAATAGCTTCACAATGAATTTGCGTAGAGGTGATGAGACAAGTTACAGCATTCAACACAAAAGGGATAGAGTAAGTATCATGATATAAGCCAATGGCTCGAGCTTGTTTATAAAGGCAAATTGCATCATTAGATAAATGTTGTTGTCTAGAGAAAATACTGATCAAAGTATTGTAAAGATATATGTTTGGATTTGGGTTGGAAGTGAAAATTGAATATGCATAACTGACAAAGCCAAGGGCGGAACATGTGTGAAAGAATTGGCTGAGAATGAAGTTGTCTTCATCTAAAGCACGATGTAGCATGAAGCCATGAGTTTGATAAATGTGACTTTCGTTGCAACATTTTTTAAGCAAAGGTAAAAATGTGGCTTCTAGCACAAGACTGGATTTGTGGTAGTTGTAATGGGGATGATAGAAGTTGGGTTTTAGTAGAAAATTAACAAGTTTAGAGGATGGCCACAACATTTGCTGGATTTGTGGTAGTTGTAATGGGAGTTGGATTTTAGTAGAGTATGAACAAGTTTTGAGGATGGCCTACAAAATAGCCGCAACATTTGCTTTTATAAAAAATGTGTCCTCAACAATTATATTGTCAAAGAAGGTCAATAATGGGTTCAGCCATTATACGTGTGATATTTGTACAAACAACTTATACTTCTCCTAGTTTTTAAGGAAATTTTGATCAAATAATTATTTCATATCAATTCACTAAAATGATATATTTTTAATTTTTTTTTCAAAATTATTATAATCTTTTTTCACAATAATGTTTTATATTTTATTTTATTCAAAAAAAATTTAATGACAAAAAAACAAACATTACTGTCACTGACATTTTTACGGTTCAATACCTCAAAACACATGTTACAGCTCAAATATTACTTACAACAACATTTTATATTTATTATCTCCCTCATCTTCATAAGTCAATCATAGTTCCACCTTTTAAATACTACGCTCCTCCATATCCATTTAAAACCTTAAACCCCTTAAATCTTAAACTTCAATTTCTAAGAGTTTTATTTTTTCATTCATGGCAACAATCAATTTCAACTCATTCCATAGTAATTGATACAACAAGTCATCAACACTATTTTAACGGATCCTAATTTTGAGAAAAAGAAGAACCCAACTAAGGAAGAGATTGGGGAGAATGTGAACTTTTTGCTGAGTTTGAGAAAAAACAGTGGTTTAGTTCTTGCACTAAGCTGAAGAGATTGGTGATAAAATCAATGACTTTGAGCTTCAAGAGAAAGCCCAAAGGTTTAGTTTTAAAATTAGCTATAAAATGTGCTTTAGGTTAACGTATTGTAAAACGTTATTGATATTAACATGAGAAAATTAAGGGAAATGTGTCAAATAAGTCTTGTTTTTGTTTGACAGTTTGACTATGAGTTGGTCAAATGCTCTTTAAAATGTAATTAAGTAAATTTGGGATCAAATTAATATTTTTAAAATTTTCTAATCTTTTATAAAATACAAAAAAAACACACTTTTAATTCAAACCAAACCACTTAAAAAGAAAAATCTTTTCATCTTCACTCCTGTCTTCTCTCTCTTTTTTTCTTCCTCTCTTTGGGGATCGTTCTTCTTTTTCCTTATAAGTTCGAAAATTCGTCGTTACTCTTTCTCTCCATTCATAACTCTTCCTCTCCAGTCCTCCATTACTCTCTTATTTTTTTTGAATTGTATTCGTGTTCGACTGGAAATGGGTAAATTATTTTTTTGAAATTTTTGGAAGTTTTTTTCTTGGATGAATGAACAATAAAACGTTCTGTAGATGTAAAAATTGAATAATCGACTTAATGGTGTGTATTATTTATTATTTTTGAAAGAAGATCAGTCAACTCAAAAAATCCTTATTTTGAGGATATGTATATGTATTGTTATCATGTAGTGAAAAGTCGTTTTTTTTTGTTGTCTTTTTCTGGTCATTTTGTTGATATGATTTTAGAAATATAGTGTTGTTCAGGCGTCCAAAATATATTTCATTTGTTGAAATATTTAGCATATGTTGTAACATTTTAGTGATATGTTGGTGCATATTCAAACAGTTATCATATGTTATAACATCTCACTTTATGTCAACAAAATGATCATCGGTTACCACATAAGATTCAAATATTGCAATAATATGTACATTTGTATCAACATATGATTCATCTATTGCTACATAAGATTTATATGTTGCGACAAAAATTTTATGTGTTGCAACAGCAGGTACATATGTGGCAACATAATGTTAATTTATGACAACAGACTATCCATCCGTTGCAACATACTGATATTATTATTTTATAATGAATTGTAAAATCTCAATATTTTTTTATTACCTTGTAGATGAAATGATACAAGAAGCTTCGTCCATGACAATAACTCAGTCTACATGTGCCCCAACAGAAAGGATATATGTGGCAACATATGTCACATAAAGAAGATATGTGACAACATATGTCACAGAAAGAAGATATGTGGCAACATATGTGACATAAAAAAGATATGTGGCAACATATATCACAGAAAGAAGATATGTGACAACATATATCACAGAAAGAAGATATGTGGCAACATATGTCACAGAAAAAAAATATGTGGCAGCATGTGTCACAGAAAAAAGATATGTGTCAACATTTTATTGTAACCAATGTGGTGTCTTGACAACATATATAACATTTGTTGTAAAAAAATTATAAAATTATCTACATTTACCCCAATAGAAAGGATATATGTGGCAACAGATGTCACACTATGAATTATCAAAAAGAATTTAAAAATAAAATAAAAAAGTATAAAACGATCGTTTTGTTTCATATTTCAAATTTAATTTATTTTTACTAATTTTCGTTTTCTTTTCTCTCTTTTCTTTCTCTCGTTCCATTTTTTCTTTATAATTCAAATTGTTGTTATGTTTTCCACAACATCAGTGATAATATGTTACGATTTTCTTCTACAACAAAGCGTTGTTGCCCTCATCATTTCTAGTTTATCGTTGATATCTTCTAATATAAAATAGGGATGATGTCCAAGTACCCCCTCAACCTATGCCTGAAATCTCATAGACACACTTATACTATATTAAGGTCCTATTACCCCCTGAACTTATTTTATTAATAATTTTTTACCCCTTTTCGACCTACGTGGTACTAACTTGTGGGTCCAACGATGGTTGACTTTTTTAAAAAAATTAGTGCCACGTAGGCTAAAAAGGGGTAGAAAATTACTTATAAAATAAGTTAGGGGGGTAATAGGACCTTAGTATAGTATAAATGTGTCTCTGGGATTTCAGACATAGGTTGAGGGGGTACTTGTGCATTTTTCCTATAAAATATAATAGTTATTGGTATTAATTCAAGACTTTTTAGTGGTTTTTATCACTTATTTGTTTGTAGGATGGTTAGGTTGTTATTCCTTTTGAAATATTATCTTGAAAAAAGTACATTTTAAGATGTACATGTTGCCACATATGACATGTCTGTTGCAATTTTTCCAACAAAACGTGCATATGTTGTCACATATGTCACTTCAAGGTTGACTTAATCGATGATTGAGCGATTTAGGAATGAAAAAATATCAAATTCAATCAAATTTTAGTACTTTGGACCATAATTAAGCAATAAAAATATGCTATAACACTTGGAATAACGATTTACAACGATGTTATATAACTATCATATGAAGTTACTTGATCACTGTATGATGAACTAGTGATATGATAACATTTATAAAAATAATTGATAGAATTGAGAAAGGTTGTTATATTATACTATAATTTTGTACTTAAACATGTTGTATGACTATATATTGGTGTTACATGTTGAATTATGTGACAATTTAATTGAATAAGCCCCTCAAAGACCATTTTATGATATACATATGTTGCCACATATGACATTTCTGTTGTAATTTTTCCAACAGAACATGCATATGTTGCCACATATGTCACTTTAAGAATGGGTTAATCGATAAATTGAACGATTTATGAATGAAAAAATATCAAATTGGACCAAATTTTAGTACTTTAAATCACAATTAAGCAATAAAAATATGTTATAACACTTGAAATAACGATTTATAAGGGTGTTATATAACTATCATATGTAGTTACTTGATCATTGTATGATGAACTAGTGGTAAATGATAGTCTTTGTAAAAGTAATTGATTGAATTGATTAACGTTGTTGTATTAGACCATAATTTTGTACTTAGACATGTTATAAGACTATATCTTAGTGTTACATGTTGAATTAGGTGACAATTTAATTGACTTAACCCCAAAAGATGATTTTATGATATACATATGTTGCCACATATGACATTTATGTTGCAATTTTTCCAACAGAACGCGGATATGTTGCCACATATGTCATTTCAAGGATGACTTAATCGATAAATTGAGCGATTTAGGAATGAAAAAATGTCAACTTGGACAAAATTTTAGTACTTTAAACCATAATTAAGCAATAAAAACATGATATAACACTGAAAACAATGATTTACAAGGGTATTACATAACTATCATATGTAGTTACTTGATAATTGTATGATGAACTAGTGGTAAATTAGTCTTTGTAAAAATAATTGATAGAATTGATTAAGGTTGTTGTATTAGACCATAATTTTGTACTTAGACATGTTATAGGACTATATATTAGTGTTACATGTTGAATTAGGTGACAATTTAATCGAATTAACCCCCAAAAGATCATTTTATGATATACATATGTTGCCACATATGACATTTCTATTGCAATTTTCCCAACAGAACGTGCATATGTTGCCACATATGTCACTTCAATGATGACTTAATCGATACATTGAGCAATTTAGGGATGAAAAAAATATTAAATTTGACAAAAATTTAGTACTTTAAACCATAATTAAGCAATAAAAATATGATATAACACTGAAAACAATGATTTACAATGGTATTATATAACTACCATGTCAATTGAGACATGCAAGTCAGATGTTGCTACATGTCTAGCTTATATGTTGCAACATTTGTCAATTTTGTTTGCTATTGAAATAACCAATCCGTTGCTACATATGACTATAGTTTGTTTCAATAGTCAATTGTGCAATATATAACAATCTGTTGGAAACGCGAACGCAAATTATTGAAAAAATTGCAGGTGCTCAAATGATATGAATGATTTCAAAGAACTATTAATTTTACATATCAAAACAATTGTGTGTGACCCTAATCATTTATGAAGCAATTTTAGTTGAGAGCAACCAAAATCTAATCCATTCATTAAATTAGTTAAATCTGATTCAAGAAGAAGAAAAGAAGAAAGCTGAAGGACTAGCAACCAAGACCAATAATGTACGAAAAGAAGAAGAAAAAGATAAAGAGAACGAGACGAAAGACAGGCAAGCAAGCAAGAACGATGAAGAAGAAGAAGAGGAAGAAGAAAATATAACGAGAGGTGAGGGAAAATATTTTATTTCCCCTTTTGATACAGCTTGCTGGCGGCTTCCCCCAATTTTAATTCCCACCAAAATTGGTTAAATTATGTTTTAGTCAATATATCCTTTTACCCTTCATTTAATTCAATGGACCAAATTGTCGACTTATAAACTTGAGGGCAACTCTACAGTCCTTAATTATTAATCATATAATTGTCGCCTACACCCTATACTTAAGACTTATGTCATCACCCATTTATTTTGAAATATTATTGTCATTTTTTTTAAAAGTACCTACTAACATTTTATGTCTATTTATTTCGTCAGTTTTTTTTTGTCCTTTTTCATTATTTTTTTCAATAAAATAAAACATAAACGTTACTCTAAACCGCGTTTATATTAATTTTGTAAATTTTTTTTAAAAAAGTACTATTTTGGTAAATTAATTTAAATAATAGCTTAGTTTGGACAAAAATTTCATAGTTTCCCTTTTAGAATTAAACCATATCAATTTTGACAAACATTTTAAGATCTATTTTTTATCATATTGATGTAAAAAAATTGCAACTTTTTGTACATATCATATAGTTTCCAAAAATCTGATTTTTTATTTTAAAATTTTAAATTATTATAGTCTAATTTAGCTTTAAAAGTTAGTCTAATTGACTCTAAAAAGCAAAACATGATAACTAAAACAGGACATAGAAAGTACATTTTAGATGAAGAAATGCGTAAAATAAAATCCCTTCAACTATTTGAATTGGTATAAAAATTATTTGTCATTCACCTTTAGGCCCCCAAGTACCTTAACCTCAAACTTTTGTCTCTTAGGCACATATTTGTCATTATCTTAATAACTTTCTAAAAGTAAAATAATTAAATATTTATTTATTATGTTGCTAAATCTAATTGGTTCAAATTTAAATTCTTCTCAAATAGATAAGGAAAAATGCACAAGTACCCCCTCAACCTATGTCCGAAATACCACAGACACACTTATACTATACTAAGGTCCTATTACCTCCCTAAATTTATTTTATAAGTAATTTTCTATCCCTTTTCGGCCTACGTGACACTAGCTTGAAAAGAAAAGCCAACCAGCGTTGGGCCCACAAAATAGTACCACGTAGACCGAAAAGGGGTAGAAAATTATTAATAAAATAAGTTCAGGGGGTAATAGGACCTTAGTATAGTATAAGTGTGTCTATGAGATTTCGGGCATAGGTTGAGGGAGTACTTGTGCATTATCCCAGTAAATAATAAAAAACACATATAATTCACATTTTGATTTGATACACTTGAAATTCATCTGTCATATAAATTGGAACAAAGGAAGTAACATATTTCAAGACAAAATTACGTAAAAAGTGTTATAAATCACAATAATTAACAACTTAAAGTATCAATAAAAGGAACATAAACAAAATTTTGAACTCTCGAAATTCCATCTCATCTATCAATTTGAACAAAAGGAGTAACACATATTATGTTCCCAACAATTTTTCGCAACAATTTTCGTAAGCGCTGAAATTACTAGTATAAATCACAATAACTAATGTTCGCAACAAACTTTTGTAAGCGCTGAAAATTAAGTGCAAGCAAAATAAAATGTGATTTTTATTAATGAATCTTGTGAGTAAAGTTTGGGTGTTCTCTTGTTCTTCTCTCCTAAACGTCTCCGTTATTCGAGAGACTTCAATAGCGTATTTTTGAAATGTAGAAAGATGTAGACCTCCTTGAGATGTATTTGATCTCCAGGAACGTCGGGTAATACTTCGTCGTTACAAGCAGATCTCGGGGAGGAACTCCATTGATCACTCGTTTGAAGAGTTATGTAGTTGATGTTGTACCTTTCTACAATTGCAGAATGCTTGTTGAAGAGTTTTATTCATCCCTTAGAATGTCATGTACATCGTCTTTTAATAGTTGTAGGGGGTGGACAAGAATACTTATGCCAAAGGATGACATTTTGACACTTGACGGATTGTGATTAATTCTTGCACTTGATTGAGACTATCACCTCATTTGAACACATGACACCGCCTTATTGGTCTTTGATGCCTATTCACTATGAAATGTGACGTGAATTTAGGCTTCAAGGTGAAATGAACCTTGGATTTGAATTTAATAAAATAACTTCATTTATTTGTAAAACTCAAATTAATCATTCATCCCAAATGAGCATGGATTCAATTCATATGAATTTTATCCTATAATATTTATGTGTTTACAAATGCCCCTTACTTTGATACGTGTCAACGTGCAGGCTTGTCGAAGTTTTGCGATGAGACATTAAGTAACATGAATGTGTTTTCATTTTTTGAGACTTGTCAACGTGTAGACTTGCCGAATTTGACGGCGAGAGTTTAAGTCTTCATGAATGCATTGTTGAGACTTCAAGAGTATTTGTAGTTGTAGGGGGTGGAAAAGAATGCTTATTATTTGCCAAAAAATTTCATTTTGACACTTGGTGGATTGTGATTAGTTCTTGCACTTAACTGAGACTACCACCTTATTTGGACACGTGGTGCCGCCTTATTGGTCATGAATGCCTACTCATTGTGACACGTGATATGAGTTTGTGCTTCAAGGTGCAATGGACCTTGGATTTGAATTTAATAAAATGACTTTATTTATTTATAGACAAAATTAATCATTCCACCGAAATGAGCATAGATTTAATTCAAATTTAGTATGAATTCAATCCAATAAAAATTATATGTCTAACTAACAACTTAAATTATCTAAAAAGTTGACTCCAAATTTCATCTTATTCGTAAAAAGATTCCGTAAGCACTAATAATTAACTGCAAGCAGAACAAATAAAAGAAAAATGTATTTTTTATTGATGAATCTTGTGAGTACAATTATTGTTCTCTTGATTCTTCTCTTCGAATTTCTTCGTGATTTGAGGAATGTTAGTAGTGTATTTTTCAAACGTAGGATAATGTAGACCTCTTTGAGATATGTTTGATCTCCAGAAACATCGGGAAGCAATTCGTTGTTTCAAGTCGATCTACGAGAATAACTCAGTTGACCACTTATTTGAAGAGCTAGTATTTGATCTCCAGAAACGCTGGGGAATAATTTTTCGTTTAAAGTCGATCTTCGAGAAGAACTCTGTTGATCACTTCTTCAAAGAGCTATGTAGATGATGTGGTAGCTTTATCCGACGCATGCTCTAATGCTTCATGAAGTCTTTTGTAGAATTCCCTTCAGAGTGTCATGTCCATCTCGTACTTATAGTTGAACGGAGTGGTTTATGGTTGCTTATGATTGGCAAAACAATATCATTTTGACATTTGGCGGATTGTGATTGATTCTTGCATTTGACTGGGACTACCACCTCATTTGGACATGTGGCGTCATGATATACCGTGGTTTCACGGTATAATTAATACTTTTTCCTTAAGTTTAGTATGTCCGAAAGTCTTTTTGTGCTAATTTTTATATAAGTTTCTCTTTGTTTTGCAGGAAATCTGTCCAACGCTGAACGCGGAGATTCTGAGCAAAGAAATGCAGAAGAGACCACCTACGGAGCTTATGACGGTCCGTCGTGCTTGTGACGGTCCGTAGGTGGCAGCGTAGTGCAGCTACTGAAGGAAGATGGGGAAGTCTGACCAAGTGTGGGGTTACGAAGCTTGTGACGGTCCGTCGCGTCTATGACGGTCCGTCCTGCAGGTTCGTCATGAAGTTCAGAGAAGTGATCCCAGTACCTAGATTCCAAGAGTTGAAGTGTTTTGGAACGAAGACCCTCGACGGACCGTTGTGCCTATGACGGTCCGTCATACTTGCCGTCGAGGGGAATGAAGAGAGCAGCAGAAGAAATTGCACAAGTACGGGACGACGGAGTCCATCACGGTCCGTCGTGACCACGACGATCCGTCGCGTGGTCCGTCGACCCAGCCGCGTTTTGGCATATTTCCAGCAAATAGAGTCCTTGTGTAATTAGGTTTTTATTTTTTTTATAAATAGTTCGAAAAACCTCGTTTTTGAGGTTAGACTTTTGGATTGTTAGACTTTTGGATTGTGAGACTTTTGGATTGTGAGACTTTTGATTGTTAGACTTTGTGTATTAGTGTTAGATTTTGAGATTCTTGCAAGGGATTTTTGGTGATTAATCAAGCAAACTTTCGGATTTTATTCTTTCTCATTGAAGTAAGTACATGAATTCTTATTTAATATATTTGAATATTGTGTTTATGGCTATGAGTAACTAAACTCCATAACTAGGGTTGTGGGAACCATAGGCAAATAATGAGATAAACCCTAACTAAAATAACAATTCTAGAATAGTGTCTTGCATGTATTAATAATTCTTTCGCTTAGAAGTCCTTTTAACGGATGGCCAACGTTAGAACTCGCCTTAATGCTACTTGCCGGACCAAGGAGGTATATAATAGGAAAAGAATTATTAATATAGATTTAGTGTATACTATCTAATAGGCTAGTATTGATTGGTACGAGGTAATAACTTAGTCAAATATCGAATACGATGCTTAATATGAGGTAGGATAAGGGTTAGGATAGCAACACACGTAGCCGGACCAAGGTGCGGAGTGAGATTTTCTAGATGCCGGACCAAGGATTTAGAAATACATAACTTATCACTTTGCATGCAAGATACTAGGAAAGAATTGTTATAGTTAGAATTATCAAGTTATGAACCTGTGGGGAACACGTAAACCCTAGTTACTTTGATTAATTGATTAAAATCAAACTGTTAAAACGATTAAGTGTCTATTTCAAGTTCGTTATTAATTTTACTTAGAAATAGAAACCCCCCTTTATTGTTTTTACTTTCCAAGGAAGTCATTGACCAAACAATAGTAATAACAGGTTGAAGTTAAGTCTAGACTATTTTCCTCGTGGGAACGATCCCAACCTCACTAGTTGGGTTATTTACTTGACATGACCGCTTTACTTCTTATTTGAGAAGTAAGTTTGAGCGTATCAAATTTTGGCGCCGCTGCCGGGGAAAATTAGCTTTTAGATTAACTTGAACTTATTACTATAGTTTAGTTGATATTTTCTTGATTTTACTTTGTTTTATTAATTTTGATTTCTTTTTAGAACTATCCTCCTTGTATGCCAAATACACGGAGAGGAAGAGAACCCTTGTTTCCCTACGATCACTAGCTAGAGCGTACACTGCACAATATGAATCGAAACTTGGGAATAAATGATGATGATCCGAACCAGAACATCCCAGCTCCGGTGGATGTTCATGGTCAGATGTTACCCGATGCTCCGGGTGAACATCAACAGAGAGGACAAAATCCCATTCCACGGCCCCAAGCATACTATAGAGGGTATGATAACATAGAAAACTCGGATGGGCCACTTGTTTTGCCCCCTCTACCCACAGGCCACACCTTTGTGGTAACTAGTAGCCTGATGCAAATGCTCACTGTCATAGGTTTGTTTTCAGGGCTACCTTCTGAGGATCCACATGCCCATATAGCTAAGGTAAGGGCAGTGTGTAAAAGTTGTGTGGGGAGGCCTGATTTGGATCTAGATGTAATAGGGCTCAGAGTGTTTCCTCTCTCACTGACGGGAGAGGCTTCTATATGGTTCACTGAGCTTCCATACAACTCAATCTTCACTTGGAACCAATTAAGGGATGTTTTCTTGGCACGCTACTATCCGGTCTCAAAGAAACTAAACCACAAAGACAGAGTGAACAACTTTGTGGCACTACCAGGAGAGTCAGTTAGTAGTTCTTGGGATAGATTCACCTCATTCTTGAGAAGTGTTCCAAATCACCGTATAGATGATGAGTCACTGAAGGAATACTTCTATCGGGGACAGGATGATAACAACAAAGCGATGTTGGACACTATAGCAGGTGGATCTTATGGAGAATGCCCTTATGCTGAGATTGCTGAAAAATTAGAGAAAATCTCGTGAAATAACAAAGCTTGGAGTACTATGAAGTCCGATACAGGGAGAAACACCTTCGCAGTGCAGTCCACTCACAACCCAGCCACAGATGAGATACGTGAAGAAATGGCTCAGATGAGAACTGAGCTTGGGTTGGTACTAAAACATGTCACGGGGGGTGCTATAAAAGATAAATGCAGTCAACTACTTGGCTAAACCACCACCTCCAAACGATGAGTGTTATTATGAGGAGGATTGCTATGCAGTAAATGAACAGATGGGGGGTTTCCGACCAAGTGCCCAAGGCTCTAATCATGAGAATTGGCGCCAAGGTCAAGGGAACCAAGGTCGGAACTATGGTAACTACAATCGTCAGGGTCATTATGTTCGATATGGAAACTACAATCGCGACAACAACTTCAACAGAGGTAACTATGGTAATAGAAACGACAGGAATGGACCCTATGTTCCTCCTCAAAATCGTGAAGTTACTCCTAGTGATGGTGGAGGTAGTATGTCGCGAGTTGAGGATATGTTGCATAAAATGATGAGGAGGTTCGATGCTAGTGATGAGCACAATAAAGAGTTGAGGAATGATTTAGCGATTATTGGGTAAAAAGTTGATATACATGCAATATCGATTAAGCAACTTGAGTTACAATTGGCCCAATTATCTGCAACTGTGAACACACGGCAACCGGGCACTCTTCCTAGCAACACTGTCCAAAATCCAAAAAATGATGGACATTGTATGGCAATTACTACTCGCGGTGGCAAGCAAACCATTGACCCACCTATGCCATCTAATGAGAAAAAGGTGACAAAAGATACTGATAAAGTGGTAGATGTTGATGCTGAATTAGAGGATAACACTGAGAAAGATGTTGAAGTGCCTAAAAAGGTAATTCCTATGCCTAGGCCACCACCTTCATTTCCTCAAAGATTATTGAAAAAAATCGAGGATGGCAAATATTGGCGTTTTATAACAATGTTAAAGCAATTTTCCATCAATGTCCCTTTGGTAGAAGCTTTAGAACAAATGCCCGGCTACGCCAAGTTTATGAAAGATCTAGTCACAAAGAAAAGATCGGTCACTTTTGAGGATGATGATAGAATGCAGCATTGTAGTGCTATTGCTACAAGATCTCTGGTCCAAAAGAAAGAATATCCGGGTGCGTTCACTATTCCTTGTACAATCGGGCTATTACATTTTGCGAAAGCATTATGTGATCTGGGGGCAAGCATAAATCTCATGCCCCTCTCGATTTACAAGAAGTTGGGCTTGGGTGACCCAAAGCCCACTACGATGCGGCTACTGATGGCTGATCGAACAGTAAAATGGCCCATAGGGATACTTCATGATGTGCTAGTAAAAGTGGAGTCATTCATCTTTCCGGCTGATTTTGTTATTCTTGATTGTGAGGTTGATTTTGAAGTGCCTATTATCCTTGGGAGGCCATTCCTAGCTACAGGTAGAGCCTTAGTAGACATGGAAAAGGGGCAGATGAAATTTCGGTTGAACAATGAGGAAGTGACCTTTAATATTTGTAGGTCCATGAGGCAGAGTGGTGAGCTCCAACCGGCATCTGCTATATCCTACAACATGGGTGAGACATCTGAGACACAAATAGAAGAACGTCTAGGTGTCGAAGCATTAGCGGCAGTGATAATGAACTTTGATAGCGATTGCATTGAAGAGTATGAGTCATTAGTCGCGGCTCTTGACCGAGGTGATGTTCGGTTTAAACCAAAGAAATTTGAGCTTGATATGAAAAATCGCGAGTCCCCACCCGCGAAACCATCTATAGAGGAGGTTCCAAAAGTTGAACTAAAAGTCTCCCACCTCATCTTAGGTATGAATTCTTAGGAAATGGTGACACTTTTCCGGTAATCATTGCATCAGACCTGGATGAACAACAGGTTCAGAGTTTGGTGAAGGTACTAAAAAGGTTCAAAAGAGCTATTGGATGGACTATTGCGGATATTATTGGGATCCCTCCTGGTATTTGCTCTCATAAAATCCAACTCATGCCTGATCATAAGCCTAGTATTAAGCACCAAAGACGCTTGAATCCTCATATGCAAGAGGTTGTGAAGAAGGAAATCATTGAGTGGTTGGATGCCGGAGTAATCTATCCAATCGCCGATAGTAGTTGGGTATGCCCGGTTCAGTGTGTACCTAAGAAAGGGGGAATGACTGTGGTCCCCAACAAAAAAATGAACTTGTTCCAATGAGACCGGTTACTGGATGGAGGGTGTGTATGGATTACTGCAAACTAAATTCATGGACTGAAAAAGACCATTTTCCTATGCCCTTCATGGATCAGATGTTGGATAGACTTGCCGGAAAAGGGTGGTACTGTTTTCTTGATGGATATTCGGGGTATAATCAAATTTCTATTGCACCAGAAGATCAAGATAAAACCACTTTTACTTGTCCATATGGGACCTTTGCGTTCAGAAGAATGTCATTTGGGTTGTGCAATGCACCCGCAACATTTAAGAGATGTATGATGTCGATATCTTCTGACATGGTAGAGGACACTATAGAAGTTTTTATGGATGATTTTTCTGTGGTTGGTGATTCATTCGAGCGGTGTTTGACCAATTTATCTGAGGTCCTTAAGAGATGTGAAGACTGCAATTTAGTACTAAACTGGGAAAAGTGTCATTTCATGGTGAAAGAGGGTATTGTGTTGGGTCATCGCATTTCAGAAAAGGGCATAGAGGTTGATCGAGCTACAGTCAAGGTAATAGAGAGACTCCCCCCACCGATCTCTGTGAAAGGTGTAAGAAGCTTTCTTGGGCATGCAGGTTTTTACCGAAGATTCATCAAAGACTTTTCAAAGCTTGCACACCCGTTGTGCAAACTGCTAGAGAAAGATTGTAAATTTTGTTTTGACGAATCCTGTCTTAAAGCATTCGGTGAGCTCAAAGAAAAGTTGGTGTCTGCGCCTATCATTATTTCTCCGGATTGGAACAGTCCATTTGAGGTGATGTGCGATGCTAGTGGGGTGGCTCTTGGTGTAGTATTGGGACAGAGAAAAAACAAAATCCTTCACCCCATTTACTATGCTAGTAAAGCCCTAAATGAAGCTCAGAAGAACTACACAGTGACTGAGCAAGAACTCCTTGCAGTAGTCTTTGCTTTTGAGAAATTTCGCTCCTATTTGCTAGGTACTAGAGTTATAGTGCATACTGACCACTCAGCATTGAGATATTTGATGGTGAAGAAGGATGTGAAACCTAGGCTGATTCGTTGGGTATTACTGCTACAAGAATTTGACTTTGAAGTGATGGATAGAAAAGGAACTGAAAATCAAGATGCTGATCACTTGTCTCGTCTAAAGGATGAAGCCATGAGAGAGTTAGGGGATAAGATTGACATTGATGATACTTTCCCCGATGAACATGTATTGGCTGCTTCACAAGATTTGATCCCATGGTTCGCAGATTTTTTGAACTATCTGGCTAGTGATATTGTTCCATCAGACTTGTCCTTTCATCAAAGGAAAAAGTTCATGTACGATGTGAAGAAGTTCTTTTGGGATGAACCATACTTGTATAGGAGTTGTGCCGACGGGCTTATTCGGCGTTGTGTGCCAGAATGTGAAATGTTGAGTGTGTTGGAGGCATGCCATTCCTCACCCGTTGGTGGACATCACAGTGGTATCCCAACCGCGCATAAGATATTACAATGTGGTTACTATTGGCCAACTCTTTATCAAGATGCTCATGGGTTTGCTAAAGCATGTGACAGATGTCAACGAGATGGTGGTATTTCAAGAAAGCAAGAGCTCCCTCTAAACCCTATTCTTGTGATTGAGTTATTTGATGTTTGGGGTATTGACTTTATGGGCCCTTTCATGAGTTCTCATGGAATGAAGTACATTCTAGTAGCAGTCGATTATGTATCTAAATGGGTCGAAGCTAGAACCCTCACAAATAATGAAGGGAAGAGTGTCACTGCATTCTTGAAAAAGAATATATTCTCTCATTTTGGCACCCCAAGAGCCATTATTAGTGATGGGGGCTCCCACTTCTGCAACAGATTGTTCAAGGGGTTATTGGAGAAATACGGGGTTCGCCATAATGTGCCCACTCCTTACCACCCTCAAACTAGTGGGCAAGTTGAAGTGTCGAATCGGGAAATAAAACAGATATTGTCAAAAGCAGTGAATGCTAGTAGAACGGATTGGTCAAGGAGGCTTGATGATGCTCTTTGGGCCTACCGAACAGCATATAAGACTCCCATAGGTATGTCTCCATACCAACTTGTATATGGGAAAGCTCATCATCTTCCGGTTGAGTTAGAGAATAAATCCATGTGGGCTATGAAGAAGTTAAAAATTGATTGGAGCGAAGCTGCAGAGCAACGGTTAAATGGGTTGAATGAACTCGATGAATTTCGCCTAAATACTATACAAAGAAAAGATGAAGAAGTACCATGACAACAAAATTGAAAAGCGAGAATTTATGGTCGGGGATTTGGTGCTTTTATTCAATTCCAGGTTGCGCTTGTTTACGGGCAAGCTCAAGTCCAAATGGATTGGTCCTTACTTGGTTACCCAACTATTCCCTCATGGAGCAGTTGAGTTGGAAACTAAGGAGGGTGTGCGGTTCAAGGTGAATGGACAGCGCATAAAAATCTATTTTGGACATGATGAATCGGCAAATGAAGTGATAGAGGCATACCATCTTGATGAAGTCCGAGTAATCAAGTGTCCCCAGTCGTGCCGCGACATTAAATCAGGCGCTTGTTGGGAGACAACCCAATACATATTGTCTTTTTAGTAATGGTAGCATTTTTCTACTAATGGGTTTTAAATTTGCAGGCACATCACCAGGAAATTCTGCAGAAAATTACTCTGCAGCAGTCACTGACGGACACATCGACGGACCGTTGCGCCTGCGACGGACCATCGTATGCATCCGTCGTACCAGGTACATTTTTCTGTTATTTTGAAACTAGGGCACATACGACGGAACCAACGACGGGTCGTCACAACTGCGATGGACCGTCGTCGGGGAACCGTCGCGTGATTAATGAGGTATACCCGACCCGACCCGGCTGGACCCTTTTTCAAAATCAGACCGTTTAAACTCCCCAACCCCTCATTTCACCCCCATTACTTCATTATTTCTCCCATTACTCTTTCCTTCTCAACTTCCACAATCTATTCCTCTATCAACCACCGATCATTGCCCTCTCACAATTCTCCAAAGCCCTAAAGTGTTATCTACTAGTGGAAACTGCTGCTGTGAGTGTCTACCTTGCCACCGAGTACTTGTGCATTTGTTTTTCTCCATTTCTAAGGTATGTGTCTCTAATTTATACTCATTTATCTTGCATTTTTGTTTACTAGTTAGTTAGTTCCTCATCGTATTTTGTTTACTTTATATGATTTTGTGTAACCTAGGTTACAAAAGTTCGAAATTGCCATGCTTACCACCCTAGACATAGGTGCTTTTGCATTGCTAGTTTCCTAGGTAGTTGGGTTAGACACATGTATGTCCAAAACACTACAAGGTTGATGTGGGTTCATCGGGGATGCTTAGGGTACCCTTAGTTCTGTCACTGTCATTCAGAACGAGAACCCGATGACGAACTGTCGTACCTACGACGGACCGTCGTAGGGTCGTTGCAAAAGCCCTAGCACCCTGTCCCAACGGACACATGTGACGGATCGTCGTACTCACGACGGACCGTCCTGCTCAAGCGTTTCGGTTGTCAGAGACCCTGTTTCTAAGGGTCTCTCTTTTTTTCCCAAGTGTTCCCCAACGGACACATGTGACGGACCGTCGTCTTCACGACGGTCCATCCTGCACAACCGTTCTGGTTGTCAGAGACCCTGTTGCTAAGGGTCTCTCATTTTTTCTAAGTGTCCTTCAACGGACACATGCAACAGACCGTCGTATCTACGACGGGCAGTCCTGCATGACCGTCATGACGGTCAGAGACCACTCTCTTAAGGGTCTCCATATTTTTTCCCAAGTGTCCTACGATGGACATCTACGACGGACCGTCGTACCTGTGACGGTCCGTCCTGCACATACCGTCGTGCTAGTCAAAGACTCTCCTTCAGTGTTCTCTATATATACATAGTCCAAGTAAAACACGACGGACCCTATAACGGTCCGTCATAGTCATGACGAGCCGTCACCAGGCCCGTCGTGTGTCACTGTTTCTACAGCAATGACATACTATTTTCGATGTTTTATTTCGTATGGTCTCGCTTGTCTTGTTTTCCACTAATCGTACTAATATTGATCCTTTGCAGGTACTATCTACTATGGCACCCAAGAAAGACCGAACCTACGCACGCGGGCGATCAAAGTCTGTCGCCCCGTCTGCCCGCATGGTCATCAACTCTGATGATGAGCGTGACCCTGAATATGTGCCCCCAGGCACTTCCACACCTTCCCGTGCTGCACGTGCTCCCAGAGCCACACCCAAAAAGGTGGCGTCTAGCGTAGTCACTGCCTCCCAGTCTGATGAGGAGCGCACACTGACCGGCAAACCCTCTGGGTCAGCCACAAATAAGGAAGGAGCGTCTGGCTCCTTAGGAGTATTATGGTCCGAGAAAGCCTCTGGCTCTGCTGAGGTTCCCGCACCCGCCACCGCTACAGCGTCGTCCTCGTCTGATGAGGCTGACAGTTCAGACTCTACATCCGGCTCACCAGCTCAGGTCCCCACCCCAGCCTCTGACCAGCCCAACCGGTGGTGTGTCGACGGGCAGTTTCAAGTCTACTCCAATGCCAAGTTCCTGACTGATAAAAGAGTGATGACTCGAATACTCACTTTGGAGCAGCGGGTACTACAGGGAGTCTCCCGACGATGCCTGATATCCACAACCTCTTCACCAGGTATCGCTTGGAGTGGACAGCGCGCCCGTTGGGACGATACACCGAAGAAATGGTCCGAGAGTTCTATGCATGATACGTAGCGACTCTCCGATCACAGATCGATAGGCAGGCTGCCCCCACTAAACAGGCCCCACTAAAGCAGGTCCGAGTCCGGGGCATGCAGGTTGACATTTCCCTGCCAGCCATCCGCCGGTTTCTATACGGCGAGAGTGTTGATGCTACCCGGACCCCCCTCGGCAGCCCCCTCACTGTCGAGTTTGACTACCGCTGGCAGATAGTTAAGGATGGCCAGTTCTTGCGCGAGCCATCACTGAGAGAGACCACCAAGAGGTGGATGGACCTGCACCTGTCAGTAGATGAAGAGGGTGCCGATTGGGTGACTGAGCCGAAGGGGGCCATCAAGAAGGCCAACCTCACGTTCACAGCAAAGTTCTTGTGGCTGCTTGTCCGTCACTGCCTTTCCCCCACAGCTACTGATAACATCGTTACCTGGGATCGAGCAGTGTTGATGGCGGCGATGATAGCCGGATTTGAGGTGGACTTCGCATGGCTTCTCCAGGCAGTCATGCACGAGAGGGCATTCAAGGTCACTACTACCTACCCTTTCCCGTGCATGATCTTTGCCCTTTGAAGGTCCGCAGGTGTGCCCATATGGCACGTAGATCAGCTTAAGACCCCGCAGGGCACTGTTGACGTCGGCCTCATCAGAAACAAGGCCAATGAGTTGGCTCCACGCAGAGGGCCCCGTCCAGAGCTGCCCCCACTTGCTGATGATCTTGCTGATACGGTAGCCCAGGCCCGCACAGCTACACAGGCGTCCACTGACACTACCCCGGTCGAGTCTATCTCGGGTAGTAGCACAGACCCGAGCTCCTCTCGCACAGCCCCTCTACCGGCACTGGGCCCACTTGCTAGGGTCCAAAAACTAGAGGCACAAATGGCCACTCTTCTGCATCATATCCAGCCGTGGATGCAGAAGTCGATTACTGAGTCCGAAGAGCGCCTAGAGAGGAAAATGGTGCAGTTTACAGAGCGGAAGATCGCTGAGGTTAACCAGCGCCTGGACGCCTTTGAGTTGAGAGTGCTAGCCAAACCAGCCCCTCCCGTGGATGTGTCGACTCTTCAGGCTGCAGTCGACAGTCTTCGGTGCAGACATCGACATGATCCTAGAGGCGAGGGTGCCGGAGTCTGAGGCCCCTTCTGTCGAGCCTGCTGAGGACACAGTATTGGCGGCCTTGTTTGCTACTTCAAAAATTCCACCACCTCCCCCTTGAGAGAGTGCCAAGAGGCGTAGGGGTAGACCAGAGGATGAGGCGCGAGCAAGGAAGAAGGAGCGCCGAGAGATGGAGGCTGCGAGGAGAGCCTCACTTGCTAAGGAGGAGGCGCACCAGATCAGAGCATCACAGTTAGCGGCTGGGGCTTCTAGCTCCCGCACTGTAGAGATAGCAGGAGGCACTACTGATGGTGCGGTTGTTGCTGAGGACACCACTGAGGGTGTCCAAATTGCAGAGGACGTGGGTTCCGGGGAACCGGACCCACCAGCTTGCTGATCGACGGCGCTTTGCGCCACAGTTTGCTTCACCTACCACTCTAATATTTAGATTTTTATGCATTGGGGACAATTGCATTCTTTTTTGTTGGGGGTGGGGTAAATGGAAAGTGAGTGTTAGGATGAAGTTTGAGTATCCCAACTCACTATCCTCTTTTGGGGTTTTCTTGCCTGTGTTCTTTTTCCCCAAAAGACTGATTACTTTTTCTGTTGAACCGTCATGTTTATATCTTTTGTACATAGTTTAACTCTGAAGCATGATGGCTAAAATGATATCCTAATAAAACCGGAAAATGTTGCATGACTAGGCATAGTAACTGATAATTGTGTGGCTCTAAGCATGACACAGAGTTACACCATTGCATTACCCTAAGTCTTAAATTCGAACTAGGTGTCTGATAATCTGGTATAGTGATGAGATGTCAAGTGAGTGTGAGGAAAATTCGAATAAGTCCACTATTGGTACTGAGCTAGAACTTGCCTGGTTAGTTCTGCTAAAAGTAACTTGTAATAGACAATTAGGAAAGGATCATAGTCCCTTATTCAATATAGCTTATTTCTAGCCTAAATAAAAGAAACCAAATGAAAGTTATCTTTCTTTGATCCAAATAATCTGAGCTTAAAATTTGCTTTCTTTTTCACCCCAACTGATCTTTTCTGGGAACAATATGTTGGCCCTGGTCCCTCCTTGGACATGTGCACCTCAGCTTATGCCAAAAGCATAAGTTGAGGGTGGATAATGCATAAACAACCTTCGTTATGGCCCTGACCCAACTTTGGGTATTGTGTACCTTGACTCATGGCAAAGCCATGAGTTGAGGGTGGCTATTGTGAGGAATGCTCTGGAAAGTGGGGTTGAAAGAACAAAGAGAGAGAAAGAACAAAAGTAAAGTGATTCAAGAATTTGTTGAAAGAAAAGTAAAGAAAAAGACAAATATACAAGAATTACAAACAAGAAAAGAAAATAAAAGAGTCACTTACACAAATGAAGAAAGAAGGGAAAATATCAAGGTGAAAGAATAGGAGAAACTGGGCAAGATAAAATGATAGAAAGTGGAAGGTTTAACCGATATGTCAAGGAGGGCAAAAAGTCACTAAAGTATACCTAAATATACCCTACCTGACCTTGAGCCTTTGTTAGCAGCTAAGAAAGTCCTATCGCGATCCTAAGGGTGGTACAGCGAACTTAAGGCAGTGAAAATAAGGGCAAGCTTATGGAAATAGGTATGAATGAGTGTGACTTTGTTCTGAGAGCGAGCGTTGAAAAATAATCCTTATACTCAAACTAAAATCATTGTGTGAAAAATGAGGATTTTGTTTTAAAGTGAGGACACTAGTTGCAATACCGGAATTGTTAGCACCTCGGTGAGAAATTGAAGAGGATAGGCGTTAGTGCAGGGTGAGTCTGTGTCATGTTCTGATTCCACAAAATTCAGGCCTAATAGTGATAGCATGCATAGATTTGATGAGATTAATCGGGATTGATAGCCAAATGATTGCAAAGGATAAAACATGGATACTATTGTACAAAGATTGTGTAGTGAGTCATAGTGCGTCGCTTGAGGACAAACAACGAATTTAAGTTGAGGGTGTTGATATGCCGTGGATTCACGGTATAATTAATATTTTTTCCTTAAGTTTAGTGTGTCCGAAAGTCTTTTTGTGCTAATTTTTATATAAGTTTCTCTTTGTTTTGCAGGAAATCTGTCCAACGCTGAACGCAGAGATTCTGAGCGAAGAAATGCAAAGAGACCACCTACGGAGTTTATGACGGTCCGCCGTGCTTGTGACGGTCCGTAGGTGGCAGCGTAGTGCAGCTGCTGAAGGAAGATGGGGAAGTCTGACCAAGTGTGGGGTTACGAAGCTTGTGACGGTCCGTCGCGTCTATGACGGTCCGTCCTGCAGGTTCGTCATGAAGTTCAGAGAAGTGATCCAGTACCCAAATTCCAAGAGTTGAAGTGTTTTGGAACGAAGACCTTCGACGGACCGTTGTGCCTATGACGGTCTGTCATACTTGCCGTCGAGGGGAATGAAGAGAGCAGCAGAAGAAATTGCACAAGTATGGGACGACGGAGTCCATGACGGTCCGTCGTGACCACGACAATCCGTCGCGTGGTCCGTCGACCCAGCCGCGTTTTGGCAGATTTCCAGCAAATAGAGCCCTTGTGTAATTAGGTTTTTATTTTTTTTATAAATAGTTCGAAAAACCTCATGTTTGAGGTTAGACTTTTGGATTGTTAGACTTTTGGATTGTGAGACTTTTGGATTGTGAGACTTTTGATTGTTAGACTTTGTGTATTAGTGTTAGATTTTGAGATTCTTACAAGGGATTTTTGGTGATTAATCAAGAAAACTTTCGGATTTTATTCTTTCTCATTGAAGTAAGTACATGAATTCTTATTTAATATATTTGAATATTGTGTTTATGGCTATGAGTAACTAAACTCCATAACTAGGGTTGTGGGAACCATAGGCAAATAATGAGATAAACCCTAACTAAAATAACAATTCTAGAATAGTGTCTTGCATGTATTAATAATTCTTTCACTTAGAAGTCCTTTTAACGGATGGCCAACGTTAGAACTCGTCTTAATGCTACTTGCCGGACCAAGGAGGTAGATAATAGGAAAAGAATTATTAACATAGATTTAGTGTATACTATCTAATAGGCTAGTATTGATTGGTACGAGGTAATAACTTAGTCAAATATCGAATATGATGCTTAATATGAGGTAGGATAAGGGTTAGGATAGCAACACACGTAGCCGGACCAAGGTGCGGAGTGAGATTTTCTAGATGCCGGACCAAGGATTTGGAAATACATAACTTATCACTTTGCATGCAAGATACTAGGAAAGAATTGTTATTGTTAGAATTATCAAGTTATGAACCTGTGGGGAACACGTAAACCCTAGTTACTTTGATTAATTGATTAAAATCAAACTGTTAAAACGGTTAAGTGTCTATTTCAAGTTCGTTATTAATTTTACTCATTTAGAAATAGAAACCCCCCTTTATTGTTTTTACTTTCCAAGGAAGTCATTGACCAAACAAGAGTAATAACAGGTTGAAGTTAAGTCTAGACTATTTTACTCGTGGGAATGATCTCAACCTCACTAGTTGGGTTATTTACTTGACACGACCGCTTTACTTCTTATTTGAGAAGTAAGTTTGAGCGTATCACGTCACCTTATTGTCTTAGATGCCTAGTCACTCTAATACGTGGTATGAGTTTGGGTGTCAAGGTGAAATGGACCTTGGACATGAATTTAATAAAAATGGACTAATTTATTTGTAAAGCTAAAATTAATCATTCAATCCAAATAACAAGAATTTATTCCAAATTTTGCATGAATTAAATCCAATTAAATTTGTGTTTCTATAGATGCCTCTACTTCAAGCCTTGTCGTACTGTAGGTTTGCCGGCACTTGATTGCGAGACCTGAAGTATTATGAATTCAACAATATCACTCTTAAGACATTTGTTTGACTCGATTTCTTTCTATGAAACAAGTTTATGGTAAGGTCATGTGCAGCTCCATTTCAATATGCTCATAAGGACTCTTATTATTTCAATCCACCCGAGGGACGATATGGAGGACTCCCCAAAAAGGGACAAACAAATCAACCAAACAAAGTTATATGAATTTTGAGCTCTTTTTAGTAGTGGAACATCGAACTTATATATATGAGTTATCTTAGTTTATTTATGTATTATAACATCTTCTTTGTCCTTTTCATAATCATTATTGTGCTAATTTAGTACGCGACTTGTTGATATGATTGAAGCTATATCTACTTCATGGTGTTTGTGGAATATGATGAAAGAAATACTCCATAACTTTCTTGACTGATTCAGATCATCGCTAATTGTATGTTTCATGTTGATCAATAGATATGATGCCTTATATTTATTTAGCTATGAATAAGTGAGTTTTCATATTTGATGAAATAACTTAGACAAGAGATTTCTCAATGATAATAGTTACTTACGGACTAACATAGTGATGGAAATTAATATTGAAATACATAGTAACCTTTCTGAGATGACATATATAGAAATGAAAAAAAACCTTGTGAACTATTATGACATAAAAATAGGCTAATGCATGGCAAGAAGCGGGAGCATATTCACAAGTACTTAAATAGAAGAGCATTCTGTCTAAAAGTGAAGGCAACCTTCTAAAGAAATTCACAAGTACTTAAATAGAACTAGAGCATTCTGTCTAAAAGTGAAGGCAACCTTCTAAAGAAATTCAAAGCAGGGGAAGGCATTCTATCCCTAAATATGGGATGGCGGAGGTAGTAGAAACCAAAGGCCATAGACACCATTTTAGATGGTACCAAGTATAAAATGAATGCCACGACAAAGCACAGCCCAATAAATATCCCTGTGGCTCGAGGGTCACGCCAAGTTACCAATGCTTGCACTCTCTCCCTTTGTGTTGCGAAAACTCCCAAGATTATCTGAACCCGTTCCCGAAGCATGCGCAATTTATCATATCTGGCTTGTACCAATTCATTAGGTCTAGTGCAAGGCAATGCATCAAACTCTTCATCAAGCTCATCTCTATCTAGTGACTCTGCCAGTGAGATCTTTGGATCAAAGTGGGGTAAAGTATCTCGAGATTTGAACCTGTAATTCCAGGAACCAATCACAAACACATAGAAGGCAAATGTAGGTATGATCAGGTCAGGAAACCACACGAGCATTACCAGAAGTGCACGGACAAGTAAAGTTGCAGTCGGATTCTTCCAGCCACGTGTGTCATCCCCCCATTTGACAATGTCAATTACCCCAGTTATGACATTAATGATCCTGAACCAATTTGCACGGACTTTTCTCATGCTGAATGAATATGAATCAGCATCAAGCATGTAAGTCACAACCTCACGCCTAAGAGGCGGCTCTGATCTTGTCAAGTGGCTCGCTACTATTTTGACAGCTGCAATCCTTAAACTATCCTGTTGAACCATGCCAAGGGGATTTACATGATGCATCATAGGCAGCCATGGTTGCGAATAGACATGTAAGAAATCAAGCGTTGGTAGCACGTATAAATCTCACTGCTAATTCAATTCCCCCGATTTTCTTCAAACTAGTTTGTGATAACAAATTTAATGGGAAAGTATTCATGTACACTTTATCTGTTGTCAATGTAGAAATACGCACACGCACCTTACCAATCTGAAAATCTGGCCCCATGCACTCCTCTGATTCAAATACTACTTCCGAGCAGCCATCAAATACTCCGATAGTCAACACAGTGGATGGATCATAAACTCTCCAAGTGTACTGCTCATTCCACCTAGGTTCTATACTATCAGATATGGTACGAGTGCGTACCCACTTGTTACCATATTTGGCAACTGCATAAGCATTTGTAGACACTTTGACTTTCATGGGCAACAGATTCTTACATCCAATTATCCTAATTCATCAGTCCCAATTGGTGCTTTCCATAGTTGCCTTGCGGTTGGACGGTAATCACTACAAACATGTGCTGCTTCGTACATCACATGATATCCACCATCAAAACAGAGGCGCAAGTGGACTCTACCTTTGTAAATTCTCTTCTCCTCGTTACGATCTTCAAATGTGAACCATCTAGACGCCACCTTACGGTCATCCACTCGACGCTCGATTGTAGTGAGGGGTATCCTAGCAACTGCAAGGACGGTTTGCTCTTTCGCAGTTCTATCCGTTTCTATTAGAAAAAATAGCAGGTGGTTCTCAGTAAATGGTTCAGCTGCTACGAAGACTAAGTCTTCATTCCAAGACGGAGATCCAGTACTCTTTGTGGTGATGGATTTGGGCTTTTGAACTTGGAATCCTAATTGGGCTTTGATGTGATATGATGAATCCTTTGAGTTATGTGTCAAGTGGGAAATGTCTTGTGCCTCTATCACTGATGATCTCAAATACCACAATTTAGGAGATTGATATACCTTACATTTAGAAGCAGGATTACCGGCAGTGTCGGTCTTCCAGGCTTCAGGGAATGAATCATCAGCTTGAGTCCCAACCCAAGTAACAAGCATTAGATCACCTCTATGAGCCCCACCTCCTTCAAGCCTATACCATTGAGGAGCTAAAGGACTATCAGGTGGGTCACGTAGTGGAATCTCACTCACATCAAAGCAAATTCCACCTAGAAATACATGTCCTGCCACGTCGAATGTAGGATCAAATGACTTGGCACTTGAAGGGTTCCACAATGAGACTTCCAAGAGTGAGGAAGAATCAGGTGCGTCTCCCGAAAGCAAAAGTTTGGTCCCACTCAAACAACACTGTTTTCCGGGCTGACTTTGATATAACATGGCTGCCGGAAACAACAATTTTCACAACGGGGCAGTCAACTGTGGGTAGTGATCGAGCTTTTACAACTCGAACAAAGAGGTAATGCATTTTTTCAACAAGATCAAATGAGGATGGTTCAATGGGACCTGATCCAACATCAGAGAATATGACTGATGAAGCACGACTAATTGGCCTAGGACCATTGACAATATTAATATTATTGCTAACTTTTACTTCAGGTATAGATCCTAAAGATACATATCTTTTCACCTGATTAAATTCATTCTTTTGTGGTGGATCCATTAAAACACTAGTAGGATTTTCTGCTTCGTTTGCAGGCAGCTCTGCTTCTACGGTAGTAGCATTTTCCACTTCTTGTGCAGGTGGATCCTCTTCTATGGAATTCGGCTTCTCACCTTCCGGTGCAGCTTCTGTTGGCTCAGCTGGTGGTGCTTGCTTAGGCTCCGGTTTGACTTTCGGAACAAGTAATTGTTCGACAAAGTGAATTTTCAAACCAATTTCACCAGAAATTTAACTGAACCAATATTTCTTCTCCAAAGGGTAATAGATCAATGCTTCTTCACTTTTCTTGACAAACTGTGTGGCACTCAACCTGATCCTTCCGAGGAAATTATTCCTGGTTGTGGGGCCAATGGACTTGTCATGATAGACATCAAGCTCGAGCATGTCCCCAAAAACATCAGAGGGTTTTCCGACATTGAATTCCAACAGTTCATTCCACTGGGGGCTGAGATCACGAGTGACTGTCCTTGTCTTCCTTCTCTGTCCATAGAAATCAACAAGTACGTAAGGACCTGAAGTGCCATGGCCATCCTTGGGGAGGAGGTTCCGTGCCTCAATTACTTCTACTACTAGCTTTCTCACCGTGCCCATTCAATTTGGATATTATTGTGTACTACTTGTGAACTGAGTATGCATATCAGTTCAAGAAAGAGACTAATTTGTTTTAGTAAAGCAGCACGTACTTGCAAACAAATGATGTATGTAGAGTGTAGTTGATATTCTTGTTTTTCGGAGGGAGAGACCGGAGATGATATGGAAAGGGTTAAAGTCAAGAAAAGAAGGTAACATCACAAAAAGAGAAAAAGTGCTTAACTTCATGTGCAAAACATACCTTTATTTTTGTTACTTACTAACCAAATTCTTTATACACCATATTTTCATGAACCTTTTTAATATTGTGGTTCTAAATTAAAGTTATGTCAAATGTATCAAAATATCTTTTAATCTTGTGGTATTAAAAGTGTCACGTGGAAAGTTAAAATTAAAGTGTTGTCAATAAATGAAAGGGATTATTCTTTTTGAAACCGACTAAAAAGGAAATAGAGTCATTCTTTTTTAAACGGAGAGAGTAATTTTTTTCGAGTCAAAAAACAACCTTTTGCTTTTGTTAATAAGTAACGCGCTATAAATTAAATTTAGTTTAAGTTCTATTTATTAAGGGTGTATAATTAAGTAATTTTACATAATTAATTGAGTTTTTGGTTAAAATCATCTTTCAACTATATCCCTAAATTTAAAGTACATCCTTATCATTCTTAGCAGAAAACATCCTTCAAGTATTTAAAAGTAAACTATTTTCATCCTTCAACTTGAATTTATCAAAAAACTAAGATTTCACAACAATCAAGTCATCCCTTCTTAATTATTATTCGTAGCAACGTCAACTATACTATCGTGAACTTTTTCGATAATTGAATTTAGCATTATGCAAAATCTTTTAAATTGATTTTTTTTTTTATTTTTCATGTAATTTTGATATTAAAAATATTATTAGTTGAAATATGTTTCTTTCTCAATTGAATATGTTGGAAGCAACATTTGTTGGAGGATTCATCTTCTAATAATGTAGAATAAAACTCAAATGTGAGACATAGTCAATATACTGATCACTTCTACATCAGATGACCCCAAATATTTATTGATCTAAATAGAGTTTGGATATGAAAAAGCTAAAGTTGATTAAGTTTCAACTTCTTTTCATTACTAAATGAGAAAAAGAGCAGATCATGTATTCTCCCACCGTCCAAACATTTTTTGTTTAGTAAATAATAGTGTCTAACATTTTAAATATTTTTTTCATGAACTTCTTATAGCATGTAATGACTTATGCATGACAACTTTTGTTGATAGTCGCATGAACTGTTCATGTTTTTGTAGGATCTATTCTATTTTGACAATATCTAATAAAAGGATGAAAATTGTTCACTTTTATATACTTGAAGTATATTTTATGCTAAGAATGATACTTTAAGAACGTAGTTTAAGTTTGAGGTATAATTTAAAGATGTTTTGGCCAAAACTCTAATTAATTATTGGCAACATTTCTCTCGATAAACATTAATCAATAATCATTATTAACCTATTACTGGTTGAAATTCACTTATACATAAAAAAAAATTGTTGTGCTATAGCTTAATAAAAATTAAAATCCAAAAAACATACATTCATTTTCCTTTCAATGCATACTATAGAGTATGAAGATGAAGTTATTACACTCTTCTTTCTGAATAAGAAAAGATTAGAGTAGTACTATCAATAATAAGCATCATGAATGAATACTTTAAAAGGTGTGTGGTGTGGTGGATAAATTGTTGGGAGTCAGCATGAAAAATAAACTTTCAATTCGATTAAAACCGTTGAGTTCTCCCCATATTTTGATTAACCCACTAAAATCCCTCCCTTTTTAATCAACATTTCAATTAGATAGAGAGCACTTCTCTGTTGATGAATCCTAGACACTTATCAATACTGAATGGCAATAAGTTTTTAAATATTCTAGAGGTCTAACTTCAAGTTTCTAAACATGTAGTCGAAATGATCGAGTTAGCGGTATCAAATGGGCGAGTTGGATTAAAATTGGAGATATTAAAATGGATTGAAATTAAAAGCGAGGCTCAAGTTTACTTCAAATGGGCTAAAAACCGTTGGATCTTGACCGCTCAATTTGACCTGATTAATCCCAATAATTTTAACATGGTGATATTTAACTTTTATAATCACAATTCGAATTTCAACTCAAGATTTTTTATAAAAAAGTAACAAATGGATAGATGAAACCCTAAAAGATGTTAAATAGATAATAATCAATACATTTAATATAGAAATATATCTTAGTAAAGAGTTTTTAAAACGGGTTGAAATTAAAGATTGAATTGAGCTCAATTGAGAATTCTTTTAAAATGAGTTAAGCTTGAATTAGTTGATATTGAACTCAATTCAAACTATCTTGACCTCAACCCTTAATATTTCAGACAGATTGAACGAGTTACCTATATTTGAGTTCATTATTGACACACCTAAATCAAGTGCATTCAATTCCAATAACACAACTTTACCTATTAAAGAAAACGACTATTGATCAAATTATAAAATTATTAAAATATTAACTGGCAGTGTGCAACCATCAATAGTCATGGTGTTGGGACCAAAATCATAAGGTCTCATGCAAAGGTTAACATTGTTAACAAACCTCGAAAGATTATGAATAAGAAATAAAAATAAATATATCAAATATTTAACGTAATTTGGAGTTCGATCAAGATTTACGTTCACGAGAGGAGATGAACAATTAACTATATAAAAGCGTACAATTATCGAGAGAAATAACCTCATAAATTTACTCGGTAGAAAAAGATGTGTGCTAACGTGACACTTGTGTCTTATAAATTCCCTTAATCAAAACTCTCAAAACCCGTAGGACTATATTATGAATACTATTTCCTCTGTCCACTTTTATTTGCATTGTCATATTATGATTTTCAAAAGTCAATTTGACTAATATTCAAAATCAAATTAAATTACGTTCATTCAATATTTTAAACAAAAAATTTAGATATTCAAAAAATTATACGAAAAGTACTATGCATTGCAATTTTTGCACATCAATATAATAAAAAATTATATCGTAAAATATTAGTCAAAGATTTTATAAGTTCACTCTAAAAATAGAAAGTATAAAAATTAATAGTGGACGGAGGGAGTAACAAGCTAGAAGAAATAAATATTTATTTATTGAGTCATAAACATTTTGTTACTAGAAAGAAGACTAATCAAATACTCTCATCGTCCCATTTTATGTGGTATCTTTTTACTTGACACAATGTTTGAACTTTTTTTCAAACTTATGATCCAAAACAATTCATAAATATTTGGGTGATTGTGAAAAATTCCATTAAGGTTAAAGGAGAAATAAAACATTTCTGATAGTATAAGGTAACACTCTTTTTGGACAGACAAAAGCGTGTCATATTAAATAGGAGAAAAGGAGTATGTTGACTTTATCTTTTTTAGGCCCTTTAAAGTTATTTCCATAATTCACTTAGACACTTCAACTAGGAGTTGTACCTATTGAACACCTCTACCCTTTAATACATGTACCTATTTAATACTTTTTGATGACATGACATCGTAAGTGTAATACATATTTAAGAGAAGCATGAAGCCAAAAAAATCATTTTTTGAACCAATAAAAAAAGAAAATGTCAACAAAAGAAAAATCATAATACGAACATAATTTTTTTAAAGAAAAAATTGTTGACAGTTCTTCCACAATTCATCTTTTTCGGTGGGACTTTTCAATTCAATAGTATTACCTAGAACCCTCGTCCACCATTCCTTTCCTACCATCACCACACCCCTTTCTCAAATAATCCCTCATTCTTTTTTTCTAGCATCATTCTGTCATCATCAATATTGTCATTGTTGTTATCGTTATAAAAAAAAACATCAATTAACTCTATAACTAGTCAAAACACAATAAATCAAAAGAGATTTTTGATAAAGATATTCATTTAAGTTGTGGAAAATAGTTCCGGCGAAATTTCATTTTTTTAGACAAAACTATTACGAATATGAAATTATTTTCTTTGAAATCATTAAAGACATAAGGTGGAGTGAGGAAGATTATTGGAGTGCACATAATTTTGACCAGCGATAATTGTGTTCTGACAAAAAACAAATCAAGAAGAATGGACGTCGGAGGTGGATGCATTGTTTTGGCGTCTGCAAAGAAGAAAAGGGAAAGAAAGCCTGTTTTCTTTTTCTTTTTCATGAAACATAGCTTTTAAGTATTTTTCTAATTTATTTTTTCTAATTGTTATTATGATCAAATGCCACATGTCAATTTTTCATTAGATATTATGTCAAGTCAGTGGTGAGTGTATTACACACAATTTCTAATTTTTGTTTATTGTCAAAAGATGTTTCATAGATATTTTTTTAAACTAATAAAGGTGTTCAATTGGAACAAATCTAAGATAAGATGTTCAAATGAAATATGCGAACAATTTTAATTGGCGGTAGATAACTTAATCCTTTAGATAAAGAAAATTAAATATAATATGAAACTCAGGATAAATACTCACACATGCGTTTACTTTTGTTTATATCGAAAATCTCAAATGGTGTGCTTTATAAAACGCGTAACATTTACAGGTTTGGAAGATAGAAAATGAAAACAAAAGGAAAGAGTTACCATGCATCTGCATTAATATGATGCTACTTTTTCTTCCATGTCTGGTTGATTTCAGGGCAAAAATTCTACTACCACTACAACTTTTTCTTAGGCTGAAGATTCCCTTTTGATTTATAAAGAATAATAGCCAGTAAGGAATGGCTAACTTTTGAAAAAGATGACATTCTCTTGAATCGCCGACCACATTTTGATCCGGACAACACAATCATCTTTCTAATTTTTTCTTTCTTTAATGAACTGGAAAAGATATAAAAGGTCAAAAACACATTAAAAGTTTTCTTATTATTTTTTTAGTTTCATATTTAAAGTAGGGAAAAGAATTTGATATATCCTTAATTTTGTCATTTAGAGTTGATATATTTTCATTATGAAAGTGAATCATATATATTCTTACTATTAGACAAATAAGTCACATATACCTTTTTCCTCTTAAAAAATATAATCCATATATATTTGATCCTCCTCACATGGATTCTTTGACTGTTTTTGTTTCAACAACTAATTTAAATTTATTACTTTAATGGTTAAATTTATTTGTAAAATTTATTATTGACGCCCCATTATTTTATTTTATTTTATTTTTACAAATACAAAAACTAAATTACAACATAACCACAAAAAAAAATTTAAATTTTTTCTTTTACACTAAAGAATGAAAAAAAAATGCACAAGTAACCCCTAGACTATGACCGAAATTTTAGAGACGCCTTAACTAAACTAAGGTCTTATTATCCTCCCTAAACTTATTTTTTTTGTAATTTTATAAACTTTTTTTTTACGTGGTATGTTCCATGACTTCACGCAATTGAGGCGCGTGGGAGAAATTTAGATGCCATGTAAGCCAAAAAGGTGCACAAAATTACAAAAAAAAAAAAAAAAAGCTTAGGGGGTAATAGGACCTTAGTTTAGTTAAGGTGTGTTTTTGAGATTTTGGTCATAGTCTTGGGGGGGGGTACTTGTGTACCCCCCCACCCCAAAAAAAATAATAAGAAGAAACTCGAATAATTATAATCAAAGAAGTCAAAAAATAATTTTTGTACAAAAAAGAATAAAAATACCTTGAACTTTGTGAGAAGAATCATATTTATACCCCTAACTGAATTTTACAAAAATTTAAAATCAAAAAAATAATTAGAACTAATTTTTTCACTTCCGTTAGATGAAGGGTATATGTGAGCTCCTTATGTAACAGTAAGGGTATATATTAGTCATTTGTATAATAGTAAGGGTATATATGAGTCACTTTTATAACCAGAGATACATATCTCTAAATGACAAAATTAAGGGGTATATCAGACTCGTTTCTTTTTAATCTATTGAAAGTGTAAATGTGTTCTCTTCATACGTAAACTATTACTTATTCGTTATTACACTCTCATTATGGTGTGTGTAATACATCACCTCTTTAATTTAAAAAAAATTATCACATCAGACTCTAGATGTATAAAATATTGTCTAAAAAAATTAGATAAATTATTACTATTAGTTAAAATTAAAGATTAAAGTATTATTTCAAAAGAAAGATTATAAAATAAAATATAAAATATTTTTGTTACCCTTCTCCACCTCCTCTCACAGTTTTCTAAAGGTTTTATAAATATTCAATCCCTTCAAATAATATTTTAGATATTATTTTAATTTTTTTCTTCTCCACACTACAAAAAAACGCCTAAGCGGAGGTTAGCTACAACTCCCACATATTACATTAAATAACAGGGGTTTGATAGCTAACGAAACATAAAAATAAATAGCGGGATTTAAAACCCTTAGAGAAAAATTTAAGTAAATACCGGAAGTTTAAACACCTGCTATTTTAAAATACATTTTTTATTTCATAATATAAGGTATATATTTTTTATTTATGAAATACAAATAACTCACAACTTTTGGAAATAGGTAACTTAATAAAAAAGTTATTTTTACTTTAATTGCAAAACACAAAATAAAAACAACTTTAGGAAACTTCCAAATTATCTTTCACCGTCACACTTCTCTCACTGCCGATAGAACACTTCTCCGACGTCTACAGCGGTACTTCTCCGTCGTCTCCATCGCACTCCTCTGCCGTCTCATCACAACTCTATAAACTTCAGCTACTCACGAGATTCAAAATGGGATAGGTGTTGTAAGGTAATGTTTTCCACTTATCACCTCTTTGAATAATGAACCGGTCTCATATTTATGGATTTTCTCAGCTGAATCTTCACAAATTCTACAAATTATTGCTTGTATTTACTATGTAAGTTTTTTTTTGTTGTTTGTATAGATGCATGAAGGTAAAATTAGGTTAATACTGTTGTATTAGTCTTGGAGGAAGAATTTAAAATATTAAATTTGAACATGTATTTGTGGTAGAATTAGGTTCATTTTGTTATAATTTTTGCGATTCTTCAGACTCTTCGAGGCATTTTGTGTCTCAAATCTTAGTCTCAATAGTGTTGCTCAACAAGTGCCTTGTTTCTTTGTAAAATTTGTCTTCTCTGTCAATCCTTCTTTATGCATAAGGTGTATATAGTTTCTCTTTGTTTAGCTGCTACATATGCCCTCGATTTTACTTATCTCTGTATACTTGTATTCGTATATTATATTCTTATAGGTCTGTAGTCCACATGTTCTAATAGGTTTTTACAGGAAGTCCTTTAGTCCTTTGGTCCACATATATTTTGTGGTAGAAGATTTTTACAGGAAGTCATGTAGTCCACATGTTCACATCTTCTGCAGTTTGCGGTATCATCTCTTAGTTTGCAAGAGTCTGTACTCTCCTGTTTGCTAGCTCCCGTTGTGTGGTGGATCTTTTTTCCTTTGAAAATATGTTACTTTTCATGTAATGAGTTTGTTTATTTTTGTAAATTTAAACCTTAATATTTGAGTGGTAGTAGAAATTTTACAAAGTTATTTGAGGAAGTCGAGTGCGTGATAGTTTTCGTAGGAATTCTTTATCATGTTTTATTATATAACTTGTCCACTTGTTCTATTCTACAAGCCACACTGATTCAATGATTCTCGTGTTGAAAACAAGAACGCTTGTAATTCTTCATATACTTAGCTTGTCGAAGGATAACTATCAAATGTTCTTCCATAAAAGAGTCACGAAGATTGTGTATATTAGACATACTCTAATAGTCCGTGTATCATCATGCGTATGACATTTCAGCTATATATATCACCTTGTGCAGTGATTCAGCATTTACTTCTCTGGCTAAATGTAACATAATTCTTTTGTGTGAATCATGGATATTTTTTTTTGTTTATCATGTAACTTCAATTTGATCTAAGATTGAATTCGTTCTTCATTGCTCTTGTGTCACTAGTTCCTTGGTTGTGTCAAGTCTGTCCCTATTCTATTAACAAGTGAAGTCAAGCAGTTTATGTTTAGTCTCTTATTTAATTTTAATCTGAGATTCTCTGTTAATGTTTTCGTCATTGCTATTGTTCAAATCAGTTTGATGGTGCCTTATTTAGTATAGTGTGCTGCCATTTTGAAGTGGTTTAAAATCCTTGCTTGAGTAAATGATTTAAAATTGTGTCTCACTACTTATCTCTCACTTGGATCGAATATATGCATGTACTTTGCTTAAAATGTGAATGCCTAACCCAGGAAAATGTTTTTTATGAATGCTAAACTCAGGAGTAAAGGAATTCCTAACTCAGGAATATGTGAATGCACTTTGATTATATTTAGGTAATACATCTTTATTCTCAATTACTTTTAAAATTTTAATAAAGTGTTCTGTGTGTGTACTATACTCAGGAAAAAATTCAGCAAACTTTGAGTCAAAGCACTGTGGATGCGTCTATAATATCGCCAGATGATGCAGTTGGCAAAGTTCTCGGAAAAGAGCACCCTGGAAGGATAAGGTGTTTGGGAATTAGGAGTTGTTCCCACTAGAGTTTTTAAACAAGCAAGATCTCGATTCAGCGGTATGAATGCTTTGAGTGTTTCATGTCCATCCAATTGCCAAGAGAACTACAATAAATTGTTGAATTCTCACATTCAAATGATGGCTGCTTTCAAGTCATATATGATAATGGAAGAAGGGGCATTACCAGAACAAATTTGTGGGGTTATTTGCTCCTACTACTACAAGGGTAAATATAATTTTTACATTATCGCTTCTTGAATGACCTTATTTATATATCAGATTTGTTCAATTAGTTGCAGCCATTTTCTGGATCCATCGTGTTTTCTAGTGACATATCTACTGAGATTAGCTTCTTTATTTTTTGGCAAAGTTTTATGGGCAACGCAGTACTCATGGTTCAGAACATATTTTTACATGTTAGTATTGACCTATTTTGTTAATGAGCGGTATTGGTATTTACTTTCATAGTAGTGAATTTAATATTGTTGTTTACATGCTTAGTGTTAGCTTGCATTATTTCATATATCATCGGAGTAAAAGTCTTGAGTTTAGATGAAGTCACTTACATGTGTATTTTTCTTTGCAGCCGGTGATGTTAGGGATAATAATCGTAGTGAACCCCGCTAAAGTTTCATGAACAGTTGTAGATCCTTTCTTGAGTTTGGATGCTAGTGATCGAAAGTTTAAGCAATTTTCTGTAGTGATTTGAAGTTCAAGCAAGTTTTTGTAGTTATTGAAAGTTTCTTGTAATAATATGGTTGAAGTGAATAACATGTTCCAATTAAGTTTGCAGAACTAATAGTACACTTTATGACATGCTTTTGTGGTGTACTATTGTGTTATTTCATATACTAATATGCCTTTTTAGATTTGTCTATGTTAATTAATTAGTTATTAATATTTAAATTTGAATATTTAATTTCCAGCAAAATTTTAGAAAAAGATACATTTCATAAATAGCAGGGGTTAAAACTCTTGTTAGTTTTAATGTATAGTTCATGAATCGTGGGGTTTTCGACTCCCAGAGTATATAAGTTGTTGGGGTTCTGATTCCAAGAATTTGTGCAGTTATCAATTTGTGAGTTCAAAACCCCCGTTAATAAAACCCTCGCTACTGGTACCAGGGGTTGGAAAAAAACCCATGTGACATAATTGTCACACACCTAATTGTAGGAGTTTCTGCAACTGCCCTAAACTAAGTTGTGGGGGTTACTGACCTCCGGAATATGTAATTTTAACCCCCAGATTTGAAGTGTTTTTTTGTAGTGTCACCTCACATTATTCTCCGCTTTCAATCTTTTTTTCTCATTTTGTAATAGATATATTTATTTTTTTTAAAAAAGTATTTATTTTACTTGTCGCAAGATATTTATTAAATTAAATTTTATTTCTATTATATTTGATACGCAAGTAAAAAAATACATGTGCACATCTAACATAAAACAAAAAAGTTTAAATAATATAAATAAATCAGGAGCAGAGAGTTAGACTTGGTGGGATACAAGTTTAATTCTTTTTCAATTTTTTAAGGAAGGACTGAGAGAGCGGGTGAGATTTTATAAAAGAACTTTTAGAAAAATAAGAGGACGGGGGGTTCTTCGTTTGGGGGGGGGGGGGCATGATGGAGTGAGAAAAAAATTTAAAATTTAATATTTTTCAAATATAGTAAAATATTTCTTTTGGAAAGTAATACTTTAATCTTTAGTTTTTAAGTGATATTAATAGTTTATTTATTTTTTATCAACGTAAAATACTTTGTTCATGTGAAATGTCATGTGATAAGAATTTGTAAATAAAAAGGAGAATGTATTAATTATACATCACTGAGGTGTGTTTCTCAAACTAATAAATAATGATTTAGGTAGCGAAATTCACATTCTTAATAATGAGATTAACTTATATCCACTGACAGTGGACAAAAAAAAATTACACCATCAGCTCATTTTTACAAAAAAATATTTTTAAAATATATTACTTATTATTAATATTTATATAATAATAAAAAAAGTATTATATGAGAACTTGAACTCTAAATTAATTATATGAGTTTATTAAGGATTCTTCTTGGTTGTCAAAGATAAGCAAATTTTTTGCAGTGCTTCCTTGTCTTCATTATTTTTACCTCATTCCCCATCAACACCGTTGAATCAATTTGAGACAATCATCAATAATAACTTTTTACTTTTTTTTCTTTTTAATATCTGGACTAATTGATTTCATAAAAAACATTATTCTTAACTTATTAAGTCTTCTTTCGAACATGAATTGTTTTTGAATAAATGCTTCCATTGCTTCAACTTTTCTCTTCTTAGTTTTTATTTTCCAATTCTCTTCTTAGTTCATCTATCGATAATACAAAAATTAATTGAAAATAAACTTTGATCAATACACCTTTATATGTAAAAATATTTGAATTTTATTCCAAAAAAATCTTAAATTTATAGAGAATGTTTTAAAAAAATGAGAAGATAGCTTCATAATTTTTAATCTTTAAATATTTAAATATGAAAATATGTTAATTAGATTAAAAGAAATAAGTATTTCTAAAAATGAGCTGATGGTGTAATTCTTTCTGTCCACCGTCAATGGATATAAGTTAATCTTATTAATAATTTACATATAAAATTAAAAAAATAATTTAAATATGTTTTTGACACTTCACTCATTAAAAGAATAGAAGACTTATTTGACGGATGTTGAAACGAAATAGTTATTACACATTTTTGGATGTTTGCCTCGTCTTCTTCATAGTGTATTATCACCGTTTTTATTTTTAGCATCATTACAATTTCAAAATCTGAACTTTCTTCATAGCTATTATTGCTTTTTCAACAATTTTTTTGTCTTATTTTAATTCTTAATTTATTTTTTAAAAAATAAATTAACAATTCTTTAATATTGCCTTTTAACTGAGGCTGACCTACACCATATATATATATATATATATATATATATATATATATATATATATATATATTTATATATGTATATTTACTTTTAAAAATTAGTAGAAATTAGGATATACTTAACAATGCACCCATGATAAGCATAGAGTTTCTTTGTGCTATTGGTACAAGCTCTACGTATCTGATATGCTCAAACTTACTTCTCAAATAAGAAGTAAAGTGGTCGTATCAAGTAAAGAATCCAACTAATGAGGTTGGGATCGTTCCACGAGGAAAATAGTTCAGACTTAACTTTAATCTATTATTACTATTAGTAAGTCAATTATTTCCTTAGAAAACAAAAGACAATAAAAGGAGTTTTTTATTTCTAAATTAATAAAAAAGACTAACTAAGCTAAAGTAACCAACTAACAGAATCAAATCTTGGAGTTTAATCAATTAATAAAAGTAATTAGGGTTTACGTGTTCTCCACAGGTTCCTAACTTGATAATTCTAACTATAACAATTCTTTCCTAGTATCCTGCATGCAAAGTGATAAGTTATGGATTTCTAAATCCTTGGTCAGGCATCTAGAAAATTTCACTCCGCACCTTGGTCTGGCTACGTGTGTTGCATTGCTAACCCTTACATTTACCTCATATTAAGCATTGTATTCGATATTTGACTAAGTTATTATCTCGTACCAATCAATACTAGCCTATTAGATAGTATACACTAAATCTATGTTGATAATTTTTTTCCTATTATCTACCTCCTTGGTCCGGCAAGTAGCATTAAGACGAGTTCTAACGTTGGCCATCCGTTAAAAAGACTACTAAACGAAAGAATTATCAATACATGCAAGACACTATTCTAGAATTGTTATTTTAGTTAGGTTTTACCTCATTATTCACTAATGGTTCCCACAACCCTAGTTATGGAGTTTAGTTACCCATAGTCATAATCACAATATTCATATATGTAATATAAGAATTCATGCACTTACTTCAATGAAAAAGGATAAAATCCAGATGTTCACTTGATCAATCAACAAACGCCCCAACAATCAATTCTAGAAAAGTGTATAAATTACTGAAATTAATCGAGGACTAAAGATTCTCCAAAAGTATAAGAATCAAAAAGTCTAATAACAGAGAGTCTACTAACAAAAAGTCTAACATAAGAGAATTTAACCCCAAAAACGAGATTTTTCCAACTATTTATAAAAAATAAAAACCTAATAAATTAAGGACTCTAATTCCTGAAAATCTGTCAAAAACGCGTCCGAGTCGACGGACCGTCATGGCCTCCGTCATCTTATACTTTAACAAACGCTTATGCAGCTTTCTTCATTACCCTCGATGAACAGGTATGACGGACCATTCCAAGCACGACAGTCCTTGAGAGGTCTCCGTTCCATAACACTTAAACTATTTGGAATTGGGGTACTGGGATCATCACGACGAATCAGCAGGACGGACCGTCGTGGCTATGGTGGTCCGTTATGAACTTCGTAATCCCACACTTAGGTTAGACTTCCCCATCTTCCTTCAGCAGCTTCACTACGATGTCACCTATGGACCGTCACAAGCTCCGTAGGTGGTAACTTTTCTATATTTCTTGCTCAAAAACTTACGCGTTCATGTTTAGACAGATTTCCTGCCAATAAAGAGAAACTTACATAAAAATCAATACAAAAAGGCTTTTGGACACACACTAAACTTAAGTAAAAAGCATTAAAAATACCGTGAAACCACGGTATATCAACACCCTCAACTTAAAATTCATTTTTTGTCCTCAAGCGACGCACTATGACTCACTACAAAATCTTTGTACAATAGAATCCATGTTTTAGCTTTAGCAATTATTTGGCTATCAATCCCGATTAGTCTCATCATGTTTATGCATGTTATCACTATTAGGCTTGAATTATGTGGAATTAGACCATGAAACAGACTCACCACGCACTGACACCTATCCTCTTCAATTTCTCACCGAGGTGCTAATATTTTCGGTATTGCAACTAGTGTCCTCACTTCAAAACAATATCCTCATTTTTCACACAATAATTTTAGTTTGAGTATAAGGATTTCTTTTCAACACTCACTCTCAGAACAAATTCACAACTCATTCATACATATTGCCATAAGCTTGCCCTTATTTTCATTGCTTTAAGTTCGCCATACAACCCTTAGGATCACGATAAAACTTTCTTAGCTTGTAACATAGGCTCAGGGTTAGGTAGGGTATATTTAGGTAAACTTTAGTGACTTTTTGCCCTCCTTGACATATCGGCTAAACGCACCACTTTTTTTCATTATATTCGCCCAATTTTTCATATGATTTCACCTTGCTATTTTTCCCTCTTTCTTCATTTGTGTAAGTGACTCTCTTCTTTTCTTGCTTGTATTTATTGTATTTTTTTACTTTCACTTTTATTTCAACTGGTTCTTGAGTCACTTTACTTTTGTTCTTTCTCTTTCATTGTTCTTTCAACCCCATTTTCCAGATAATTCCTCATAAGAGCCACCTGATACGCTCAAACTTACTTCTCAAATAAGAAGTAAAGCGGTCGTATCAAGTAAAGAACCCAACAAATGAGGTTGGGATCGTTCCCACGAGGAAAATAGTTCAAACTTAACTTTAATCTATTATTACTATTATATAGTCAATTATTTCCTTAGAAAACAAAAGACAATAAAAGGGGGGTTTTAATTTCTAAATTAATGAAAAAGACTAACTAAATTAAAGTAAACAACTAACAGAATCAAATCTTGGAGTTTAATCAATTAAGAAAAGTAACTAGGGTTTACGTGTTCTACACAGGCTCCAAACTTGATAATTCTAACTATAACAATTCTTTCCTAATATCTTGCATGCCAAGTGATAAGTTATGTATTTCTAAATCCTTGGTACGGCATCTAGAAAATTTCACTCCGCACCTTGGTCTGGCTATGTGTGTTGCATTACTAACCCTTACCTTTACCTCATATTAAGCATTGTATTTGATATTTGACTAAGTTATTACCTCGTTCCAATCAATACTATCCTATTAGATAGTATACACTAAATCTATGTTGATAATTTTTTCCTATTATCTACCTCTTTGGTCCGGCGAGTAGCATTAAATCGAGTTCTAACGTTAGTAATTCGTTAAAAAGACTTCTAAACGAAAGATTTATCAATACATGCAAGACACTATTCTAGAATTGTTATTTTAGTTAGGTTTTACCTCATTATTCACTAATGGTTCCCACAACCCTAGTTATGGAGTTTAGTTACCCATAATCATAATCACAATATTCATATATGTAATATAAGAATTCATGCACTTACTTCAATGAGAAAGAATTAAATCTTGAAGTTCACTTGATCAATCAACAAACACCCCAACAATCAATTCCAGAAAAAGTGTAACAATTACTGAAATTAATCGAGGACTAAAGATTCTCCAAAAGTATAAGAATCAAAAAGTCTAATAACAAAGATTCTACTAACAAAAAGTCTAACATAAGAGAATCTAACCCCAAAAACGAGATTTTTCCAACTATTTATAAAAAACAAAATCCTAATAAAAGAATGTCTCTAATTCCTGAAAATCTATCAAGACGCGTCCGAGTCGACGGACCGTCATGGCCTCCGTCATCTTATACTTTAACAAATCTTTCTGCTGCTTTCTTCATTACCCTCGACGAACAGGTATGACGGACCATTCCAAGCACGACGGTCCTCGAGGGTCTCCGTTCCATAACACTTAAACTCTTTGTAATGGGACTACTCTTTGATCATCACGACGAACCAGCAGGACCGACCGTCGTGGTTATGATGGTCCGTCATGAACTTCGTAATCCCACACTTAGGTCAGACTTCCCCGTCTTCCTTCAAAAGCTTCACTATGATGCCACCTACGGACCGTCACAAGCTCGACGGACCGTCACAAGCTCCGTAGGTGGTAACTTTTCTACATTTCTTGCTCAAAAACTTACGCGTTTATGTTTAGACAGATTTCCTGCCAATAAAGAGAAACTTACATAAAAATCAATACAAAAAGGCTTTTGTACACACACTAAACTTAAGTAAAAAACATTAAAAATACCGTGAAACCACGGTATATCAACACCCTCAACTTAAAATTCATTTTTTGTCCTCAAGCGACGCACTATGACTCACTACAAAATCTTTGTACAATAGAATCCATGTTTTAGCTTTAGCAATCATTTGGCTATCAATCCCGATCAGTCTCATCATGTTTATGCATGTTATCACTATTAGGCTTGAATTATGTGGAATCAGACCATGACACAGACTCACCACGCACTGACACCTATCAACTTTAATTTCTCACCGAGGTGCTAATATTTTCGGTATTGCAACTAGTGTCCTCACTTCAAAACAACATCCTCATTTTTCACACAATGATTTCAGTTTGAGTATTAGGATTTCTTTTCAACACTCACTCTCGAAACCAATTCACAACTCATTCATACATATTGCCATAAGCTTGCCCTTATTTTCACTGCTTTAATTTCGCCATAAAACCCTTAGGATCACGATAGGACTTTCTTAGCTTGTTACATAGGCTCAGGGTTAGGTAGAGTATATTTAGGTATAATTTAGTGACTTTTTGCCCTCCTTGACATATCGGCTAAACATACCACTTTTTATCATTTTATTTTGCCGAATTTCTCATATGCTTTCCCCTTGCTATTTTCCCTTCTTTCTTCATTTGTGTAAGTGACTCTCTTCTTTTCTTGCTTGTATTTATTGTATTTTTTTTATTTCACTTTTATTTCAACTAGTTCTTGAGTCACTTTACCTTTGTTCTTTCTCTTTCTTTGTTTTTTCAACCCCATTTTCCAGAGAATTCCTCATAAGAGCCACCTGATACGCTCAAACTTACTTCTCAAATAAGAAGTAAAGTGGTCGTATCAAGTAAAGAACCCAACTAATGAGGTTGGGATCATTCCCTCGAGGAAAATAGTTCACACTTAACTTAAATCTATTATTACTATTATTTAGTCAATTATTTCCTTGGAAAACAAAAGACAATAAAAGGGGGGGGGGGGTTATTTCTAAATTAATGAAAAAGACTAACTAAATTAAAGTAACCAACTAACAAAATCAAATCTTGGAGTTTAATCAATTAATAAAAGTAACTAGGGTTTACGTGTTCTCCACAGGCTCCTAACTTGATAATTCTAACTATAACAGTTCCTTCCTAGTATGTTGCATGCAAAGTGATAAGTTATGTATTTCTAAATCCTTGGTACGGAATCTAGAAAATTTCACTTCGCACCTTGGTTTTGCTACGTGTGTTGCATTACTAACCATTACCTTTACCTCATATCAAGCATTGTATTCGATATTTGACTAAGTTATTACCTCGTACCAATCAATACTAGCCTGTTAGATAGTATACACTAAATCTATGTTGATAATTTTTTTCCTATTATCTACCTCCTTGGTCCGGCAAGTAGCATTAAGGCGAGTTCTAACGTTATCCATCCGTTAAAAGGACTTCTAAACGAAAGAATTATCAATACATGCAAGACACTATTCTAGAATTGTTGTTTTAGTTAGGTTTTACCTCATTATTTACTAATGGTTTCCACAACCCTAGTTATGGAGTTTAGTTACCCATAGTCGTAATCACAATATTCATGTATGTAATATAAAAATTTATGCGCTTACTTCAATGAGAAAGGATAAAATCCAGAAATTCACTTGATCAATCAACAAATGCACCAACAATCAATTCCATAAAAAGTGTATCAATTACTGAAATTAATCGAGGACTAAAGATTCTCCAAAAGTATAACAATCAAAAAGTCTAATAACAGAGAGTCTACTAACAAAAAGTCTAACATAAGAGAATCTAAACCCAAAAACGAGGTTTTTCCAACTATTTATAAAAAATAAAAACCTAATAAAAGAAGGACTCAATTGCTGAAAATCTGTCAAAACACGTCCGAGTCGACAGACCTCGTGACGGGCCATCGTGGTCACGACGGGCCATCATGGTCACGACAGGCCGTCATTGTCACGACGAGCCATCATGGCCTCCGTCATCCTATACTTTAACAAATCCTTCTGCTGCTTTCTTAATGACCCTCGACAAACAAGTATGACGGACCGTTCTAAGCACGACGGTCCGTCGAGGGTCTCCGTTCCATAACACTTAAACTTGTTGGAATTTGGTTACTGGGACTACTCTCTGATTATCACGACAAACCAGCAGGATGGACCGTCGTGGCTATGACGGTCCGTCATGAACTTCGTAATCCGACACTTAGGTCAGACTTCCCCATCTTCCTTCAGCAGCTTCACTACGTGCCACCTACGGACCGTCACAAGCTCGATGGACCGTCATAAGCTCCGTAGGTGGTAAGTTTACTGCATTTCTTGCTCAAAAACTTCCGCGTTCATGTTTAGAAAGATTTCCTGCAAATAAAGAGAAACTTACATAAAAATCAATACAAAAAATGCTTTTGAACACACACTAAACTTAAGGAAAAAATATTAAAAATACCTTGAAACTACGGTATATCAGTATCACATATGAGACTAGGGTTCAACTCCAAGTAAAGACTTTTTTAAAAATTGTTTTTAGGGATAAGAGTTTAAATAATAACTTTGGTCGAATTTGTTGTTGCGGTATTAAACTTTAATGAGGACCTATTATCTCTCGAACTATTTAATAGTGTATTTTTCGCCCTGAACTATATAATAGTGTATTTTAAAGATATATATATCCACGTGGACACATTACTATTTATTTTTGCATTATTTTTTATGTCCAGGTGGGCGAATATATATGTTTCAAATACGGTATTAAATAGTCTAGGGAGGTAATAGGTCCTTATGAAGATTTAGTATCGCAACAGTAAATTCGACCAAAGTTGAGGTATTTTTCATATCCTTATCCCTTGTTTTTATTCTATGTTTAGCTTAGAGCTCATGTTTGAGCTATGTTTATATTGGTGCACCCAAAGTCTTCAAATCCTGGATTCACCTCTGCCTTTTCGCATGTCTTATTAAGATCTCAAGATTAAACAATAGTGTAGTACATTCTACATCTTTTTTGTTTAACATCACAAGATTTCAAAAAAATTACTGTATTAAATAATGTACCAAGTCAAAATCAGATGAACAAAATATCACAAAGTTCAAAAATTATCTTTTTTTTTTACTTTCATAAACTTTGTTTCAAGTAAAATTCAGACAAACAAATTAAAACTTTGGAAATAATCTATTTAATAACTAGGGGTGAACATTGTATGATAAATACTGAATTACCATATTAAATTGATATTTTTAATATAATAATTTTGATATTATGATAATTGATATGGTATATAATATACATTTTTAATCATTTTAATATATGATATTTATAATAAAATCTCAAAATTCAGTCAAATATCAAAATATATAATTAAATAAATAATCCATACATATTATTATTAGAATTAATAAATATATATCCCAAAATTAATATAAGGTTGGTAAGGTAATTGAACTAATAAGTACACATCCACATATATTTGACGTTGTAACTTGTAATTTTAGTGACTCTATCTTGATTGAAATTTCTTATTGTAAGGCATTACAGAGCAATGACGCAACGAAAATATAGTGTGATCGACATACCTCTAGCCATTGTTATCGATATAGTTGGAGTCTACAATTCTTCTTATCTTCAAAGATCTTTTAAGCACTCAAAACCTCACTCTTAGATGATATGATTTTTTTTAGAAGTAATTTGCTTAGGGACCTTTGAACCAAATGACATATTTATAACCGTTCTTCCATCAAGAACGGTTAAGAGGTTATGGGAAGTTACCAACCACTAGAGTAGTAGGATAGTGGATCCATGTAGTGGGATAATGGGTAGTTAACCATTATCCCATTAGTGAGATAATGGGTAATTAACCACTTTTCTATTAGTGGGATGATGGATAGTTAACTACCTTCTAAATAATGGGATAATGGGTAGTTAACTACCTTCCCATTAGTGGGAAAATGAGTCCATGAAGTGGGATAATGGACCCATGTAATAAAACCATATCATCATTAACAAAAATGCTAACATTCTACCACTTGGTTCGCATATTCTAATATAGTTAATAAAATATAATACACGAATCATAGTGATAGTTTCTCTTGTAGTGAGTAGTGTCTTTCATGTATCACAATGCACTATATCTCTAAACTCTAGCCCATATAATTAATAAATAAACTCAATATTTATTCGAGGTCCATACTTTAGCGATATTTCTGAAAATAAAACTGAATGTGCACACAGTTAACGAGAAATATCATATAAAATAGAATTTCATAAATATTCATTGTTACAACGAAATTTTACATAGTGAGACTAAGTACCAATGTGACTACATGATCCTTAAACTTTTGTGGTGGCATGCCTTTAGTTAAAGGATCAGCTAGCGTTACTTCAATGCTAACGTGTTCAATGATCACTTTCATGTCTTTAACACGTTTTCTAATGGCTAGATATTTAATGTCGGCATGCTTGCTTCAACTACTACTTTTTTATTCTTAGCCATAAAAACTGCAGCTAAATTGTCACAATATAACCTTAATGGCTTAGATATATAATCGACAATTCTAAGTCTAGAAATAAAATTCTTTAACCACACACCATGTGAGGTAGCCTCGAAACAATAAACGAACTCAGCCTTCATAGTGGAAGTAGTAACTAGAGTCTGTTTGACACTTATCCAAGATATAGCTCCACCGACTAACATAAATATGTATCCTGAAGTTGATTTCCGTGAATCAACACAACCAACAAAATCTGAATCAGAGTAGCCAATGACTTCCAAGTCATCTGATCTTTTGTACATAAACATGTAGTGTTTTGTTCCTTGAAGATATCTTAAGACTTTCTTTGTAGCTTTCTGATATACCGTGGTTTCACGGTATAATTAATACTTTTTCCTTAAGTTTAGTGTGTCCGAAAGCCTTTTTGTGCTAATTTTGATATAAGTTTTTCTTTATTTTGCAGGAAATCTGTCTAAAGCTGAATGCGGAGATTTTGAGCGAAAAATGCAGAAGAGACCACCTACGGAGCTTATGACGGTCCGTCGTGCTTGTGACGGTCCGTAGGTGGCAGCGTAGAGAAGCTGCTGAAGGAAGATGGGGAAGTCTGACCAAGTGTGGGATTACGAAGCTTGTGACGGTCCGTCATGGATATGACGGTCCGTCCTGCAGGTTCGTCGCGAAGATCAGAGAAGTGATCCCAGTACCCAGATTCCAAGAGTTGAAGTATTTTGTAACGAAGACCCTCGACGGGCCGTCGTGCCTATGACGGTCCGTCACACTTGCCGTCGAGGGGAATGAAGAAAGCAGCAGAAGAATTGCACCAAGTATGGGGCGACGGAGCCCACGACGGTCCGTCGCGTGGTCCGTCGACCCAGCCGCGTTTTGGCAGATTTCTAGTAATTAGAATCCTTATTTAATTAGGTTTTAATTTTTTATAAATAGTTCGAAAAACCTCGTTTTTGGGGTTAGACTCTTGGAGATTAAACATCATATTATTAGATTTTGTTTTTCGGAGTGTTTGATTGTTGGAGATTCTTACAAGTAACTCTTGTTGATTAATCAAGCAAATTTTCAGACTTTATTCTTTCTCATTAAAGTAAGTACATGAATTCTTGTTTAATATATTTGAATATTGTGTTTATGGCTATGAGGAACTAAACTCAATAACTAGGGTTGTGGGAACCATAGGCAAATAATGAGATAAACCCTAGCTAAAATAACAACTCTAGAATCGTGTCTTGCATGTATTAATAATTCTTTCGCTTAGAAGTCTTTTTAACGGATGATCAACGTTAGAACTCGCCTTAATGCTACTTGCCGGACCAAGGAGGTAGATAATAGGAAAAGAATTATTAACATAGATTTAGTGTATACTATCTAATAGGCTAGTATTGATTGGTACGAGGTAATAACTTAGTCAAATATCGAATACGATGCTTAATATGAGGTAAGGATAAGGGTTAGGAAAGCAACACACGTAGCCGGACCAAGGTGCGGAGTGAGATTTTCTAGATGCCGGACCAAGGATTTAGAAATACATAACTTATCACTTTACATGCAAGATACTAGGAAAGAATTGTTATAGCTAGAATTATCAAGTTATGAACCTGTGGGGAACACGTAAACCCTAGTTACTTTGATTACTTGATTAAAACTCAACATTAAAAGCTGTTAAGTGTCTCTGTCAAGTTCGTTAGTTATTTTTATTTTATTAGGAAGTACAAAACCCCCCTTTTATGCTTTTACTTTTTAAGGAAGTCATCAACCGAACAATAGTAATAACAAGTTGGAGTTAAATCTAGACTATTTTCCTCGTGGGAACGATCCCAACCTCACTAGTTGGGTTATTTACTTGACGCGACCGCTTTACTTCTCATTTGAGAAGTAAGTTTGAGCGTATCACTTTCCAGTGGTCAAGGCCTGGATTACTTTGATACCCTACTAACATTTCAATAACAAATGATATGTCATGTATTGTATAAACCTAAGCATACATCAAGCTTCCGATAGCAGAAGCGTAAGGAATGTCCTTTATTTGTTCTCTCTCAAGATCGTTCTTCGGGAACTTATTCAAATTGAACTTGTCACCCTTCACGATAGGTGCTACACTTGGTGAACAATCTTTCTTCCGGAACCTCTCTAAAATTTTATTGATATAGGAATCTTGAGATAAACCTAAGGTAGATTTAGGGGCAGAGCTATGTGTAAGGGTGGGGGTGTCACGGCACCCAATGAGTTCGGTTGAAACGTCGTATGTATATATATAATATATAGGACATATATTATATTTTCCAACCCCTGTAACAAGTACATGCATGTCTCAGGTGGTAGGAGGTCAAGTTTTTAGCTTCATTGTTGCAGGTTCGATCCTAGAATGAAGCATATTTTATATAAAATATCTTATGCTGCATTTTCTGTTTCTTTTTCAAAAAAGGCTCGAGCAAAGTAGGAGTAATAAACTAAATTTTAGCTCTAACATTTTTTTGTTATAATATTTACTGATTTTTTTCTTCCTTTGTTTGAAATTTATGTGACACTTTTTTAGTCAATTCCCAAAAATGTTATCTTTTTATTGATAAAAATATTTAGATTTAAACTACTATTTTTACCTTAATGAATTATCTATAGTCAAACAAATATTTAAAATTTATTTTAGACGATAAATTTTGGATGTTGTAATTAGGATGGCAAAGTAGTATTTTTCTTTTTCAACTAATTCTTTCTAGCTCATCTCTTTGTCCGAATTTCAGAAACTCGATAATGAGTTTTCTTACTCTTTGTTTTATTATTTAAATCATTTGGATGCAAATAAAAAAATAATTTGGATTATGATAATTTAAATCTTGAGATTTTAATTTACAAATATAATACATGTTATAAGGAATGATAACATAAAAATCATATATAAATTCCATTTGTTTCGTTCGACTTTTTAGATTGTCAGTTGGTGTGAGCCAATATGTTTGTTACCTATAGAACTTGAAGTATTAATAAATATAAATAATTCTATCACCGGTAAGTATTTTTAGAATAAAAAAACTTGCCGAGTGCAATTATAAATGAATTATATATTTATTTATTTTATGTTATACTAACATATATGTTCTCAGTTACATTTCTCACACTAGTGAGCCTCATTGATGAGAATTTCATAATTAAGGTGCTGACAAGTGTCTTATATGAAGTCTCAAACTGTTCATTAATAGAATTTGATAATGCCTTGACATTGTTATGTTGTTCGACAAAACCACGAATACCAACAGAGATTTTGATCTTAATGAGCATAACACTTAAACGGTCAGAGCGTTCCCATTGTTCATGAAGAACAATCTCATCTTGAGTACTGATTTCATTAATAGGTGGCTCGTCTTTCCTGATAGCATAATCATATCTATACACCCTAAGTGAAAGAGAATTCTCTCCTTTTAAATCTTTTCCTGATAGCATAATCATATCTATACACCCTAAGTGAAAGAGAATTCTCTCCTTTTAAATCTTATAGTTCTCACCATTTAGTTCGGAATATCACAAATATCAGAGAAATTTGCTCGTTGATTCTATCTTTATGAAAAAACTATTAAACTCTCATTCATAATTCATGTCGGTAATTATGAAAAATATTTAATATTTCATCTTAATTAATTGTGCAAAATAATAAAGAAATTAAGTTATCATATCATGCTTAATTAATTACAATTCTAATGTCTAAAAATTTCTTTATGTGATCCTTATCTTTAAAATTTTATTCAATTAAAGATGTCGTGGCTAAACTTTAATCAAATAAATTCTAGATCACTTATACATTTATTTCTTTAAGTGATCCAAAATATAATATATAATATCATTTCATTAAGATAGATGCGGCTAAATCTCAATCAAATAAAATTATATAAATCACTAAATATTAACTCAAAATCATATACAAGATTTATTGTTGAACATTATGCAACAAAACAACAATCTCTTTGCTTTTCTTTGCTTTTTATTATTAGAAAATATTTTCAAATATTTCAAAACAAAATCTGAATTTTAAGAACCATTTTGAGCTATTTTAGAGAATTCCAATAATAAACAAAGCAAAGGTAATTCAACGTCTCTGATGCCGAATGTAAGACATTACAGAGTAATAACGCAGCGGAAATGTAGTGTGTTTGAAATGCCTCCAGCCATTGTTAGCGATATAGTCGGAGTGTACAATTCTTCTTTTCTTCAAAGATCTTTGAAGCACTCAAAACCTCACTCTTAGATGATATCAATTTTTTTTTAAAGAAATAATGTGCTTAAAGACCTTTGAACCAAATGACATATTTATAACCGTTCTTCCATCAATAACGGTTAAGAGGTTATGAGAAGTTATCAACCACTACAGTAGTAGGATAGTGGATCCATATAGTGGGATAATGAGTAGTTAACCATTATCTCATTAGTGGGATAATGGGTAATTAACCACTTTCTCACTAGTGGGATAATAGATAGTCAACTACCTTCCCATTAATAGGATAATGGGTAGTTAACTACCTTCGCATTAGAGGGATAATGGGTCCATGAAATGGAATAATGGTACCATGTAATACAGACCATATCAGCATTAAATGCTAACAATTTTATGTAATTGATTAACAAGAAAGTTGTTTATTATTTTATTTTGAATGTACATTTTACCTATACGATGTGTTAGCATAATATAATTAAGACGTTTTTTAAAAAATTAAAAAAATAATTTTCTATTATATACTATATTAGTATATGTATTCGCACGTTGCACGAATATTTGAATAAAAATTAACTAATAAAATTTATAATGCACTTAGTGATGTATATTTTAAAAATACTTATAAATTTTATTTTTTTCATATCCTATGAACTTTCAATCAGCAGAATCATAAATGAAAATGGAAATACATAACTAAAGATAGATAATATTTTGTCATCCAATGGAATACATAACTAAAGATAGATAATATTTTGTCATGCCATGACCAACAAAAACAATCATCGTATTTCTCTCTACATAATCTAGCTATTTTAAAATAAATCTCTATTTTGTCATGCCATGACCAACAAAAACAATCATCGTATTTCTCTCTAAATAATCTAAGCTATTTTAAAATAAATCTCTTTCACTGATGGAGGAGTAACATGTCTTACTTTAATATAAAATATAAAATGTCATAAATCACACTTTAAAAAAATTACAAATACAACTATTTTTATTTTTATTTAATCATGTATAATATATATAGGGAAAAAAATAAGACATTACACAATTTTTTAAAACAAATAAATTCGTATTCCTAAATTTTAGGCATTCAAATATTGAATTAAAAAAAAAGGAAAGATAAATATGACTTGAAGAAGACTCCGTTAGTCCGTTGTGCATGAAACAATTATTTTTGCCGCATAATTATATTAGTTAGTTAATAATTTGTTTTCTTTTTTTTATTTTATCCCTTTTTATCATTATTTTTGATTATAAACATCATTCTCCAATAAAATGTTTTTAGACTGAAAATATTTTTTAGTTTTTATTTCATATTTTAAATAAGAAGATTCCATCATATATGGGGAATAATTATTTTAGCTACATACTGAAAAATAATTATTTCGACTTCTCTGGTTTTATCTTATTCATCTTTTTTGTTTATAATTAAAAAGTATCCCTATATAACCTTAAAATAGTTTTAACTTTTAATTTATTTGTTAATTAAATAGAATTATGTTTTAAAAGACTAACATGCGAGTAGTTATTTTTAACTACATATTTATAATTAGTTAATTAATATCTTATTTTTTCTTTTCTAATTTTTTCTTTTTTTTTACGTATAGAATTAAAAAATATTCTTATCCTTTAAATAGATCTTCAAATCTTAAATTTTTTTATTTTAAACTTCAGATTTTAAATTAATATTTTTAATTCAATATTTTCAAATATTTATAGTTAATCTCAAATAAAAAAGGACTTATCTTTTGCTTTTAAAAAAACATTACCTTTAAAATATTCTTAATTTTTAATATTACCTTAAAATATTAAAAAAAATATTTTAAAATTAAAATAATTGTGTGTTATTTTGGGTAAAATCTATTATTCAAATTATGTCTATATAATTTGTTGAAATCTTTGGAAAATTATGTGTAGTGGTGACAATAAGTGATCTTCATGTATTAGAACTCTTTTATGTCATTGACTGTGATATTCTGTGACGACTCAAAATCACAAGTCTTGATGATATTATGTTCCCAATAGCTAAGTAAGTCAACTCAATATTTTGGCCAATTTAATCAAATACCCCCTCAACCTATTATCCAATTCTCAACTAGACATTTATACTTCACGAAAGTCCTATTACCTTCCTAAAGTATTTTAAACACATATATTGACACCCTATAAATGTCACCCCCAAAACTTTGTTGGAGAGTGTGATACACACCTATTTTTTCAGAATAAAAAATTTTAAAAAGTTCATTACCAAAATACATCAATTTTGATGTTTTTTTATTTTTCTCCCTCTACCTTTTCATTCATCTTCCTAAATCATTCCAATTTTTCTCCATTGTTTTCAAATGTCGAATCTCCTCCAATCCACCTCCATCTCCATCACACCTATTATTCTTTGTCTTTAATCTATCTTTTCGATTATTTATTTGCACAAAATTTAGTTATCATTGTTGAATTCAATAAATTTGACATGAATATAGAATTTTCTATTTATGATTACTGTCTAGTTCTACATGTGTTGGTTTCCCCGTTATTTTTTTTATAGATTAGAAGATGAAATTTTTCTGGCCAGTTTTAAAATTCTGATACCCACTTTCATTTCCAATCAAGAAATACTGAAAAAATTCAAATTTTAAAACTCACTTTAAGTTCAAATTAAGAAACTTAGCCTGCTACTATAATAGAAAAGATTTCTGTAGTAGAAATTGTTATATCATTTTTTAATGTTGGATTGGAAGTATTTTCTATTGAGGTGAAGAAATTAAAGGATTATTATTAACTTTATTTTGGCTGTGTTGTCTATTTTTAAACAAAAAATGAAGGGATTGGTTATGAAAAAGTTCATTGTGAATTAGAAGTGAAAAAATGAAAATAAAACAATTGTGTAGATGCTTGCCATGGCAGCCATGTTAATTTTTAAGTGCAGAGGTGTAATTTAAGGAGAGAAATGGTTAGAGAGAGAGAGAGTATGTGATTGCAATTAATTAAATTTATTTATTAATTATATTGAATTCAATTAAGAAATGATAGTTATCAAATAATTTATTTTGACTTAGTTATTTGTCTAACACTTGCTTTCAGGAAAGTAAACACACTTGCTATGTCACATCAAACACTTAAGGATGCCAATCAATCTGTTTCAAATACATTAAGAGGGTAATAGGGCCTTTGTAAAGTATTAGTGTGTAATTGAGAATTGGGTAATAGGTTAAACGGGTATTTACCTATTTTCTCCAATATTTAAAGTAGAAAATAAATGAAAATATAATAATCAAACACTAAGTCAATCTAGAAGTATGAAATGCGGAAAGCTAAATTACCACCCCAAGATTTAGTGTCATAAGTACGAGAGCTTCTATAATATGATACAAGTCCAAACTAATATGAAAATCTAAACATAAGATATATCCTATTTGAATACCAAAATAACATAATAAAATACGGGTAGATGAAGGTGTGGGCCGCAGAAGATCCCAAGCAGCGCATGACAACTCCAAAATAATCCGAACTCAGATTCAAAGCTCCAAGAAATGTGCCCGAATTTAAAATCCAATCTGCACCACAAAAGAGTGCAACAAGAGTAGTATGAGTAGGAAACAACGTGTACCCAATATATCTCATACGCCGACAACGAAAAAGTAGTGATAGTAGTATATAAGAAAATAATCCCTTAGTTTTTCAAGTTCATATCATTATTTACCAATCAAGCTTTCATCAATAGGGATAATCAAATGTCTCGTACTTTTAAGCACCAATATAACACATAATCAAGCCAGAATGAGGGATATAATGAGATGCAATGCAATATGATACCATGAAATAATATGCCTCACTTGCCCAGTACTCTCTCAACCGTATATACATGATATTCCTCAAAAATCCATCAATAGTTCATGAACGATGGGGGACTCGCTAGGTTCATATATATACATGGACGATCTCTACGTTTCTGTGGGACGATCTCAATGCACTATTATAAAACTAAAAAAATTCCACGCACGAACGATATTCACATCCCCAACTTATAATCATAACTCAATTTCAACATGGACGATCTCCATGTGTTAGACCTTTACTCATACTCAATCTCATGTCAATGCATGTGCACAATATGATATCAATCAAAGGAGAAATGCAACATCTCAATAAATCAAATGTCTCTATGACATATAATCACCTTAATTATCACAATTATACGGGTTCAACAAAGAAACACACAAGAAATCAAGTCACTAAATACATTAGCTAATGCCCATATGCTTTGTCATTCTCCAATTATAATCTATTATATTATAGTAATAAACTTTCCCCACACTAGTACTCGTGTGAATGCCCGTCACACTATTGGTACGAAACCTCCATCTTTCGCCCTTAACTATTATCTATTCCATTTTAATATTTAATTAGGAAACGCCCCTTAACGAAAATCTAGAAAATCTTAACATACCTTGAATGCCTTATATGTATCATGATCCTCAGGTTTTGTTTTTCCTTTTCCTTTTGTAAAGCTTCAAATATTTACAATCTATCAAATATGCTTATTCATAAGTAAACCTCAGGTTTTGTTTTTCCTTTTCCTTTTGTAAAGCTTCAAATATTTACAATCTATCAAATATGCTTATTCATAAGTAAACAAGTCCATAAACATAGACTTCTATTTTGGATAAATAGTCGTAACACATAAAGAAAGGTGACACTACCGATATGAAATCTAGATACTAAATATTTTATAACAACTTTTCTCATGACCTGAAGCTACAAACTTCACAGAAATAAGGAATAAATGTCATGGATACGCCAAATCTTTTTTTAGATTAAATTATACTCTTTTAATCATTAGCCTATACTTTTCTTATCATTAACCCTTAATAATTGGACATCAATGTGCCAGGATGAGCCACTCAACTAGCAGGTTCTCCTTAACGATCCAATTTCAACGAGCTTCCACTTTAATTCCTTTCCTCACAATTTACCATATAACCCTACAACTAAACATACAACTCTTGTTCTTGAAATTTAAATTGCTGAAAAGATTAACTAACAATTATTCATGCTAAGTAATATATTTCACTGCCCATCTTACTTATTTTTGTTCAACCAATGAATATTAAAATCTTTTGTGAAATAGATCAATAGCCGATAGTTGCACTAATTTGGTCTTTAGCATTCAATTGATTGGAAATTGCTAACCCCCGTAAAAACCATCATAGAATTCGTGTACACTTATCCTCAATTTCCTTGAACCAAATAATTCACATCAATTAATGTACAGATCATGATTTCCTTCAAGCATGAAATTGGTAAATAACTCTTACCTGAAGCAATTTTTCCTAACAAAGAGTACTTCATCTTCTTTGAAAGACGCCACAAATATTTTGTGGTGGTTAAAAATATAAAACCTTATTCTACTTTTTTTTAAAAATAAATAGTTTAACAAAATTATCATATTAAATTAATTTTGGACTTTGTCCATTAACCATTAATTATATAATCCCAATTAAACAAATAATCCAATATTCCTATTTAAATTTACGAGGAGAATTAAAATAGTTCTAATTCTTAAAACGATATAGCGGATATTTACATCATCTACCATTAAAACTAACATTCGTCCTCGAACGGTAAAAGAATAGGATGTACGTGGACAGTAAAAAAGTTAGGAGTTATCTAGTCTGTATGTTGGAATCATACTCCTTAGTAGTCTTCTCATCGAGATGATGCTCCCATTGAACTTTGATTGAAATAATTTCTTTCAACCTCTTCTTCCAAATTTTCCTATCCAATACGGTTACCGACAATTTCTCAAATGTCTAATTTTGTTCAAGTAACTCCTAATCTCATTGAATCAATTGAACATTATTCTAATGTTACTTATTCAATATCAAAATATCAAGAACAAGGTGAATGCCTGATAACCCATGTGGCGAGCATATTTGTAAGATAATTTCACTTATACGCTCAACAATCTCGAAAAAAAAACAATATACCTTTTCAACTTTCCCTTACTTTTTAAAATCTCATCACACCATTATGGGTTAAACCTTTTATAGTTACCGTTCTTTAACCAAGAACTTCAATTCATAACCTTTCAATGTGGATATCTCTTTGACTACTCTAAGCTATGATAAACCTATCCTAAATTTACTCGACTCTATCCAAGGACTCTCTCGATAGATTTGTATCTCACAACCTAACCTCAAATGCATCAAATCAGCCAATCAAATTGTAACAACCCTCAAAATGAAATAGGACAATCTAGAGCCTATCATGAGTTTTTATGAGTTAATAAGGTGTTAAAATAATGAATAATAGCTTTGAAATTCAGTTTGAAGAGTTTGAAAGTCAAACGTCGAAGAACGATCAAGGCTTTTGGAAACTAGCCTTGTGTGCGCGCTAATGTGTCCTTGTATATTGTAAGCGTTTTTAGGTGTTGTATGGAGTCTAAAATAAGATGAGGTGACCGTAACACATAGAGGGTAATGTATAGGATCAAAATATCCGGCTAAGACTCCCCAAGGACCACCCTAGGGGCCCTTGAGGAGGATCCAACCTTTGGCTAGGAAGCTGCGCAAGGAAGTAAACAAATGCACATGGATGAAAAAAGTCTGCGTCAAGGACTAGGTTCAACAAGGGCCAAAGTTTTGGTCCATGTCATGGACACGCTGCGGACTCTACTATCTCAAAATTTATTTTAAAAAATCTTGTGGGAACAGCTCCGCGGCGCGGACTTGCTCCTTGACGATAATTCCAAAAATTTAAGTGAAGTTGGACTTGTTTAAAAAGGTCCAATTAATATAGGGATATTTTGGGTATTTTGGGGGTGTATTATATATGGATTTTTTGTCATTATACACCTATTACCCTAATAAAAAATTATAAGCTCTCCTCTCTCTCAAAATTTTTCTCTCAAGTAAATTCTCCATTTATGAACTTCAAGCTCCAAGGAAGAAGGTCAAATTGTTCAAGTTTTCAATCCTTATTTCGTGGGCTTTCTTCAATTAATGTATGGTAGTTCATCCCTGATTCTTATCTCATTCAAGGAGCCAATTCAAAGGCTTTTCAAAAAGGGTTTCAAATTCTTAAATTCTTCTAGTTTGAATTCTAAGCATGGGTTCTTGCATTAAAAGGTTTTAATGGATGAATTATGGTGCTTCCAATGTTAATTGATGAATTTATGATAAAAAATTTCATGAACCCATGATCATCCTAATTCTCTAATTTTGGATTATGAAGTGGGTTTGATGAATATGATTGAATATCATTAGAATTATGTTTACACTATGTTGTATTATGATTATGTATTGTCAATTATGCCTAATTATGATAATTTGTTAGAGAATTGAGTAAAGGTGATCAAGGCTTGGATGAAGGGTAAGTTGACCTGAATTGTTCTAGTCTTCTTGAATCGATCTTGAGTGGTATGATCCACTTGGCGGTGTTTACTTGATGTATATGAATATATATTTGAATTGTGATAGTGGCCTTGAACGCATTTTTTGTGAAGTAAAGTGATGTTATGATGTATATACATGATATGTCTTATTAAGTTGAGAATGAGTATCTTAAAGATAGTATGCCTAATTTAAGTATGATGTGAATGTGAAGCATGTTTGTGTGTGAATTATGATAAATGTAGTCTGATCATGTTTAGAATTTCAAGGTTATGAATAATGGTGGTTATGTGAAATGTGTTCTCACATATACTCACACACAAAAAGAATAAACGAATGAAATTAAAAAATGAAAAGGGGAATTTTAGGGTGGACACTCTTCGTGAGTTTAGATGAAGTATTTAGCAGCAACCTCACAATTCCCAAGCGCTTCCCAATGAATGAAAGTTAGGTTGTGATGTAGTACTTAGTATCTATATCTTAACCTATATCGGATGAATGTAATAAATATCTAAGACTTCGTGGGGGAGTTATGCTTAGTACCAAGAGGATTTAAAGAAGGGGTGGATACTCTTTGTGAGTAGACATGTTGTACCCAATGTACCTCCTGAGATGAGTACTCTTTGTGAGTTGAGATGTAGTATTTAGAAGCAATCTCCTTATCCCTTAACTATGCGCCCACATAGGTCTAGCTATTGGGGATCCATGTAAAGGCTAAAAAAATGACCCTACCTTAGGAGGGGATCCCTCATCCGGTAGGGGTTAATACCGGGATTCCATGTCAAGCTCTCACTGTCTATGTCGATTGAATCTAGCCCCCACAAATGAATTTAATGAACTAGGTCTTCCAAAGGGTGTACTACTTAGGGTAGGTGGTGGAATGAGACGCCATCTATTCATTGCACAAGTAGACATTTGTAGGATGTCTTGGTGTGTTCTTATAATGTAAATGAACGACTGGGTTACTACATGATGTTAATGAGGTAAGTTGACTTCAAGTCTAACATAATGAAGCATGTTGATCTTATGTCTAATGTTGATGAATGTTATGTAATGGTTGAATGTGATGTTCCTAGTCTAGGTTGATTCCTAAGGAGCAATGAGGTGGGAGTAGTAATATGGGATACTACTTTCATATCGCACTAGAGTTACTTGGGGGTTGTTTTGGAGGATGGTCTTTATACGAAGTTCTTAAATGTATGAATGTTTCCTCTAGTTGGGGGGTTCTCCCGGGTCATTACACAAATATTAACATCTTCTACCATACAAAGCCTCGAATGGTATCATCTCAATGCTCGAATTATAACTCTTGTTGTATCCAAACTCCGCTTAAGAAAAATAAAACTGACACTAAAATTCACTTGAGTATCCAACATCATTTTCATTAACCATTAAAAATGAAATGTAAATTGTGTGCCTCGATATGAAGAAATAGCAACGTGAACCTATGCAAGTGAATCATCTCCCTTATATAGAACATGGATAATTTTTCAAAATTATATGAAGTTTAAATTAGTCTAAAATGTACATTTTTTGTTAGTAGATCCAAGATAATTCATATACTTTCAAACTTACCCAAAGTATGTGCTAACCCTACAACAATGTGCATAACAATATGCTCTCAATTCCACTTAGATATGGACATCGTATGAGTCACACTCCACAATTTGGTGTAACACTTCACTTGTTGGCGATTCATATATCAAGATATGAAATATACTACATTCATCTTCATATGGCACCATCAATATTTTTTGTTTATGTTACGACATCCAAGTACCCTCGAATGAATAAAGTACCTCAAACTAATAACCTCCTACATGATCAGTCTAATCAAATCACCTATCCCAGAAATAAAAATACAATAATTTATCCTCAAAACTATCTTACAAAAAATAATCGTCTCCTAATTGGCTTCATCTTGCATCATATTTCCTCAAATCTTATGCAAATTTACATCATCGAACCGTTGAACTACAATATGCTTCAATAAGGATGATCTAACTTCTATGTAAGTCAACACCCTACCAAATTTTAAAATATCAAATTTCATAAAGTTATCGGATAAGTCCGGGTCATTCATAGTCAAAAGAAGCTCTCTAACCTACAACAAATCTAGACTATTCATACCTATCACATTTCGGCTTAAGACATTTTCTATCAATCCTTGCCCTAATGTTAAAGGATAGTCACCCATAATCCTTATGAAATTCTAACCATCTTAATTGTCTCAAATTGAGATTTCTATAGTTGAAGATGTGTTGGAGACCACAATGACCCTTGGACACCTCATAATGCACAATATAAGTTATGTCTTCAAATCTTTACTGCAAACACTATGACTGTCAACTCTAAGTAATGGGTATTATACTTTTTTTCATGAACCTTCACTACCTTGAACATAAACTATCATCTTCTCCTTCTACAATAATACCCAACCAATCTCAATCCAAAAAGCATCTTAATATATGGTAAAATCCTCTTCTTACTCTGGTAAAGTCAAAGTAGTAGTAAATAAGGTCTCGAGGTTTATGAATCTCACCTCACACACATAAAACCACTGAAAATTCACTTACTTCTAAGTAAATCTTGTCAATATTGATGCAACGAATGAAAACATCACCGATAATAACCAACAAAGCCTAAAAATAATAAATATTGTAACCAGAGTAGGCTGACTCGATTTCGAACTCGTAATCCTTTTGTGATCTACCATAAACCCTTTCTTTAACACTATATGTTCCAAATATGTCATCAAACTAACCAAAAATCATATTTAAAAAATTTCATACATCTTAATTTTCTTTAAATTTTAAAGGACAATCCTCAAATAATGCATGTTGATCATTCGTACTATGGGAATATACTACTATATATCGCCAAAGTAATTGTAGTATCTAATTATAACTATTTCGAAAAGAATCGCCTTAACAATGTTATGTTATATTAGAACCATTTCTTACCAATCCATAATTTTTATACTCATAAAAATATATGGTAATGTTTATTTGTATCAATAGTAATGAGTTCAATTTTACATACATGTTTTCAAATTCAATAGCTTAGATATTGTTATGTAAAAAAATATTGTTACAATAAAAATTTAAAAAATTTATATAAAATTCTAAAGTAATTCAACTTCTAAATTTAAAAAAAAACTTGGAATATTTTGAAAGAGATTTACGACGCTTGCTCTTAATTTCACCATACAAAAACAATGTTGATTTCACTATACTCGATGTATCAAATTTTCTTGTTCAAGTAGTCTTGTTACTGGTATTTCAATTTCACGGGAGCATCCCAATAAGAATCGGTAGAAATAGGTTAATTTTACAACTCTACGCCAATTCAAAATTCAATATCACGATCAGCTGAAATACTTTTATGAATTCTTTTACCACTAAAAGTAGTTGTAAAGGAAAATTATTGATACTAGTTGTCACGTCCCGGGAGTACCCCCAAGTCGCAATACAACGTACTCAACCTTTCGGAGGTCTTATACAATCCCTTAGACATCATTCATCGCATATATATGAAAAGTAGTGCAGAATTAAATTTTCACAATAATAAAACAATAGTTCAAATCTCTTTTAAAGAAAACACATGAAATGCTAAGTCTCCTCGTAGCCATCTTAGACACATGAATATCTTGTGTCACAGCCCATACATCATTTTAAAGAAATATCAAAGTCTAATACAATGTCTTTTGAAAAGAAAATGCTAAACATAGGTATGTCCTCAAATCATGTGAGGACATATCGAAAATTGCTTGAAAGGATGCTATTTCTAAGCTTTACTTCAATAGACTCCTCACTTTCCCCCTACACCTTAGAGATAAAATAATATATGTAATTAGTACATTTAATGCACTAAGTATGATGACATGCAACAAAACCATGCTAAAATAGACATTTATTCATAACATGCTTTTGTATGCTGTTCTGAAGAAAACCTCATAAAACAAGTATAAGAAACTACTTTCAAGTCAACATATACATATAAGACATATTTCAAGTAATCTACAATGTAACAATATCATCACTTAAGAAACCACATAAACATATAAACCTCCTACCAAAGGTTATCCTAAGACTTACTTAACTAAGACAAGAAGAGACCGCCCATACACCCTCTTCAAGCACACCTAAGTAATCCTATAGACTACCTAAAGTAATATTATTCCCTTTATATCATTTAGAATGTCTACCCAAGGTTACTCTAAGATTCACTTGAGTAATACATGAAGAGACCGTCTATACACCCTCTCCAAGCCTACCTAAGCAATCCTCAAAGCTACCATAGATAGAGATCCTTTTATTCAAAATACATTAAATTAAGTCAATAATTTTCATCAAGCCATTTAAGAGACATCCACAATTACGGACTTCACATAATGGTCTTGAAGAAGACCTAGAGAGTCTTCATACTAGCATCTTGAAAGCCTACTCGTTCCATGTATAGATAGCGTCCCATTCCACTACCTACACAATGTAAAACTTCTCCAACACCAAAATGCATCCCACATGATGAGAATATTCATTAACCGACATAGACCATACTATTTAGGAATGAATCCAGATTCTACCCTACTCCGAGGGAGGGTGTTCTACTTGCCAAGGGTAAAACTAAGACACATCCCATGTAGGCACATGGTTAAGGAATATCAAGGGTTTCTTAGTACTCTAGTCTCAACTTAAGTAGAGTCACTACCACAAGCATACTGACTCGGTGCTTAGCCTTAGTTCTCATAGAGTAAGTTCATCACAAAGAAGCATATGAAAAGGTACCATATTTTAATCTTACCAAAGTAATAATACCCCTACCAAGGATGGGTCAACTAGGGCTACCACTCAATGGTTACAAGGATAGCTGAATGACTTACTTAGAGATGGTTTCATGTCGTTCTACCCAACCTACCCCAAAGTCCATCATTCACACAAGAAGAATACCATTACAACTTTCAACTTCAAGGATTCTATAACCTTCTTTCTGTATTGAAGGTTTCAAGTTATTGACCTTTTTCACATGTTCAAGGCTCTACATCAATCACTCATACACATACATGACAAAGGTTCTGAAGCCTACTAAGTCAAGAGTTCACATTCACATAATTTTATGTATCAAGTAAAGGGACATAGGTCTACCAATCAAGACACACACATCATCATCATATCACATGTTCAACAAACATTCAAGTACTATGTAGGAAACTACTAAGTCTACCTAACAAGATATACTAGCATCATATATAAAAATATCACCAGAGTCTATCATAGCCACATATAACCAATTAGAGAGAGTCATGCTTTCAATTCACACAAATATACCACATAATGTTTCACATTGATCACATATATAATCAATAACATGATAAGATCATAATTCACATAATAATGCTGACAAGGCCATATTCTTCACAATTATAAGACATAAACACCACCACCATAAGTGGACCATACCAATCAATACAATTCACTACCAATTCTACCAATCAATACAATTCACTACCAATTCTCATAATATAGAAGAGATTAGGTAAACTCGCCACTTTCCATCATAAACACCACTATTCCTTAGCCTTCTTAACCAATTCACTTCACAAAGGCTCTTACCAATAGCTATATACACAATTCTAAACAAACATCAAAACCATACAAAATGATCCAAAAATATACAATATGAATATAATCAAATTAAGTCATCCTATAAAATCCTGTAATGATATTTACATAATTCGATTGCCCAATACAATCTGAGTTCAATATAATTAAGCCATGATAAAAATACCCACGTTAGAGCCAAAATTAGGAATTCATGAAAAGCATGAATTTGTAGAGTTTTTTACCTTAAAACATTCATTTAACTATAATTCTATCATAAAACATTGATTCAAAACCTTTTATGCAAGAACCCATGTCTAGAAGTTGAAATAGAAGATTCTATGTTTTGAACATCTTCGAAAACCATTTGAATTCAATTCCTTGAATGGAAGAAGATTCAAGGATGAAACACCATACGTCAATTGAAGATTATCCATGAATTTTATGAAGAAGCAATGGAGAAATCAATCTCTTAGCTTCCCTGGAGTCTAGAGAGTTCTATTTTGGGGGTCTTGGATTTTTATTTTTAATAATGAACTCTAATCTAGGTTCTAGGCTTACAAAGTAACTTAAAATACCCAAAAACTCCTAAAATAACCACCCAAGACCTTATTTGTATGCTATGTGAATTTCCCATGATACCCTTCTTATGGCTGAGACACCTGCAGAAAAATGCAGGTGCTAATCGACGAGCCGTAGACCAGACGACGAGCCGTCCTAACAAGTTGTCATTTCTATCAGAGGCAGATATTTGGGGAATTAATATTCCACACCTAAGTGTGGAGAAATGTCCCCCATCAACGGGGCGTAGGTAGGAACAATGGTCATAGTCTTAGGGTCGTCGATTGGGACTTCCTTAGGAAATTTCAAGCAAAAGTTTGGGTCCTCCTCAAGGACCCTTTGGGTGGTCCTTGGGGAGTCTTTGATGTTTCAACCCTAAATACGTTTTCTAGATGTTAGGAACCTCTCCTATAAATTTAAACTCCAAACAACACCTAAAACATGCAAAGGCACACTAGAACACATAAGCGCACACAAAGGCAAACTTTCGAATATCTTGGACGTTCTTTGACATTTGACCTCCAAACTCAACACACTGACTTCTAACTCTATAATTCATCATTTAAAGACCTTAAAAACTCATTATGTACATGTTAGGATCTAGTTTAATCTAGATTTTTAAAGGGTGTTACACTAGTTTCACAAACATAGGTCCAATAGGTGATGCATCACTTTCTCTTTTTACCGGGTAAGACTTCACAATTGAAAATATCCTTATCGAATAAATACTGAGAGTTTATTGACACTTAATTTTAGGAATAATTGACAAATATAATTTTATCATCTTGGCCTAATAGTATGAAAATGTGTGATATGGAGAAATTCAGTCAAAATTCAAAAGAACAAAGTATACCCTCGTGTCATGTACTACCAATGTTAATAACATAAGATCGATGTAATCAATCTACCACTAAGAACCATATGTAGGTGTAAGAAAATGTATAGACATAATAGATGAGTCACAAAACACATTTCAATAAAAAATAAGGTAGGTACTCGTAAAATAAAGTAGATCCACGCTCAAAATGAAATTGTATTCAACTGAGAGCATACTGAACGATACTCCGAACAACTTTGATTATCCAAATATAATCAGTTATTTAAAAAATATAATTTTTCCAATCACCACGGTATTGGTCTATGATCTACATAGATATTCATAAATACTATACTTATGTCTCTATAGATGTCCTCAAATAGCTTCATACATGTATCTCTTCCAAAATATTTTAACTAAAGAGTCTTTGTCCCCTCTTACTTTTAATGAATATAAATGATTATTAATTCAATGTTTGAACAGCTCCTCATAATATGAAATTATCACTAATTATTATTAGCCCCCAATTTAAATGTCCTTGTTGACTTAAATACCATTTAGCCTTTTATAATTTCTTGATGTACTAGACTCATCCACCGTGTGACAGTCTACCTCTACTCCAAAGGATAAAAAAATTCATTGTACAAATCTTATAAAAACCCATACCCTCTTAAACGTCATTAGAAGTAATGACATTATATTTCTTTATTCTTACTCAATTCTTCTCATAGATTGATCATCTATCCCCTCATTTGATGCTTGATCAACCTACTCTTACACTTCTCTTCAAGATATCAACATTATACCATTTTGTTACTAAATTATTCACTTATCGTAAATGCAAGTCATAAAATTGCCTTAATAAATACAAATAAAGTTCAAGTATACCCGTCTAAATCACACCTCGAGCAAACTATTTTTACTGATTCCAACCTCGTCATTCTTTTTTTTATCACGACGCTCCTAACCAAGTTATTTGCAAACCACACAACATTCATACTATACCTCATAACATCATCCTCTACTACTGAGGTCCAATTTAAAATTCTCTCTCACCATTCGTAAGAGAATGAAAGAAAGAAGTATTTAACCTTAAACCAATCACACAAATGATAAGGAAAGAAATAATAGAAGTTTCCTAAAGTCCCATAGCCTCTAAAGAATAAGTAACGGACGTCTACGCAAAAATCTACTAGACTTAACTCTTGTACTCGTGAGACCGTTGAACCTAGGGCTCTGATACCAGTATGTCACGACCCAAAATCACAAGTCGTGATGATACCTATGTTCCCAATCAATAGGTAAGCCAACCCAACACTTTGGAAAATTCAATACAATATTTAAAGTTGAAAATAAACGAGAACATAATAACAAAACACTAAGTCTATCTACAAGTATGAAATGCGGAAACCTAAATACCACCCCAAGATTTGATGTAATAAGTACGAGAGTTTCTACAATATGATACAAGTCCAAACTAATATGAAAATCTAAGCAAAATAAATATCCTATTAGAATACCAAAATAACCTAATAAAATAGGGGTAGATGAAGGTGTGGGTCGCACAATATCCCAAGCAGCAGTGCACTAAAACTCCAAGATAACTTGAACTCAGATTCAAAGATCTAAGAGACGTGCTCAAATTTAAAATCCAATATGCTCGGGGAGCACCCCCTAGACGTAGACGATGTTGGCATCCCGGAGAGGACTAGGACTAGTCTCTTAGTATTCGTCATAACATTTCATAGGTTAAAATGCAGAAAAATTGAAACCTTCATATATTGAGGTTTACATAGATAGACATCTCACATACTACTTGGGGAGTTTACTTAGACTCCTGGCATCGGAAGCTTACACAGGATTCTCGTTTAGACAGTATACATAACATATAAGAATTTAGTCTATAATACCATCTCACATTAAACCATCTAAAATAATGTGGAACATTCGACATAGCCCTCAACAAATCTATAATTGCCACATGGGGCTCACAACAATATCTTCAACAATAGGAAAGAACAAATGTCTTAAGACTATAGCAAATCCGACTAGGCTATATATAAGGCATTATCCTTGAATATTGAGGACTCACCAGTCAACTTGAGAAAGATGTCCAAGTCTTCTTCCAATTGACCTTGATACGGCAACGCCCGAACCTACATTGTTTGGGAAAAAGGGAAAGAACATTTGTTAGTACATACACTTGTACTAAGTATGGAAAATATGCACATATAATCGTTGAAATCATTCTTAAAGAGACATTTTATTCAAAGTCATGCTAAGTCACTTTTGAAAGCCTTAATGCACAAATAGGAACACCTACAAGCCAATGATCACATATTCGTTAAGACAAGTCCATATGCAACACAAGAACAACATGGTCATTGCCAACATAAGGTCGTATCAACATGAATAGTAGCATATCAAGAGCATATAACCAAAGAAACTCCAACATAATGTCACAATAATAAAGTATGTACAAGAGTTCATATCATCATAACTTTATAAGACCCTTACTAACAATCCCATCCCAAAAATACAAGTGCAATGCTCATGTGAAGTCCCATAACCCCACATAATCAAGTAAACAAGGAAAGATATCATAAGTAATTCCTAACTTCATATAACATAGCATCATGAGTAGTCATCATCATATAAAACAATATAGACCAATAACATGTTCAGAAGTAAAACTAACATCATATAGGATCATCAACATATAAGGTCAACATACACATATCGTTTACTTTATAAGAGCATAAGAACGACCTCCTAGGACTTTGATAAAGGACAACTAGTGCAATGTATAGGTAGAGTCCCATACCCCTACCTACACTAAGAAGAACCCCTTAAGTCACCCTAGTTAGAGTTCACTTTATTACTTGCATTTTACTTTCGGGAACAATCGCCGTAACTGATATAGACCATGTGACCTAAACATGGAACTCGGTGTCATGAAACCCTACACCAAAAGATGGTGGTTTATTTTCCAAGTAAGGACCAAAACATAAACATACCATTCTAGGTGGATCCACTATCTAGTCTTCCTAAGAGGCTACATAGTTAAGGAACTAGGAGATATGTCTTGAATCCTCTACATATGACCATTAGCAATTAGATCCCTCATCTCATGAGAATGTTTGGTGAATGTCCCTTCTAAGGGAAGTCAAAGCCTCTCATTGTAAAGTTCACTTGGTGCTATGCTGAAGTCCCTTTTTGAAATGTCCTTGAGTTATTCTTAATCATCATAGCTTAATATAGGCCATAGGAGACTAACCCCTGTATATTCATAGTCATTATATCATTAGGTATTGCATGAGAATGTCTTTTTATTACAAACCTTCATTTGTGAGATTAACACACCATCATCATCATATCATAGTAAGGCACATAAGCGATTCACAATCAACCTTATATCATCATATCTTAATCATAATCTCATAATTCACATAGTGAATACATTTCAATTAGATTCATCATTCCATCACCTACTAATCTAATCACACGTAATACCTCAAGTGAACATCATAATCAAGTTTAAACCATCATAATTGAAATAAGGATTCAATATTACGAAGTCTTACCAAGTAACCTTCAAAAGACTTCTTTATGATGTTACCCCCAATTCATCCCAATTATCCAATAACTCACTCATCATCATCATAATATACTGAATTGAACAATAACATAACCAATTCTAAAAATCCTAATCATCTTCAAGTCAAATTCATAACTAGGGTTACGATGAAGGATCCAATTCATCACGAACTAAGGTAATGATCAATAACTACTACAATTATACTATAAACAACCATATTATATCATTAATAATAACAGGAAACCAATAAAAATTCAATTCAAAAGATCAATTTCGGAATAACAAGGAAACCCATGTTTTTAACATCTTTGGAAATCAATTTGAAAAAAGCCTCTTGGGGAAAGAGGTCCCAAGAGTGAAGAGTAACCATACCTTAACAATCCTTGACGATAGATGGAGATAAAGTTTAACTATTGCAGCCATGATTCCCTTGAATCTTATTCTTGAATGGTGTTCTTTGTGGAAATAGAGAGAAAGTAGAGAGAAGGTGGAGAGATTTGAGTTTGGAAATTGTGGGGTGTTGGGTTAGTTTAATTAGGTTTATGTCTTATATATCCCTTTAACTAACTTAATTATACAACCCCAACCATTAATTAAATAAATAATTAACTAAATAATTATTTCCCTCAACTTCAAATTAGGCAGTCCAAAACAGAGCCAACCTACGAGATCTCGACCTACTGTCGTAGGTCCAACGATGGCACCTTACTGTGCTAGCGTTGTTTGCGACAGAGACTGTATATTTTTGGGAATTGTTGGAGGATCATAAGTGTTGACCAACAACCACCATCGATGGAGCATCGATCAATCGATGACTTGTCGATTGGCTACTGTCAATTCGACAGTTTTGGGTCAAAAAGAAGGGTCCTCTCCAAGGACCCTTTGGGGTGGTCCTTGGGGAGTCGTACCCAAAAGTTTTGACCCTAAAAAGATTCTAATACCATTTTAACATATTTCTACCAATTTTTATTAATTTCAAACTCTTAAAACCCTATAAAATATGCCAAGGGACACTAGTGTACATTTAACAATTCACCGGACGTCATTGGTGTTTTGACTCTAACACTTCGCAAATGTTTCAAATGCCTTATATTAGGCCTATAAATAGTATTCTAAGTCTTAGTTTTTAATTTGGGGATCTATTTTATGTCTTGAACTTCCTGAGTATTACATCTGCACCACAAAATAGTGCATTAAGTGTTGTATAAGTAGGAAATCACGTGTATCCAGTATATCTCAGAGACTGACAAAAAAGAAGTAGTGATAAGAGAACATAAGAAAATAATCTTTCATAGTTCATATCATATTTAACAACCAAGTTTTCATAAATAGGTATAATCGAATGTCTCTTATTTTTAAGCACCAATAAAACACATAATCAATCCAGAATGAAGGATGTAATAAGATGCAATGAATTGTGACACCATGAAATGATATGTTTCACTTTCCAAGTACTCTATCAACCGTATATACATGATACTCCTCAAAAAAACATCAATAGTTCATGACCCATGCGGAACTCACGAGGTCCATATACTGAAACAGTTGATCTCTACGTGCCTGTGCAAACGATCACAACACACTATCATAAAATAAAAAAAATCCCCAGCATGGACGATCTCTACGTGCCTAACTCATAATCATAATCAATCACTCGCAGGGAAGATCTCTATGTGCCCAAATTATAATCATAATTCGATTTCTATGCGGACGATATCTATGTGTTAGACCTTTATCGTACTCAATCTCATGTCAAGACATGTGCACAATATGATACCACTCAAAGAGGATGATGCAACATCTCACTAAATTAAATATCTCTATGATATAATCACCTCAATTATCACAATTATAGAGGTCAATAAATAAACATAGGCACGCAAAAGAAATCAACTCACTACATACATTAGCTATTGCCAATATGATTTGGCATTCTCAATTTACAATATATGATATTATAGTAATAAACTTTTCCCATACTGGTACTCGTATGGTTGCCTGTCACACCATTGGTACGAGAACCCCATCTTTCTCCATTGCCCATTGTCTATTCCATTTTTAATCTTTATAAGAAAATGTCCCTCAGCGAAGTCTAGAAAGTCTTCACATACCTTGAATGCCGAACATGTATCACGATCCTCAAGGTTTGTTTTTCCTTTTCCTTTTGTAAAGCTTCAAAAGATTTTATGTCACCACCCAAAACCACACCCTAGAATTTAGGGCCAAGATCGGATTGCGACCGGTGTACTTGACCTCTCGAAGGTCTTGTACAAGCCCTTTTTCGTATCGTTCATCAAATATACATAATGAAAAGTAGTGTGGAATTAAAAATTTTCACAAAACATTAGAATATCTTTCATAATATCTTTCTTTAAAAATCATAGGAAATACTAAGTCTCAATCTCATCAAAACTTAGACATGAGAATACTTGGGACATGACCCATACAATAATAATATAGGAAGTACTTAGTCTACTACAATACTTCAAAGTAAATAAAAGACATTTATATATGCCCTCGAGTCAATTGAAGACATACTTCAACTTTGCTTGAATGACTCTAGAATCCAAGCTCTCCTTCAAGATCCTTCTCACTTTTCACCTACACCTTTAGAGATAACAAAATGTACGGATTTAGTACAAACACTTGTTCTAAGTATGACATTATGCATAACATCATTAAAATGGACATTTATTATAAATATGTATCTTTTTGACTTAAATATCATAACATAATCATAAGAACAACATTTAACGCCTTAGAAACATATAAGATAACATTTAAGCAATTTAACACATTTTAAGGTCACTCTACATTGAATTCATTTCATTGTTACAGTAAAGTCCCTTCGCTGTATAGTGAAGTACCTTACCTCCAATTTAGACACTTCCTAGCATGTAGTTCCCTCACTAAAAGTATCCTAAGACTCACTTAAGTAAGACAAAGAGAGACCGCCCATACAACCTCTCTAGGCACACAGTAAATGTTCCTTAAGACCATCTATAATGAGATCAAAACACACTTACAAGACACCAATCACATGAACATGAGATCATTCTACCAAAGGTGATTCTAAGTCTCACTTGAGTGAGTTGTGAAGAGACCACCCATATAATCCCTTACACACACACTTAAGAGATCCTATAGACTACCTAAGATAGAATCATTCTCACTTAATACATCAACACATAGATAATATGACATTCTCCTTCCAAAGGCTATCAAAAGACTTACTTATGTAAATCAAGAAGATAACGTCCAAGATTGACCTCTTCAAGACTACCTAAATAATCATTAAGACTACCTAAGGCTTAGATCATGTCAACATAGTCAACACCTTCCCTAACTAGAGTCATTCTTAAGACTTATATATGTTAGATACGAAGTGACAATTTTTATACCCCCCTCACACCTTAAATAGATAACCCTTAACTACTCCAGATAAGTACTTATTCATTTAACATACTTTCTTAAGTCATTACTTTCATTGGTTCATTTAAGACTCATTCATCACATAAGACATTCAAGTAATGGGCTTGGACAATACCTAAGGACTCTAACTAATACCTTTAAAGCCTATTGTGCAATGTCTAGATACCGTCCGATACAACCACCTAAACATCATAGAACTTCTCTAACGCTAGTAGGTATCCCATATGATGAGAATATGCAATAATTGACATAGATCATGGTAGCTATACATGGAATCCGGAGTTCTAACCTACTCCAATGAGGGTGTTCAACTTGCCAATGGCAGAAATTTGACACATCCTATGTAGGCACATGGTTAAGGAATATGAAGGGCGTGCTTTGTACTCTTGTCTCATCCTTTAACCAGGGCTACTTCCCTTTCCATACTCACTTGGTGCTAGCGGTTGTTCTTATATAGTAATTTACATTTAAGGTTCATTTAAAGGGGTTCCATATCTAGTTCATAACCCAATCATATTTACCCTACCAAAGAGGTCCAGTAGGGCTATGTCACAATGGTGACAAAAATCTTTTAATGACTTTCATAAGGATTGATATGATGTCGTTCCAGCCAACCAACCTTAAGTCTATCATTTCTTTACTTGAAGGATACCATAATGGCTTTCCACTTCAACATTCATAACCTCACCACTAGGTTCAAGGTTTCACAGTAAGGACCCTCTTAACATCATTTAAGGTCTAATTTCATTCATACATACAAAAATAAGAGGATTTAGCACTCTAAGTCAAGACACCTCATATTCACATTCATACTTGCATCAATTAAAAACCAAGTCAAGACACAACATACTTCACTTTAACACATATCACATGTCATTCTAGAAGCACATACAAATAACCATTTAAGACATCCTATACACTACCATATCATCATCAATATGAACATCATAGACTCATATTGTTAAGTAGGAAATAACCATGCATCAACTCTAAGACTATACATATAAAGATATAGTCATAGTTTAACATGATCACCTAAATATCATCAATAGAAGAACACATATACTTTCACATTACTTATCATGTAAATAGACATTATAAACATCACATAATCAGTTAAACAAATCATCAAAATACTTCAAGTAGTTGTCGACAAGGCCATGATCATTATATTACATAAAGTACCACAGACAAGGCCACATCAATTGCAAGTGCATAACACCGCCACCATAAGTGGACCATATCAATGACAACATAATTGAAGTCTAATTAACATAAAATAAAGAAAATTAGGGAAGCGTACCACCACTATATCCTCAACATTTTAATCACATGCTAAATCATCCAAGTCAATATCATAAAGCCCTTACCCATGGCCATGAACATCAATTTAATATAAAAACTATTATACTCAATGAAACTAGGTCAATTCAATATAGATTCATCATATAAGACAACCTAGATATCAATTAAATAGAATTATTACATGAATCAATAGCTCATAGAAAATTACAGTAGAATTCATAAGCATTAAGTCTAAATCAATTAACCCTTTAAGTAGTCAAAAACTAAGGTTCATCAATTACGTGGGTTCACAAGTTAATTGAGCTAAAATCATATAATTAACAACAATTCAATAAATATACAATGATTTAAAACCTTTAATGCAAGAACCCATGGATAGATCATGAAATTGGACAATTCATATTTGAAAATTTTAGAAAACTTCTTTGAAAGTTGGACTTCTTGATGAATAGAGTTTCAAGGATAAAAAACCGTACCTCAATAAAGTTATCCTCAAACTTGATGAAGAATATCTACTCAATTCTCCAATCCAAGCCCTTCCTTGAGTTTTGGTTCCAAGGGAGTTCTAGAGAATTTCTAAGGGAATTTCGGTTTTGATTTTTGAATAATGAAATCTTCTAAGTGTTAAAGACCTATATACATGTTTAAAATACCCAAAGACCCCTATGTAACCTACCTTTCTCTTATTTGGACGTGGGTGAATTTACAACTTCATCCCTCGAACATAACACTAAGCTGCACAAAGACAGACCCAATCGATGATTTGCCCATTGACGGAGCGTCAGTCCACCCACATACCGTCTTGTCCTCCATTGATGGGTTTGGAGGTTGGAAAATGGGAGCTTAGCTCCCTAGATAAGTACCAAATACTCCATCCACCTACCAGGCATCGATTAGACCAATGGTCATCGTTTTCCATCCGTAGGTGGGATTGCCTTAGGTAGTTTTAGCCACCAACATGGGTCCTTCCTCAAGGACCCTTGGATGGTGCTTGGAGATGTTTGCTTGGACATTTCAAACCCAAATATGTTCTTGTTCGAGTTTATGACCTATAAAATGAATTTCTTCCAAAACGAACACGGAAAACTCAACGAAACATGCCAAGACACACAAGGTCGTTTCAAGGCAAACCTTCTGAAAACGTCATGGACATTCTTGGACATTTGACCTCCAAACTTCATGAAACTTTACACAATCACTATGAACACTATAATAAATCATATTAAGACCTTATTAACTCATAAAATACACATACATTCATATAACCAAATATGAGGCACATAGGTGACAGTCGTCGAACGTCTTGGTCGTCCCTTGACGCTTCACTTTCAAATCACCTAAAACTCTAGACACTGCCTAATTACCACATTATAGACCATTTTAGTACCTTATACCATCATGAAAAACATGTTAGGATCTAGCTTCACTTAAGTCTTTTTCAAGGTATTACAATCTCCCCCACTTGAACAACCTTCGTCCTCGAATGACACTTCCACTCTCCACACATTTCAAAGAATAGAGATTGAATTAGTTGGTCATGAACATACCATATAACAAATTATACAATACAAATATCTAAGAAAACATCAATTTCACATAATCTAGAGACTCACAACACAACAAGAAACTAGAATAAATTTTATAACTCAGTATGCTATAAAACTCACATACTTCATTCCAAAATAGCAAAAACTCATTTTTTAAATTCAATATCATGCTCATATACATAAGTTCTAACCACATCACAAAAATTTTAGACCAAATAATGAATTTGTCAATTTTGCAAAATTTTTACAGTGAGCAGGTATGCATTATAGTGAGTGTTTCAACATTCTTCAACAATGCAACGGTTTAGGGTTTAGGGTTTAGTGTTTGGAGTTTAGGGTTTATAGGCAACATGATGCAAACATGCTACTATACATATGTAGAACCACATAAACACATCTTACAACATAATCAAAACTTCATAAAATGCACAATGCAAGGAATCAATGAAATTCAATTTCAACAAGACCCCTAAACACAAAGAAACATGCAACGTACTTCTATGACTTTCTACTCTCAATCTTGAGTTGAATAGAAAAGATGAAAAAATCGATTAAAACTCACTATAATCCCCCACTTAGAAGGAAATCATACAACTAAAGATAAATACAAGGACTTACCATCATTCGTCATCTTTATCCGATTTTCCTCCTTTAGTCAGGAGTGCATAGAAATGCATCTTATTTGGAGCATCTTCCTTTGGAACATTAGGAGCAACTTGTTTACCCTCTCTTACTCTAGAAGAAATGGTAGGAAAATCTGTCACCTTGTGTCCTCCTTTACCACAACCAAAGCAATTCCCGCTACCCTTTAGGCATTCCCCATAGTGCCTCTCTCCACAAGTGACACATGTAGGTTTTCCATTTTGAGAACCACCTACTTTCTCCAATTTCACCTTAGCACTCCTAGGTTTTTCTTGACCTTGAACCCTCTTCTTGAACCTATATTGACCTTGATCACTTGAACCACTTCTTTTCAAGTTCCTAGCAATCCTCCCAAGTTTAGACTTCTCTATTATCACGCATACACCACGAGTCTAGCTAGGGACATATCATCATGTAACATGGCCATACGAAATTCCCCCCTCACTAGATCGGCGACCCCGACCACAAATCTACTCATCTCATCCCTCGGATTAGACACAGGGGATGGGGCATATCTTGATAACATTGAAAACTTCAAAGATTATTCCTCGAAGCTCATATTGCCTTGCTTGAGATTGATAAACTCCTCTACCTTAACTTCCCTTCTCTCACAGGGAAATTTTTTTCCAAGAAAAGCTTCTTTAAATTTTTCCACACTCAATAGGACCCCGACTCCACCGGCCTATTATCCTTCCATTGAGTATACCACACTTGAGAAACATCCGTCAATTGATACGAAGCTAACTGCGCCTTCTCCCTAGATGTAACCCCCATAACACTCAAAACCTTGTCCACACAATCTAGAAACTCTTGGGGTTCCTCTCCAACCTTAGAGCCAAGAAATATAAGAGGATTCATCCTCACAAAGTCTCTCAACCTAGACTTCATAGTACTCTCCACAACATTCATCCTAGGCACCATACTCAAATTCACTTGAGTAGTCATGGATCGGGCTTAAGCAAGCAAAGCTTATCTAATATCACTATTACTCAACTCCAGGGGAACCACCAGAAGATCATTACCTCCTTCCAAAATAGGGACTTTATCATCTTTTGGAGCCCCTTGAGCACCTTGAGGAACTTGCTCAACTTGAGGAGGAATCTCCTCATTCACATCATTTTCCTCAACTCTCCTAGCCGGTGTCCTCCTCGTATTCATCTTCCTAGAAACACAAGGAAAACCATAAGAAAAAAGTACTCATAACTTTTACTCTACGACACGACACAGGAGTAGAAAAGAAGGGAAACTCTATAGTCCAATAGCCTCTCGCCCATAGATGTGTCGCGACTCACACAGATGGTCAAGACTCTACTAGACGTGACTTGATTAGAATTTTTGATTCCTAAGACTACTTTCATAACCTATGCTCTGATACCAAGCTTGTCACAAGCCGAAACCATACCCTAGAATTTACGGCCAATCTCGAATCGCGGTCGGCGTACTTGACCTCTTGGATGTCTTTTACAAGCCCTTATTTGTATCGTCCATCGCATATACATAATGAAAAGTATTGCAGAACTAAAACTATTCACAAAACATTAGAATATTTTTAATAAAATCTTTCTTTAGAAATCATAGGAAATACTAAATCTCAATATCATCAAAACATAGACACGAGAATACTTGGGACATGACCCATACAATACTAATATAGGAAGTACTTAGTCTATAACAATACTTCAAAGGAAATAAAAGACATCTATATATTCCCTCGAGTCAATTGAGGACATACTTCAACTTTGTTTGAATGACTCTAGAACCCAAGCTATTGTTGACGATCCTTCTCACCTTTCACTTACCCTTTAGAGATAACAAAATGTATAGAGTTAGTACAAACACTTGTACTAAGTATGTCATCATGCATAAAATCATGAAAATGGATATTTATTACAAATATGCATCTTTTTGACTTAAATATCATAACATAATCATAAGAACAACATTTAATACCTTAGAAACACATAATATAACATTTAAGCAATTTAACACATTTTTAAGGTCACTTTGCAGTGAACCCATTTCATTGTTACAGTGAAGTCATTTACCTCCAATTAAGACACTTCCTAGCATGTAGATCCTAAGACTCACTTAAATAAGTTAAAGAGAGACTGCCCATACAACCTCTAGGCACACCTAAATGATCCTTAAGACCATCTATAATGAGATCAACACACACTTAGAAGACACCAATCACATTATCGTGAGATCCTTCTACTAAAGGTGATTCTAAGTCTCACTTGAGTGAGTTGTGAAGCGACTGCCCATATAATCCCTACACACACACTTAAGAGATCCTATAGGCTACCTAAGATAGAATCATTCTCACATAATACATCAATACATAGATGATAAGACATTCTCCTTCCAAAGGCCATCAAAAGACTTATTAAGTAAATCAAGAAGATAACTTCCTTGATTGAATTGTTCAAGACTACCTAAATAATCTTTAAGAATACCTAAGGCTTATATAATGTCCACATAATCAACATCTTCCCTAACTAGATTCAGTCTTAAGACTTATCTTGGTAAGATACGAAGTGACCATTTGTATGCCCCCTTCACACCTTAACTAGACAACATTTAACTACTCTAGATAAGTACATATTCATTTAACATACTTTCTTATGTTAAGTCATTACTTTCATTAGTTCATTTAAGACTCATTCATCACATAAGGACATTCAAGTAATGGTCTTGGATAAGACCTACGGACTCTAACTAACACCTTCAAAGCCTATTGTGCAATGTCTAGATACCGTCCCATACCACCACCTAAATATCATAGAACTTCTCTAACGCTAGAAGGTATCCCATATGATGAGAATATGCAATAACCGACATAGACCATGATATCTAGACATGGAATCCGGAGTTCTAACCTACTCTGATAAGGGTGCTCTACTTGCCAATGCTAGAAATTGGACAAATCCTATGTAGGCAAATGGTTAAGGAATATGAAGGGTGTGCTTTGTACTCTTGTCTCATCCTTTAACTAGGGCTACTTCCCTTACCATGCTCACTCGGTGCTAGTGGTTGTTCTCATATAGTAATTTACATAAAGGTTCATTTAAAGGGGTTCCATATATAATTCATAACCCAATCACATTTACCCTACCAAAGAGGTCCACTAGGGATATCTTACAATGGTGACAAAAAGCTCATAATGATTTTCCTAAGGATTGATATGATGCCGTTCCATCCAACCAACCTTAAGTGTATCATTCCTTTACTTGAAGTGTACCATTACGACTTTCGACTTCAACATTCATAACCTTACCACTAGGTTTAAGGTTTCACAATAAGGGCCATCTTAACATCATTTACGGTCTCATATCATTCATACGTACAAGACTAAGAGGATTTAGCATCCTAAGTCAAGACACCTAATATTCACATTCATATATGCATCAAGTAAGGGACAAAAGTCAACCAAGACAAGACACAACATACTTCACTTTAACACATATCACATGTCATCCTAGAAGCACATAGAAAAAACCGTTATCATCTTTAAGACAACCTATATACTACCATATCATCATCAATACGACTATCATAGACTCATATAGTCCAGTAGGAAATAACCATGCATCAACTCTAAGACTATACACATAAAGACATAGTCATAGTGTAACATGATCAACTAAATAGCATCAATATAAGAACACATATACTTTCACATTACTTATCATGTAGATAAACATTATCCAATTTTACATAATCAACTAAACAAATCATCAAAATACTTCAAGTATTTGCCGACAAGGCCACATCAATTACAAGTAAAGAACATAACACCACCACCATAAGTGGACCATAACTATCACAACATAATTGAAGTATAATTAACATAAAATAAAGGGAATTAGGGAATAGTGCCACCACTCCATCCTCAACACTTCAATCCAATGCTAAACCATCCAATTAAATATCATAAGGGCATTACCCATGGCCATAAACATCAATTTAATATAAAAACTATGATACTTCAATGAAACTAGGTCAATTCAATATACATTCTTAAATCTAAGACAACCTAGATATCAATTACATACAATTCTTACATGAATCAATAGCCCATAGAAAACTACACTAGAATTCATAAGCATTGAGTCCAAATCACTTAACCCGTAAAGTAGTCAAAAACTAGGGTTCATCAATTACGTGGGTTCGTAGATTAATTGATTTAAAATCATCTAGTTAACAACAATTCAATCAATATGCAATGCTTTAAAACCTTTAATGCAAGAACCCATGGTTAGATCATGAAATTGGACAATTCATCTTTGAAAACTTTAGAAAACTTCTTTGAAAGTTGGGCTCCTTGATGTGTAGAGTTTCAAACATCAAAAACCATACCTCAGTTGCCTCCAATTTGTTGAAGAATATCCACTCAATTCTCCATCCAAACCCTTCCTTGAGTTTTGGCTCCAATGAAATTCTAGAGAATTTTAATAGAATTTTGGGTTTTGATTTTTTAAGAATGAAATCTTCTCTGTGTTAAAGACCTATATACATGTTTAAAATACCCAAAAAATCCCTAATTAACAAACCTTTCTCTTATTTGAACGTGGGTTGAATTTACAACTTCACCCTTTGAACTTAACATTAAGCTGCACAAAGACAGACCCAATCGACGGTTTCCCCATTGATGGGGTGTCAGGTCACCCGCGGTCCATCCTATCCTCCATCCATGGGTTCAGTGGCTGAAAAATGGGAGCTTAGATCCTTAGGCTAAGTACCAAACGACGCCTCCACATACGGGGCGTCGACCAGGCCACTGGCCGTCGTTGGCAACAAACATGGGTCCTTCTTCAAGGACCCTTGGATGGTCCTTAGGGATGTTTGCCCAGACGTTTCCAACACAAATATTCTTGTATATGAGTTTAGGACTTCTCACATGAATTTCATTAAAAAAAACACGTAAAACTCAATGAAACATGCCAAGACACACAAGGTCGTTTCAAGGAAAATCTTCCGAACGTCATGGACGTTCTTGGACATTTGACCTCCAAACTTCATGAAACTTGACACACTGCCTATACACACTATAATAACTCATATTAAGACCTTATTAACTCATAATACACACATACATTCATATAACCACATATAAGGCACATTGGTGACTTAGTCGTCGAACGTCTTTGTCGTCGCTTGATGTTTCACTTTCAAATCACCTAAAACTCTAGACACCGCCTCATTACCGCATTATAGACCATTTTAGGACCCTATACAATCATGAAAGACATGTCAGAATCTAGCTTTACCTAAGTCATTTTCGAGGTATTACATTTTCAGTCTAATAAATATGCATTATTGAAAAGTAAGCGAGTCCATAAACATATACTTCTATTCTTGATAAATAGTCATAATACATAAAGAAAGGGGATACTACCGAGATGAAATCTAAGAACTAAATATTTTAAAACAACTTTTCTCATGACATGAAGCTACAGATTTCACAGAAATAAGGAGTAAATGTCATGGCTACACCAATTTTTTTTTATATAAAATTATACTCCTTCTAATCATTAGTCTATACTTTTCCTATCATTAACCCTTAATGATTGGACATAAATGTTCCAGGATGAGCCACTCAACTAGCGCATTCTCCTTGATAATTCAATTTAAATGAACTTCCACTTTAATTCATTTCCTGACAATTCACCATATAACCCTACAACTAAACATACAACTCTTGTTCTTGAAATTTAAATTGCTGAAAAGATTACTAACAATTTTTCATGCTAACTAATATAATATTAAAATATTATGTAAAATAGAACATAGCCGATAGTTGCACCAATTTGGTCTTTAGCTTTCAATTGATTAATTGATTGGAAATTGCTAAACCCCATAAAACCTTCGTAGAATTCATGTACACTTATCCTCAATTCCTTGCACCAAATAATTCACATCAATTAATATACATATCATGATTTTCTTCAAGGATGATACTGATAAATAACTCTTACGTAAAGCCATTTTTCCTAAAAAGGAGTACTTCATCTTCTTTGTAAGACGCCAAAAATAGTTTGTGGTGGTTAAAAATATAAAACACTATTCTACATTATTTTAAATAAATCGGTCAACAAAATTAGCATATTAAATTATTTCTTGATTTGGTCCATTAACCATTAATTATACAATCCCAATTAAACATATAATCCAATATTTCTATTTAAATTTACGAGGAGAATTAAAATATTTCTAGTCCTCAAAATGATCCACCAGGTCGCTACATATTCACACAATATTGAGCAACAATTGCCATTTTGTTACACGACCTTACAAATGGTGAAATTTATGTAATGAATGATACAACCAAACAGGGCAGATCTATTAAGTCTGTGGGTGTGCCATGCCACCCATAACCTTCGATAGAAACACACACACTCTCAATCTCTCAAATATATATATATATATATTTCTCTTACATTCGAAAAAACTTGTTTCAACATGCATGCATCATTGTTGTTTAGGGTATTTTTGTCTTCTCACGTCTATATTACAGCTACGTGTCTTTCTCTTGTGTTATCGATTTACACCTCACTTTGTGTGTCTTCATCGTTTTGTACTCCACCGCCAGTGCACATCAAGGTTCTTTTGTTTCCTTCAACATTCCATCACTCTTTCAGATTTTCGTTGAATTTTTGTTGTATCATTATCTTTTCATTTTATTTTGGTCTTCTTTATCGGAACTCTTTTTAACCTCCTCTGTTCGTATATGTTTTTTCTTGCTCTTTTCTTATCTGTTTGCAGTTTGATTGTGAGATTGGAGAAACAAATGGACAAATCGAAGAATCATACAACACACAATCAGTCCTACAAGTCTCACATGAATGAAATCAAGAAGCCAAAGAGTCACCGCCACATCTCTACCAAAGGGGTATACATAAAAGAACCCAACTTTTATTTACCGACTTTGCTTATTCTGATATTTTTCCTGCTCATATCAGTTTATTTTACAGCTCTGGCTATTGGATGTGAATGGGTAAATAGAGAAAATGAGTTCACTATTGTCCTGTTTATTATACAATTAGCTCATATTAGGCTGTAGATTTAGAAGTTGAATCTTAGAAATTGAAAATTTGAGTTGATGAACTGTTGATTTTTTAATATGAAAAAAATTGTGTTTGAACACCAATTATTATGGTTTCTGTAATCTATTTTGAAACCCTATTTGAGATTTTGTTGTGTTTTCTCACACACAGTAAATTTTTATTATGTTTTCTCACATATATAGTAATTTATTTGGTCTTTGCCAATCAAAATTTACTTTGTGATTTATTTTAGTTGGGTTTTCTTTATTAGAACTCTTTTCAACTTCCTCCGTTCTCTGTTCATATATGATTTTCCATTTAAATCAATTTTTTGGGTTTCTTTGATGTTTGATTTTCCTTGTATTGAAACTATTCAATATATTTTAGACCTCATTATTTTCTATGCTTATCATCCTAGTGTAGTTCATGTTAACTACTAAATAAAGCACAAAGTTTTTTGTTAGTGTTTTCCCTAGTGTTATTTTGGTGTTCATTGATATAGATCCATTTGTTTTGGTGTTGCTATCACATCTGTTTTTTGTTAATATTTTCTCTGATGCCTTTTCCTTCTCATTGGTTTAGATCCATTTGTTTTTGTGTTTCAATCATGTATTAACTATAACAGTTTGTCCTCACTAGATTCAAAAGTCTTCTTTGATTTGTCTTCACTAGATTCAAAGGTCTTCTTTGATTTCTTTTGTTTAATGTTGTTACTATATTGCTTTTTATGAAAAAAGTTTTAGCTCTAAATTGTTGTCTGCAAAATCATGGAATGAAAGATTTACTTGATGTTTTTTTGATTGGTGTCACATGGTGTTGTGCCTACTACGTTCTGGCGATTCCGAAATGTTATAGAAATCAAAATGCCTTACAACCCTACACTGCTGCTTGCAATTTTACATATTTATATTGAGAAAACATTTTTATACTCAATTTAAGAAACAATGGTAGAACCTTTTTTTCAATTAAACTTTCTTCTGTGAAGTGTTTTTTCATTTAAGCTTGTATCTATGTAAATCGGAAAAAATCAACAAAACTCACTTTGCGGGAGGATTCATACACCTATACAATATAAACGTCTTAAACATTTGAAAGAACTTCAAGATTTCCAACCAAAATCATCTTTAGGTAAAATACAGACATACTAACAATTTCTCCTATGTTGAAACACATATTGCTCAAATTAACACCATCTTTACAACAATCTGCAGGCTTTTTAAATAGATTTCGTACAAAGTGTAGGTTCGTTGATCTCGATATACGAAAATGATTCTAATAGAGTGTCACGACCTGCATGTACACCCTAGAAGTTAGGTCATTCTTAGGTCGAAGCATGACATACTTACCTCTTGGAGGTCTTGTACAAACGTCTTTGATGTGTTTCATTTGCATATCTACGGAAACTAATGAGGAAATAAAACTTTTCTTTTAAAACATAATGCGCAATTCATTTCATAAAACGTCAAGCATATGTCTCAAAAACCATCTATGACATCATGAATACAATAGTCTTGGGTCACGACCCATAAAAGTCTAAAACATGAAAAGAACATAAAAGACAACATAGTAGTGATGTCCTCACATGCTATGAGTAGTCATAATCTCCTCTCCTTGGAAGCCTTGAAACTCTACCCTTGATATCCAATCAATATCCTAAAGACCATACATAGACAACATGTAGGCAATATGTGTTAGTACAATAAGTACTAAGTATGGAAACTATCACAAAAAACATAAGATATCACAAAGGGTTAGTCAATAACAAACATAATCCTAAGAGATAAAGACATAAACATGACATGTGTATCATAAGCATATTAAAGCATCATAAAGTATATAAGAGTTCATACTTACTTACTTGTCCTTACTCAAGTGAACTATTTCACAAGCTACCTCCAATTATACTAGTGCAAGGTACATCTCTTTGGTAATTCTTGATCATAGTCCTTTTTCATAATTGAGACCTAAGTTCATCATGTCACATGCACACTATGTCCCTAAGCAAACTCAAAACAAACTTATGCAATGCATGTTAAACATCCCATACTACCTCTCACACTAGGCATATGTCTAAGTAACCCTATCTTATTTCGTCAAGTCTTTAGTAGCCTTACTTCATACAAAAGAATACTATACTCTTATGATTTCCTCAAAACATGCTTGTGCAATGTACATGAGGCAGCCCATACTACTCCATATACTAAGCCTATCTTGAAGGTTCTCTCATCTTTAGAATGCTTTACTAGGAAAGACAACTCTAGTTCAATCCTATATTCAATATATTGTTCATTAATGACCGTTGTGCAATGCACTTACGATGTGATGTACCGTGGTTTCACGATACTTTCAATGATTTTTCCTTAAGTTTAGTGTGTGTATAAGACCTTTTTGTATTGGTTTTAATGTAATCTTCTTTGTTTGCAGGAATCTGTCTAGAAGGAGAATTGTGTTGAAAATTTTAGAAGTGACGACCTTCGGAGCCATCGATGGGCCGTAAGTGGTCACCGTCGGATGGAGAAAAAGGCTGCTAAACGAAGTTAGCGAATTCTGACTAAGTGAGCGGATATGGAGGCTCTCGACGACCATCATATACATGATGAACCGTCCTGCACATCCGTCAATGTTAACAAAAAGTAGCCCCAATATCCTCTTTAAAAGTTTTTAAGTATGGAAGAACGGAAGCCATCGACGGACCGTCGTGCACACAATGGACCGTTATCCATGTCTGATGACGGTAACAGAAAGTTGGTGGAGAGAGCAGCAGAAAAAGAAGTTAATTATGGAACGACGAAGGGCCTCGACGGTCCGTCCCGACGGTCCGTCTCTCCAGTTGTCGACTCAGACACATTTTTGGTAGATTTTCCTTAAATAGATTTCGAAATTTTGTTAGGACTCAATTATTATAAATACTTGAAAAAAAATCTCTTTTTTAGAGTTAGACTCTTGGATATTTTTTAGTTTTATTGTTCTAAGTGTTGAATTTTAGGATTTTGTGAAAATTACTTTATTTTCCAAAATCGTTTGTTGCAAGTTTTTGATTAATTCAAGTAATTTTCTGAATTTTCTTCAATATCATATAAGTAAGTGCATGAATTCTTATCTAATTAATCTAAATTGTGTGATTATTAACATGGGTAACTAAACTCCATAACTAGGGTTGTGGGAACCATGGGAAAATAACAAGGTAAAACCTAGATAAAATAACAATTCTCGAATAGTGTCTTGCATAGAAGCCTTTTTAACGAGTGCATGAGTTAGAACTTGCCTTGTTGCTACTTGCCGGACCAAGGAGTTAGATAATAAGAAAGGAATTATCAACGTAGATTTAGTATGTACTAACTAATAGGGTAGTGTCGGTTGGTGCGATGTAACAACTAAGCCAAACATCGATTATGATGCTTAATATGAGGTAAAGGTAAGGTTTAGTAAAGCATACACAGATAGTTGTACCAAAGTGTGGAGTGAAATTTCCTAGTTGTCGGACCAAGGAATTAGGGATACGTAACTTACAACTTTGCATATAAGATACTAGGAAAGGATTGTTAAAACCCCATTTGTGTTACTTGTTTATTGGAAAGGACATGACTAAATAGAAGTAATAATAGGTTAAAGTAAAGTCTAAATCATTTTCCTCGTGGGATCGACCCCAACCTCATAGTTGGGTTCTTTACTCAATATGACTGCTTATACTTCTTTTCAAGAAGTAAATTTGAGCGTATCACAATGCCCCATAACAATATTCATGCAAGGTACTACTTTTGGATCCTTTCTCTATTACTTCTTACTTTTAAGCCTAGCCCCTATCTTGAACTTTTAAACACTATGAGTACTCATTAAATCATGTATAAGTTCTTTAGTCATATGGATCATATGAGATACTTGTTAAGGTATGTCTTAATACCTTGAATAATCATGGTCACAACGAGATACCCCTTGGACATGTCTAAGTTCATTCACACACTATGAACACTAAGAGATACCCCTTAGGAATTTCTGAGTTCATTGATTGCTTACGAACACTACGAGATGCTTCTGAAGCATGTCTAAGTTCATAGGATATGGAGATATTTACTAGGATACCTTGACTCTAGTACGTGAAAGACTCCCGCCTAATGAGACCTAATGGAATAGTCATCACAACGACTATGTGTGGCTCTTACTTCTACTTGGAGTCCGGACCCTTGATAGACTATTCGTCTTACTTTGCATATCCACTTAGAGTCAAGCATATACTCTAAGGTTTATTTGTCAAGCTTTGCTCAACCTTCTCTCGTGGAGGGATTTCTTTGACAATCTGTCCATGCTCAAGTGAATTCTATCACATTCAATCATTCAGCCTAAATATACAACCAACACAACCATCCTAAGGGTCATTATTCGTCAATTCATTCTGCTTTCATTCATAGGTAGATTATAGAGTCTTCTAGCACTAGATTTTTTCTCACAATCATGAATACTAGGTGTTTATCGTCATAATTCATTCTTTAAGGTTCATTTAAATTAATATCAATCTCAATTCATCAATTATAGTTCATTTAATACTTAGAGGATTCAATCAGGATCAATTAATATAGAATACAATCAAGTCAAGAAGAATTAACACAAAACCTTCATCAAGTCTTAATAGCCTAGTATCACCATGATCATCTTTAAATTCAATTATAATAATTCACCATGAAATCTCCATAAAAATATTATATAATTATAATTGAATGCTACCCTCCATATTGGGATCACAATCAAGATTTATCCACAATTGAATCACAACCCTCTCTTGAATGGGGTTCTTTGGATTCACAATTGAAGAAAACTAGGGGGGATTCATGGAAGGAAGAATCTATGAATAATTAATATGTACATACCTTATATTAGAGCCTTAATCCTATCTTGAAACCTTGGTCAATTCGTCCTAAGTTGTTGCTCCCAATTCTTCTCCTTCTCTAATGGTGTTCTTGAGAGTTCTAATGTGAGATAGAGGTTTTGATTTTGATTTTAGAGTCTGGGGGGGGGGGGGAGAAACTTTTATTGTTTAAATAGTCATATAATACCTAAAACTACCTAAAATAAATGTCCATATAATTATTTGGATGTGGGAAATTCACCCTTCACCTTACAGTGAAATGCGAGAAAGTGCAGGCTCCATTGACGGTTGGTCATTGACGGACTGTTGGTTGGACAATCCGTCCTAGAGGTCCATAGTTTTGGTCAAAGAGTAATCATTTTGTGATTTTCTAAAGAAATTAAGTTTCAACCAACATGCCCCTTCTAGCACTAGCTTTTTTCTCACATTTGTGAATACTAGGTGTTTATAGTCATAATTCATTCTTTAATGTTCAATTCAATTAATATCAATCTCAATTCATAAATTATAGTTCAATTCATACTTACAGGATTCAATCATAATCAATTGATATAGAATACAATCAAGTCAAGAAGAATTAACACAAAACCTTCATCAAGTCTTAATAGCCTAATATCACCATGATCATCTTCAAATTCAATTACAATAATTCACCATGAAATATCCATAAAAATAGTGTATAATAATCATTGAATGCTACCCTCCATATTGGGATCACAATCAAAATTTATCCACAATGGAATCACAACCCTCTCTTGAATGGGGTTCTTTGGATTCACAATTGAAGAAAACTAGGGGGGCTTCATGGAAGGAATAATCCATGAATAATTAATATATGCATACCTTATATTAGAGCCTTAATCCTATCTTGAAACCTTGGCCAATTCGTCCTAAGTTGTTGCTCCCAATTCTTCTCCTTCTCTAATGGTGTTCTTGAGAGTTCTAATGTGAGATAGAGGTTTTGATTTTGATTCTAGAGTTTGGGGGGAGAGACTTTTATTGTTTAAATAGTCATATAATACCTAAAAATACGTAAAATAAATGTCCATATAATTATTTGGACGTGGGAAATTCACCCCTTCACTTTATAGTGAAATGCGAGAAAGTGCAGGCTCCACTGACGGTTGGTCATTGACGGACCATTGGTTGGACAATGGTCCGTCCTACAGGTCCATAGTCTTGGTCAGGGAGTCATCATTTGGTGATTTTGTAAAGAAACTAAGTTTGAACCAACATGCCCCATCGACGGGGACTCGACCAACGCAAGAGGCATCGATTGCCTCATTGATTGACACTGCTAAGGCAGTGTCTAAGCCATGGTTGGGGTCCTCATAGAGGTCCTTTTGTAGCCCTTGGGGAGTTGTGCCCATAATTTTCCGTCCCAAATACATCCGTCGATTTTAGGAGCCCTCCCTATCAATTTTAGCTCCAAACAGTACATAAAACCTCATGAAACATTATAAGGTACGCTAGCACGCTCTAAGTCTAATCTTTCAAACGTCACAGGACGTTCTTAGATGTTTCACCTCCAAACTCTCTATAACACTATATACTAACTCTAAACACCATACTTGATCATTTTAGGACCTCATAGCCTCATGAAGCTCCTTTTATGCTCTAGCTACACCTTACTCACATTTGAGGTATTACATTGAGTCTCGCGGAATGGTACAGGGACACCTTTACTCTTCTTCGAGAGGCTATGGGTCTTTAGGAAATCTATCTATTTTTTCTTGTCTCCTTTCATGATATTACTTGGGATCAATTGGTACCTAGGTGATATATATTGTTATATAACCTCCTTCACTCTTATGCCTGCAGATGGTTAATACAAGGTTCAATTGTGCTCCTCCCATAACTCCCGTGAATGATACGACTGAGGAACCTGCAGAGGGAGATCATGGTCGAGGTAGGGGTAGAAGAAGAGCTAGGGTAGAGGCCGTGAGAGAGTAGCGCCTGCATGTAAAGAGGTACCGATTGACAATGCTCCTATAAATGAGATGTCTCCAGTCCATAATGAGGACATAGAGGAGGATATTGAAGTAGAAGATGTTTAGGACAATGGACAAGAGAAAGAGGTAGCGGTAGAGACTACGGTTGTTTCCCCCATAGATCCGTTGTTAGCTCAACAGATCATGGCGTTCTTAAAAGGGTTGGCTGGTCATGCAGTGCTTCCACCTACTCAAGTCCAAGATAAACCTCAATGTTGCTAGTATGTGCCCAATACGGGTGGAAATGTAGGTTCAGATGTTTTCTTCCATCCTTTATTGGGTTCCATTATAAACAATAATGAGAATGACATGCTGACTAAGTTCTTGAAGCTTAAGTGTTGATATTTTGGGTTCTTAAGTAAAGATACATATGGGCTTATCTTAGATTGTTACCATAGGCTACATAATTTGGGTACTGTTCACCAATATGGGGTTTAGTTCGTGTACTTCCAACTTCAGTGTGAGGTCAAGTAATGGTAGACAACTTGTATGTAGTGAATATCTTGTACTTTACCTCCACTGACTTGGACCCCGTTTCATGCTCTGTCCTTGGAAAAATATGTGCCTAGATTTTTGAGGGATCATAAGAAATATGAATTTATGGCCTTGGAGAAATATGTCCTTTTTGTGGATGCTTATGAGGACAAGTTCCATGTCTTATCTAGATATGCTACGAGTTGGTGACTACAAAGGAGGAGAGGATAATTATTTATTCGGCCGATTGAATTCTAAATTACAAGTATTTTCTGTTCATATGACTTCTACTGGAAGGAGATTCAATGAGGTGACATATTATGTTAAGAAAGTGGATGGGGTGAGACGAGACGGTCAGGCTAAGACATTGGCTAAGATAGTGTCACGACCCAAGAGCACCTCCCCAAGTAGTAACATGGCCCATCCGACCTCGAATAGGTCTTATATAATCACTTAGCATTAATATATAAAAGCATATATAATATGGAGAATTAAAATTTTTATTTAAAACATAACTCGAAAAGTATTTTATAAAAGCGGAAGTCTTTCTAACATCATTGTCTCATACTATTTATGAATGACATGAATAAAAGTCTTGGGTAGTTCACATAAAGTCTAAAAAATATATGAAAGAGATAAAAGAACATAAAGGTTTTTCCTCGAAGCTATGAGGACTCAATACTTCTTCACTTCGTCAAAGTACTTGAAACTCTAGCTTCCGATAGCAACTGAAAGCTCAAACCCTACATCTGGTTAGAATGCAGGCAATATACGTTAGTACAAAGGCACCAAGTATGAAATCTAACATAACATCATAAGAACATCTCAAATGGTTGGTCAACATAAGACATAATCATAAGAGATAGTAATATAATCATAACATAACAAGTTAAAATAAAGCATACATAAGTTGTCACTTCAACCATTAGTCCTTCATACTCAAGTGAACTACCTCACACGCCACCTCAAAGGATACTTGTGCAATGCCAAGATAGCATCCCATAATACTACCTAAGACAAGTACTTCTCTTTGGACATTCTTGGTCATAGTCCACATTCAAAAACAAGACCTACGTTTTCATGACATAAGAGTACTATACTTATAGGTCTACCTCTAGGCACACTTGTGCAATGCATGTGGGTTATCCCATTCTACCACACATCCTAAGCATATCTTGAAGTCACCCTACTCATGTGTTACCAATTCTAAATATTATTATTGACCTTCTTTCATATTTGACAAGGAACTATCATATTGAGTCATTCATATCATGAGAGGCAACTACAACCACTTCCCAAAATAAACATACTTTATTAGAGGACATTCCATAAGTAGCTTCAACTCATTCTTGTGCCATGCATGAATGACATCCTATTATACCATTCACACTAAGTAATTATTTAAGCTAGCTTAATCAATGCTAACTATCTTTCATAATAGTTTATCAAAGAATAACATATTATCATGCTAGAACTAAGTAACATGGAAAACATCATATCATGCAATCCAAGCTATCATTGGAAGGTTACAAATATACCAACGTAGACACCATGCAACCACTCATCAAGATGCGACCTATCCATAGGAGAGTATGAATTCTCAACCTTAATATATCTTTAGGAGAGTCACATGTCTCAATCCTAAGCCACCATGAGATCGTTTTGGCCTAACCAAGTCAAGCTATCATGAGGGAATTCTAGTCATTCTACTTCAAGATACCCCTAGGGGAGTATCAATCCTCCATCCTAGGCTATCTTCCCTGAAAGCTACCATGAAAAGAATTCCACTAAAGCAAGATCTAGCTAACCATAGGGGAGCTTAATTTCTCCAACCCAAGCTTTCATGAGATTCACCATCTCTCATGACCTGAGAGCACCCCCTAGTCGTAACCGGCATATTCGACCTTAAAGAGGTCTTATACAAGTATCTTAGCATTCATTCACCACATAAGCATGTAAAGTAGCGCGAAATTAAAACTTTTCACAATAATGTCAATAAGTGGAAAATCTTTTATAAAATGTAAGATGAACTAAGTGATCTCTATTACAAGCCATCTTAGACACATCTCATTATCATAGGGACACAACACTTACATTGAAAGAAATATACAAGTCTAATAAAAATGTCTTTAATAAAGGAAAACTAGAAATAAGCAGTCTGGTCCTCGACATATGAGGACATACCCAAATATTGAGAGAATACTTCCAAATCCCAAGCTTTAACTCTAAATATCACCTCACTTGCCAACACCTAAACTTTGTAGAAAATATAGGAAAAATAGAATTAGTACAATTAAGCACTAAGTATCGCAATCATGCAAAACATGCTTTATAGAGGACATTTTAGTTGAATTATGCTTTTCGTTCTATTTTGATAAAGCTTCATGAACCAAATGTAAAAGAGATCATACAAGTTAATCATCAACATACAAGGTAATACTCCCATAACCTACAAGATATGAACATATTCATTAAGTAACCAATTTAACCATTTAGACCCTCTATCAAAGTCAATCTTAAGAGCTACCTAAGTAGGACATGAAGAGACCGCCCATACAATCTCTTCAATACACACCTAAGTGTTCCTTAAGACTACCAAGAATAAGGATATTTCCTTTCAAACACAAATTAATAAGTCAACATTCATTACTAGAAATACTAGAGGAAACATTCATGCACTTAAGGAAAATCGCATAAGGACCATCCCCTTGGATAACACTAAGTTACACTAGTGCAATGTGAAAGTAGCATCCCATACTAATACTACCACTTAGTTTTCCTTTAGAATCACCCTAGACTAGACACATCATATTCAACAAGTCATATAACATTTTTTAACCTTAGACCAACATGCTTCATTAACATTAGACATACAACTAACTTAGTTAATTACCATCATATAGAAAACCATTCATTCGTTAGAATTAAAAATACACACGAAGACTCCCTTCAAATTGCTACTTGTGCAATGCATAGATGGTGTCTAATTTGACAACCTACCATAAGTAGTACACCCTTAGTAAGACCTAGTTCATTACATTATTTTGTAGCGGTAAGATTTAGCCAACATAGACCAATAGAGCTTAACATGCACTCCCGGTATTAACCCCTACCAGATGAAGGATCCCCACTTGCCTAAGGTAAGGTCATTCATTTAGCCTTTACGTTGAAAACCACTAGCTAGTCCTATTGGGAACATAGTTAAGGGATACGAATATTGATTCTCTATACTACACCTCTACTCACGGAGGATACCCATCTCAAGAGATTGCTTTTGGATACTACACCTCTACTCACGGAGGGTACCCATCTCAAGAGGTTTCTTTTGGATACTACACTTCTACTCATGGAGTGTATCCACCCCATTTCATATCCTCTCAGTGCTAAGCATTAATCTCCATAAAGTATTAGACTTTCATTACATTTATTAACTATAGGTCTTAGCATTGCTACTAAGTACTCTACCTCTACTCACAGAAAAATACTCATCCCAACATATCATTCATTCATTGGAAATATCTTATGAATATTAAGATTACTTATAGACACTCCACCTCTACTCAAGGGAAAGTGTCCATCTCATTAGCCCCGATTCGTTCTTCAGAGTTCTATTGAGAAAACCTTTCAGTAGACCCACATTTATTACATTTTCATTAGCTTCATTCATTCATGTGTATGTATGTGATAAAGCCTTTCACATAACCACTATCACTAATGACATTTCCTTCTAAACAAGATCATACTACATTCATCATAATCCACACACAAACATACTTCACACTCACATTATACTCCAATAATCATACTATCTTCAATAATCACATGCATAAATCCATAATACATATCTAAACATATACATCATAGCATTACTTTACTTAACATTCAATGCATTCAAGTCCATGATCACAATTCACATACTTATACCTATATGATAGCTAAACACTGCCACCATAAGTGGACCATAGCATACAAGAGAAATTCAATAAGAACTAGAATTATTTAGTCAATTTACCCTTCATCCAAGCTATGATAAATTTTTATCAATTCTCCAACAATTAATATTAATTTGGCATGTATAGAAATAGATAACAATGGGAACCAACAACATTACTCAATTTTAAGTGCAATTCAATCAACATGAGACCATAATCACAAAACCCACTTCATAAGCCAATTTAGGAGATTTGGAGAAAACAAAGGTTCTTCAAGGAATTTGATTAAAATCATCTTAAAAACCTTTATTCAACATTATTACATCAATATCATGACTTAGAAAATATTGTAACAATGAACCCATGCATATCACATACATACACAAGCCTGCCCTTGGATACTATTTCCTATTACATTAAAAAGTTATTAACTCAATAAACACATGCGAAGATCTTGTTTATCCAAGTTCATTTTGAGGGTTGTAACATCATCCCAAGCTACCATAAGATCTACCATCCCAAGATTCCATGAGTAATCTATCTCAAGCTATTCCATCAAGTGCACCTTACATGCAAGTAAATCTACTATTAGGAGAGTATAATTCTTCTATCCCAAACTACCAACCTTGGTCGTATTTTAGTAAGACAAGCTTTACATGAAGACACATGAATTTCACATGTCCCCAACACAATTAAGAGACCATTGATTTAGAAACTAGTACGGGCACCATCTCCATTTCTCCATATCACACGGCCCCAACACAATTAAGAGAGCTTAAGGCTCAAATCCAAGAGCTCCTTGATAAGAGATTTATTTGCACTATTGCTTCCCCATGGGGTGCTCTGATTTTTTTTGTTTAGAAGAAGGATGACAACATGAGAATGTGTATAGATTACAGGAAATTAAATAAAGTCACTATTTGAAACATATATGTCTTGCCTCTAATAAATGATCTCTATGACCAATTGCAAGGGAAAATAGCTTTCTCTATGATTGACGTAAGATCCAATTACCATTAATTGATAATTAGGGCTGAGCATGTCCCCAAGACGATGTTTTGAACACGTTATAGGACTTATGATTTTTTTTATGTCTTTTTGATTGACCAATGCACATCCAGTGTTCATGAGCTTGGTGAATGAGGTGTTCAAACCATTTCTTTATTCATTTGTGATAGTATTAATTGATGATATTTTTATTTATTCAGAAGTGAAGGAGAGCATGTCAACCATCTTCTCACTAATTTGGGTGTTCTTGAGAAGCAAAAGGTATATGCTAATGTTTTGAAGTATGAAGTGTTTGGTTGAAATCGGTTGTATTTTTGGGGCATGTAGTTTCAAAAGAAGGTGTAATGGTATATCCTCGAAAGATTGAGGCAGTTTCGAATTGGGTTCGGCTTAGTTCGATGACGAAAGTTAGGAGTTTTGTGGGACTCGCTAGCTATTATCGCCGATTTGTTAAGAATTTTTCCTACATTGCTACCCACATGACTAATTTGATTAACGAAGAGATATCATTTGAATGGAGTAAAAAATGTGAAGAAATCTTCCAAAAGGTGAAGACTCTCTTGACCATCACATCCATTCTACCATTGCCACTTGAAGGTAAATATTATACATGTAATTCTTCACATTCTGGTTTGGGTGTTGTGTTGATGCAGAGTATGTTATATCTTATTCCTTGTGTCAATTGAAGGTTCATGAGAAGAATTATCCAACGCATGATCTAGAGTTGGCAGAGGTAGTGTTTAATCTCAAGATTTAGCGACATTCCCTCTATAGCATTAAGTGTAAAGTTTTACCGATTATTGTAGTTTGCAACATGTGTTCACTCAGATTGATCTGAATTTGAGACAATGAAGATGGAAGGAGTTACATAAATATTATGATGTGACCAGTTAGTACCATCCGAGTTAGGCTAATGTTGTGGCAGATGTTTTGAGTCGATAATCGGTAAGTATGGATAACTTAGCTTACTTCAGTGTAACCAAACTTACTTGAGTGTAACCAACTGTGTGTAGTTATTTTTTTTGTTCATTTTTTTCTATTGTCCGTTTTTTCGTCGTTTAATATTAATAGTAACTAGTATGCGTTAATATATATATATATATATATATATATAAATTTTCTATGTTAAAAATATTTAATAAGATGTATTATGTTGAAAGTTTTGTATAATTTGTTTTTTTTTCAATTTTAACATACCTAAGAAAATAGAGCTATAATGACATTAATATCAAGCCAATTTCGATATGTGAGTGTTTATTGACATTATGTTTTTTATTTTGTCTTTGTTTTTGCAATATGTTGTTAATATTTACGTAGTCATAATAGATGATTGTTTTACCATAATATGCAAATTTTCGATACTAATTTGAATTTAATCGGACTCTAATCTTGATAACGAACATCGAGTGAAAAATAAAAAATAAGTTTTTATAATCTGTGTCAATAATGCTAAAACTACAAAATTAATTAAATATAAAATTATCAACTGATAAATAACTGAACAAATGTTTACATATTACTCCCTCTGTTTCACAGAGAATGGTCTAGTTTGATTTGACACGGAGTTTAAGAAAATAAAGAAGATTTTTGATGATGTGGTCCTAAATTGAAGTTATGTAAAATGTACAAAATTGCTCTTTAATCTTGTGGTCTTAAACATGCCACGTGAAAAGTTGTTACTAAAAAAAGAAAGAGGTCATTATTTTTGAAACAGATTTAAAAGGAAATGAGGTCATTCTTTTTTAAACGGATGGACTATATATTTAATGAGATCTCATATTTTTTTGATATAGGATTTTTAAGTCATATTCTCTTACTTTCCTTACTTTCCGTTTTAATCATTACACTTTTTTATATACATAATCTATATCGTCATTCAAATCGAATTGCATTGGCCTCATTTAAATTGATGTTGGATTTGGATCCTCTATAATGGAGATACTTTCTTGATTCAAACTGTCGTAATTGACACCCACAATAACCCTAGGATGGGAGAACCATTACTCCATTTAAACAAAACAACTAATCCAAAAACTAAGACATTTAAATTTACAAAGGCAAGTTAAATACTAATTAAAAAAATAGGATTCCCATAAACTCCAACAAAGTCTAACAATTAAACTAACATTACGGAAGTAACGAGTAGAACCTGAAATTCAATGTACAAAAACATCTAAAACAATGAACCAAAGTCTAAGTAAGAAGGGATACAACCCCAAACTAAAGAACTATAACTAACTAGAAAAGTCTAAGTCCGAAATGTGGACATAGACGAAAAGAGAACTCAGGGAAGCCTGGAAGAATTGGCTCACTCTTTGAATTCGAACAAGATTATTGATCTTTAAGACGAGGTCTGTCAATAGTTGCCTGAAGATGATCTGTATTCAACAAAAATAAGAGCAAGTACAATATCAGTACATAACGAAACTATACTGGTAGGATCACACAACTACATAATTAGGAAATGTACTGAACATATACAATATAATCAAAATTTATTAACAACGTACAATTTCATCTCAAGATACACATTTATGTGAAGTAGTTGGTCCTCTCATGGAACCCAACCCCTAACGTTAGCATAGTGGAATATGGTACCCGATCCAATAGTTATGAAGGAACGGGGCAACCGATTTTATCTTTATGTTGGAACATGGAAACCGATCCTAGTTAGTTATGCTCGAACGTGGAAACCGAACCTTTCGACACACCACAATCACATTCACACGTATATACTCAATATCATACTATCAAGAAGTGATTCATGGTATATAATAATTCGTTCATATTCATTTACATTTAGTGTCATCAACAATACAACATTCAATACATACATGCATCATAATGAAGAAAAATCAACATATATCACACAATCATAGAATCACAACCATCACCTATATCGAAAAAAGCTTAAACCCTTAAGAAACTTGATCCTTACCTTTTTAGATCCGTTCACTTGTTCTTGGTTTACAAACAATCATAATAACACATGAATCAATAAATAATCACTAATACTCAAATTACTAACAATATTATGAAACCTAGATCAGAACCATGAGCCAAGTATCCAAATTAGATCTATTTCCACCATATATCTTGAATCCAAACCCTTCCACATTGATAATAAACCAAGAAAATCGTTCTACAGATCGAAAATGTATTAAGGGAATGAAAACCTTACCTTTAGCCTCAAGAATGGTGGAAAACTATGAAAAACTTTTATGGGATTGTATCCTAGATCTCAAAGTCAAGAATAAAACATTTTGGGGTTTATATAAAACATTAAGTCGCATCTGGCCGTCCACAGTGGTCCTCACCCCGCTATAACAGCACCGACCCAACGACACAAATCCCACCAAAGCAGTTTGCATGTAACAAGTGAGCCATTTTAATAATTTGAAGACCCCTATTTCACAACACAACTTTTACCAACGACACTCACAAAATACCGTTCACGCTAAGATCGATTTCAAGAGTTCTACTTATTCGAGTTCAATTCTGTAAAGTGATACAAATTTATCAATGATTTATCTAACTACTCATGTAATAAAAATCATAATTAAAGAACATGAGTGTTACTAGATTTCCGAACGCCTTAAAAAATTTGATTTCGTCCAAATCTAGACTAGGTTGGGAAATATCAAGTTACTACGAAAATGTTTCAACCCAATTTTTTTCCCATTGGCTTTTCTATAACGAAGAAACCTGGTCATTACAATACATACCAATTTACCCATAACTCGTCCCTGAGTGACAAACTTAAGATAAATAGGCTAAGGAAGGAATGAAGTCGTACCTGAATCGACGAACATTTGGGAATACTTGTCTCGCATGTCCCTCTTAGTTTTTGAAATAGCTTCCTCAACTTGATGATGCTTTCATTAAATTTTCACGAACTTAATCTCCTTGGTCCTTAGCTTACACACATCATGATCACAAATCACAATCGGTTCATCCTCATACTAGAGGTCTTTATCTAACACAATTGAGTCCCACTTGATGATGTTATCTCCATCCCCATGATATCTCTTTCGCATAGACACATGAAATTCTAGATGAACTCCTAATAAATTAGAAGATAAGGCCATCTATACACCACTAGTCCTACATATTAAAGAACCTCAAAGGGACCAATATATCACACACTTAGCTTACCTTTCTTTCCAAACCTCGTCACCCCTTTCATGGGTGATACCTTAAGTAGGGCATACTCACCGGTGTGAAATATCATGTCTCTTACCTTATAATCCATATCTTCTGTCTACTATGGAATTTAGGAGCTTAGTTTAAATACTCCTCACCTTATCTTGAGCATCCTCCACTAAATTGACTCCCAATAGTTTCACGTCTCCAACCTCAAACCATCCTTTGGGCGATCTAACATACCCTCCCATAGATTGCCACAAATGGTGCCATATTAGTGTTGGAGTGATAACTATTATTATAGGAGAATTTATACAAAGGTAGGAACTTGTCCCAATGACCGCCAAAATCAATCACATATGCCCTCAATATTTTCTTCTAACACTTGAATAGTCCTCCCGTATTGCCCATCCGTTTGTGGATGGAAGGTTGTACTAAAGGTGAGTTGCATGCCCAATTTATCATAATTTCCTCCAAAACTTTGATGTGTATTGGGATCCATGACCTGAGATGATAGAAAGGGGAACCCCATGCAACCTCACTATCTTTTTCACATAAACCTTGACTAATTGTTCAACGTTACAATATACTCTTACCCGAATAAAAAGGGTTGACTAAGTCAATCTATCAATCACTACTCAAATAGAATCAAACTTCTCCTAAGTATTGGGAAGATCAACCAAAGAATTCATGGATATTCTTTCCCACTTCCATTCTTGAATTGACATTATTTAAAGCAAACATGAAGGCCTTTGATGTTCATACTTAACTTGTTGTCAATTTGGAAATATAGCCACAAACTTTGCTATAGCTAACATCATGCCCGACCATCAATAAATTCACCTAAAGTCTCGGTACATCTTGGTAAAACCCATATGAATAAAATATTGCAAACCATGAGGTTCTGCCAACAAATTCTGAATCAAGTCATCAAATCATGGAACATAAATTCTTCCCTTGAAACTAAGCACACCTTTTGCATCAAGAGTGGTCTCTTGTAAATTACCAATCACAGTCTTCTTTTTATGTTAACTCAAATTCTTGTCCTCAAATTGATTGTCCTTGATCTCTTCAATGAATGTGGCCTTGCTTCAATGCTTGCTAACACCCCACCTTATTCTGAGATTCCCAACTTTTTGAATTTGGACTCCGAAGTCTGAATTTCTTTAGCCAAAGGTCGCTTAGATACACTCGTATAAGATAAACTACTCATACTTACCGCCTTTCAACTCAAAGAGTCTTCGACAATGTTAGCCTTACCCGAATAGTATTGAATGGTCACATCATAATTCTGAGTAATTCCATCCATCTTCGCTGTCTCAAATTTAGATATTTTTGAGTGAACATATGCACCAAACTACAATTATCAGTACGCACCGCACGCTTAACATCATAGAGTTAATGCCTCGATATATTATGAGCAAACACTATCGTTGCCAACTCCAAATAATGTGTTGGGTAATTCCTCTCATGCACCTTAAATTGACGCGAGATATAAGCTATAACATTCTTATCCTGTATCAACACAACACCTAAACCAAAATGTGAAGCATTACAAGTAAAAAAAATCCTCACCTTCAACCGGTAATGGTAGAATAGGTGCGGTGGTGAAGAGAGTCTTGAGATTTTGGAAACTCTCCTTAACTGTTTTAGTGCATTCAAGTGGTATCTCTTTTTGGGTCAAATTAGTCAAGTGAGTGGCAATAGAATCAAAGTTATTTCACAAATAGACTGTATCGAATGATCGAGTTTTGTTTTTATAGAAAAGCCGATGAGGAAAAACTTGGGGTCAAAAAACTTTTTGGTAGTAACTTGAAATTACCGAACCTTGTCTAGATTTGGATGAAATGAAATTCATTAAGGTTTAGAAAAATATTGTTAAAATCGGGTGATTCATATATAATTTTGATTGCACAAGTAGTTAGATAACTCAATAAAAACCCGTACGATTTTACAAAATTGAATTTGGACTAATAAAACCCCCAAAATTGGTCTTAGCGTAAACGTTAATTTCTGAGTGTCGGGGGTCAGGAGTGTGTTGTGAAATGGGAATCATAGAATTATCAAAATGGCTCACTAGTTCGAGAATGCCTCTGTGACTTTGGGTTTTGGTGCATTGCCGAGACTGCTACAACATGGTGACAACTGTTGTGGCAGATTCGACGCGACTTAAGGTCATTAATAAACCCCTAAATGACCTTATTATGCACTTTTCTGTTTTAGAGCTAAGGAACAAACCCCGGGTGAATCGTACTCATTTTTCACCATTCTTGAGGCTAAGATTAAGTTTTTCACTAATTGGATCCATTTTCGATCCGTAGAATTTAATAGAATGGGTTAATATTATGGGGAGTTTTATTTATAAATTATATGGTGCAAAAAACCCTAAATTAGATAAGTGCGATCATGTGTGTTATCTAGGGTTTATTGGATTATTATAGTTTGAGGTAATTAGTAATTATTTGTTAATTCCCGTGTCATTATGATTGTTTGTAGACCAAGAACAAGCAGAATGCATCTGGAAAGCGAAGGATCAAGGTTCCTAGGGTTTCAAGCTTGTTTCAAGGTAGGTGATGATTGTGATTCTATGATTGTGTAATGTATGTATGTTTTTGCTTCATTATGATACTTTTATGTATATGAATGTTGCATTATTGATCACACTTGTTGTAAATGACATAGTGGCATGATTATATGCCATGAATCACTCTTTATTGTATGACTTGAAAATGTACTTGTGTTTGTGATTGTGGTGTGTTGAAGGATCATATTACCATGTTCCTACATAACTAAATAGGATTGAATTGCCATGTTCCACAATAGAAATGGGATCAGATTTCCAAATTCCGGCATAACATGGGATTGGGTACCACGTCTTGATATGCTAACAATTATGGTTTGAGTTCCATGAGAGGATGAATGGCTTGACATAATTGTGTGTATTGAGAAATGTGAAGTTGATCGTTGTTCATAAATATTGATAATATTGTATATATTGATATATATGCATGTGGTTATAATGTTGTTTGACTTTCTTATGTTACAATTAGTGGGATAGTCACGCAATCCTACTAGTACACTTTGATTGTGTATTGATTCAACACTTGCTCTTATTTTTGTTAAGTACAAGGAATATTCAAGCGTCTATTGGCAAACCTCGCTTAGAAGATGAGTGGTCATGAGACAACTCTTCCGGGCCGCCATGAAATTCTCTTTAGTCTATGCCAACCATTTCCGGAATTAGACATTTGTTGTAGTTAGTTGATTAGTTCATTAGATTGGGGTTGCCTCCCTTCTTGTTTAGACTTGTTGAACTTTAGATGTTTTGGTACATTGAATTTTAGGTTCAAGGTTATTTCTTTCGTATTTGTTTAGTTCTTGTTAGACTTTTGTTGGAGTTTATAGTTACTCCCTATTTCTTTCCTTAGTATTTAACTGTTTTGATGTTTCGATATGCTTTAATGCCTTAGTTTTTAGATTATTTCTTAGTTTGGGTTGTAGTAGTGGTTCTTCCATCGGCAAATTACTGTGGGTCCCAATCACGACAGTATGGGTCGTGACAAATTTGGTATTAATTCCTAGGTTCGTTGATCTCGATGTACCAAAATGAGTTTAATAGTGTCTCGTGGAATGGTACAGGGACGCCTTTACTTTTCTTCAACAGGCTACATGACTTTAGAAAATCTCTCTATTTTCTCTTTTCTCCTTTTGTGCTTTAACTTGATTCCAATTGGTATCTATTGATTGAAGTTGGTATCTAACCTTCTTCACTCTTATGTTCGCAGATGGTTAACACTAATACAATGACGTTAGGTCAATGCTCCAGCTGAGAAACATGCAGCGAGAGTCGCAGTCAAAGGCAGGGGTAGAAGAAGAGCTAGGGGTAAAGTTAGTGAAATAGTAGCTCCTGTTGAAAATGAGCTACCGGTTGACAAAGGTACTGAAATGAGGTGCCACCCATATATAATGAGGAGATAGATGAGGATATTTAGGTTGGGGATGTTCAAAAATTTGGACAATATAAAGAGCTGCGAACGGAGACTTCAACTGTTCCTCTCATCGATCTCATGCTACCTCAACAAAATATGACATTCTTGAAAGGGTTGGCTGGTCTTGGAGTGCTTCCATCATTTCAAGCAACTCAAACTCCTACATAGCCTCCTAGTACTGTTACTACTCCCAAGGTGGGTGGAAATGTAGGTAGTAATGCTTTCTTCCATACCTTGTTGGGTTTTGTTATGATTGGTAATGAGTATGACATGTTGACCATGTTTTTAAAGCTTAAGCCTCCCGTGTTTCTTGGTTCTGAAAATGAGAATGATTATGAGTTTCTCTTAGATTGCTATGAGATGCTTCATAAATTAGGTATTGTTTATCAACATAGGGTTGAGTTTGTGTCCTTCCAACTTCAAGGTGAGGCCAAGCAATGGTAGAGAGCTTACATGTAATGCGGATCTTCTACTCTACCTCCACTTACTTGGACCAAATTTCATGCGCTATTTCTAGAAGAATATGTGTCTAGAACTTTGACAGATCATAGGAAAGATGAATTTATGGCTTCAAAACAAGGTGGTACGTATGTGGCTGCTGAACAAGCCAAGTTTCATGCTTTTTCTAGATATGCTAATCAATTGGTGAATACTGACGCGGAAAGGACCCATTTATTTATTTGGGGACTATATTCTGAGTTACAAGTATTATCTATCCACATGACTTCTACAAGGAGAGCTTTAATGAGGTTATAGATTATGTTAAAAAGTGGAGGGGGTGAGGCGAGATGGTTGACACTTCAATATGTGTATCTTTTTATATTTTGTGATCAATGACACTAACCTACATTTGAGTGTCTACGAATCCAAGCTAGTAAAGTAACCCAACGAAGGGTTCGGATCATGTCCCAGGAGAGTGGTAGTGAAAGTTGTAGCTACTTAGAATGTTCCAAATAGTGATAGTTTAAGACATATGCGATTATTAAAACAAAACAAGTTAAATTTGTGACACCAAATTGTCGAATATAAAAAACGGGGTTCTTTCACAAGTAGTAAAATTAGCAAAGCCAAAGGATAAAGCAAGTATGGGGAGAAGTTCTTAGGGTATGACTGAAATATATGTTAACACAAACTAATGGTTACATGCTTTCGATAGGAAAATCCGCAAGACAATGATGACTAGACGAAGGTTTAAGTGAAAGTATATTCACTCTCAGGCAACCTACAATATTCAAATGAGTTCCTCTCAGATATCCACTCGTCTAAACTAACCATTGTACGCTTTAGCCACACCCTGACCATTTGATAGAGTATGCTTGGATATGGGACTAGGGATCACCCTATCATGGTGAACCTCATGTCGACCCACTCCTTAGGCCATCAGTCTAGTGGTCTTGGTTTCACATCCTTCCTCTTGGGAAAGCCGAAAACATATGGGTGGTTTTGCATATAAAACTACAAAACCATTAAATTAAACCAGAACCACTAGACGAAATCACTATTAAAATGCATCTAATCCTATCAACAAGCAAGACCCAATAATAATATCAACATATATTTGCTAATTCACACCCAAGAATTGGGGTTTTAGCCACATATCAAGCAATAATAAAAAATCAAATATACTTAAAATGATAAAGGAATCAAGTGGATATAACATATAAAACCTTAAATTTCGCAAAGGAAGGTAAATGGAGAATGCCCACTACCAAGATTGGAAGAAGAACTTCTTTCTTCAAGCTTTCCAAAAACCCTCTCCAAACTTGAGAGAAAAATACTCAAAACATAAAATCTAAAACTCTAAAAATATAATATTGTTCACTCTCTCAATTTCTATATCTAAATAATAAAAGAGTTCAATGTTTATAAACTTGAGATTTAGTACTGGTGGATCCATTCGATGTCTGTAGTCGTGAATCGCAGAGTGATTTAGTGATTCACCCTTTTTCTGATTTGTCGCCATTTGTACCCTTATTTTATATCCGATGCATGATGTAATGTAGGGCGGAATAACTTTGCATTGCTAAACTATTCGACGAAGTGCCGACTGCTCCTTTTCGTCGCCTTTTGATCCACTTCCTTCAGGGCTTACTTGTTGTAACAGAAAGCATAACTTTGTTGTATGACATATCGCCAAGTGTGCTTGGCAATGCACACTCTGTATCTTCAACTCTTTTCTTCTGTTTTGCTTCAATTTTGCGCCTAAGTGTCCATGCTCCTACTAAATCCTCAAATACCTAAAACCTAAAAGTTTTTATCAGATATCGAGATAAAATACACAATTGAGGACACTATTTGCATTAAAACAAGGCCTTACATGAGTACAATTTAAGGACTCATCAACACCCCCAACTTCAAATTTTGCTTTTCCTCAAATAAAACTCAATTTTCGCAGTTCAAATAGGATGTCTTAAATAGTGCTACACAAGACTCAATCATGGATGTACACATCAAGGCTCAAGCTACTCATGCATAGGTCAATTGTATACTCAAATATTCAAGTTGTGACATACCATAATCAAAGATTCTCGAGCTCACAATACTTGCTACTAATGCAAGTTCAAGATCAATAAAAGTATCTATATGCCTTGACACAATAAGATAAAAAAAATGTCTTTGTAAGGGTTGTAACGAGGATGAGTGCAAAAGTATGGTCATTTGGGCTCAGTGACTTTTTCTGCAATCAGATGTGATTTACTTAAGCTATTCACTATCTTCCTTCCTCAATCCTTAGTCATGTTCTTCTAATTCATCTTTATTTCCCTTCATGGATTGTTTTGAAACCCAATTTCTTTTCATTTTGGGATTTTATTTCATGATTTTTCTTCTCTTTTTAATTTATTTTCTTTTTTATTGTTTTTCTCTTTTTTTCTTTATTTTTATTCTTCTTTCTTTTCTTTGTATGGAGGATTTCCATTTGTCTGCAATACCATGAGTTCGCGAGACTTTTCTTGCACTTCATGACTTCTCCTTTTCCTTCATACCACACCCCCAACTTAGGATTTTGACCTATATTGGCTATTCACTTATAGCACATCTAAAAAAGGAATATAGGTGATGGATAACGTAAGGTCTATGTTTCATCAAGGTTTTTCCAAGGAAGAGGTAATACTCAAAGGTGTTAAAAGAGTTTCACACACTTACAGGTACACCACAAAAAAGGTATATGTTAAAGTTGGGCTCTCACTCTTATAAATTGCCTAAGAAAATGTTAAGAGGATACCTTTCTAAATCAATCAGAAAAACTGGGCATATTATAGGTTTATTCATGAAAAGCTAAAAGTAAGCTCATCACATAAGGCAATAACACTTAAGTCAAACAAGGCAATGACACTTAAGTCAAACAAGACAACACACTTTTGCTAGTGTGCAATTGTCATTGCAAAAAAATCAATTCGATTATCGTCCAATCACAACGATATGCAAAGAGTTCACATATTTCCTATGTAACTTCATTCATTCTCATGTAGCCACACATTTATGTTTGTTTGGATTGAGAGCACTTTTCAAGTATCGGTATTGATCAAAATCGAGATTTAAATTTGTACGAAAATAGCCATTTTCTACACAGGAGGTTGAGAAATTTTCAAAAGTGATTTTTTTAAGAAGGGCCAAAATTATTATGAAATGAGGACGCTAAAGAGATCCATAAGCTCAAACATTTGCGAAATAAATTTTTAAAATGCAATTTAAACAAACAATCCAACATATATCAAAACATGTAATATCAATATTCAGCAAAACAAGGTGAGCCTGACCCCACCATAGACAAGTGTTTGTCCCCAAATGCGAGGATTAATATAAAAAAATAAAATAAAAGCAATACAAGGCGGAAGGTGAAAAGAAATCTTGTCTATGTTGTCTCCCCTCCTGTCGGGACATCGGAACTATGAGCGACAACTTGTAGTTGGGCATTAGTTCCCGGAATGCTCATATAGGTAGTGGTAGTGTCAAGTCCAATAGGAGATTCTGCGGATGATCCAACATGTGATGTATGAATTACTTGGTGTACCACTCTACTTCCTAGGTTTGGTAGGTTCCCAAAGATGTGGTGCTCTTACTGTGTTGTTCTTAGCGTCTCCTCTGCTGTTTTAATTTCTTCATCAGTCTTGGCATCAATATGTACAATTTTTTCCTCTTTAAGTGCATCCTTGTACGCTGCGGTTCTGATCAACTCATTGAAGTTAGATAATCTACATCTGTCTGTAGATTTGCAACATTGTCTTGTCAAGATGAGATCTCAAATGGACTCTGCTGTCTGGTTTCACATGTTGTAACCCTAAGGGCTAACGCATGGACTAAGGATTGAACAAGGTAAGTGCATCAGCTATCACTCTCTCGATCATCTCTTGAACTACCTTCTCCAGTCGAGATGCTCGTACTTTGACAGTTTTGTCTAGATGACCCATCTTCAGAATAATACCCTGTGTCAAAACCAGGGAAAACCCCCTAGACGTAACCAACGTCTTTTCCTCGAAGAAGACTTGGACTAGCCCGTAGCATTTGTCATAAAATATCTTAAGTTTAAAATGCAGAAAATTTAAAACTTTTAGATAGTGAAGTATAGTTACACTTTCACATATCATATATGGAGTTTACATAGACTCCTCGTTTATGAAGTTTACATAGACTTCTCCTTTATTCAATATAACCAATTCATAACAAATAGTCTAATAATATTGTCTCACATATAAAACATCTAAAGATAATTATAAAGTTGGTCGTAAACCTTACTTCAATACAATATGCCATATATAGGCTTACAAAAATAGCCTCAAATGATAAAGGAAGGAACAAGTGTCTTTAGACTAAAGCAAAATCATAACTAGAGTAAAAGAATTGCAACATCCTCCAACTTGAGGACCTACCAATAACTTGGGAAATATGTACAAGTCTTCCTTCAAAGTGGTCTCCTACATTTCAATGGACTGAAACTACATTGTTTGGGGAAGAGGGAAATAATATGGGTTAGTACAAATGACATGTACTAAGTATGGAAACATGTGGAAGTAAATTAAGGGACATTTTGTTAAAAACCATGCTAAGTAACTTTTAAAAGCCTTTATGCACATTCAAAAAAATATACAAGTCAATGATCATAATATCACTTAAAACAATTTCATATCCAGCCCAAGACCAACATTATCATAAAGTTATATCAATGGGAATAACATCATCATAAGGTCATATTACCATGAATAGCTTCAACATAAAATCATAAAAACAATTCTTATACAAGGGTTCATAACCTCAAGGCATATAAGGCCCTTACTCACACTCCCCTCCAAGACTACAAGTTCAATGCTCATGTGAAGCCCCATAACCCCACATAATCAAGTAAACTAGAAAAGAGACCATAAGCAATGTCTACATTTCATATATTTTCATATCATGCATATTTATTATCATATATATCAACTTATAATAATACCATATTCATTAATTAAAATAACATCATGTAGGATCATCAACATGTAAATTCAACATATGCATTTCATTCATATCATAAGTGCATGAGAACAACCTCCTAGAACTCCCCTCAAGGTTAACTTGTGCAATTCATAGGTAGAGTTCCATACCCTTACGTACACTAAGTAAAACCCCTTAAGTAACCTAGTTAGTGTTTACTTTATTACTTTCATTTATTTATTTTACTTTCGGGAACAATCGCCTTAATCGACAATACACCATGTGAGCTAAACATCAAATTTGGTGTCATGAAACCCTACACCGAAAGAAGTTGCTCTATTTTCAAAGGTAGAACCAAAAGATGAACATAACATTCAAGGTGGATCAACAAGCTAGTATTCTTATTGAGGCAACATAGTTATGGAACTAAGAGATGTGCTACAAACCATCTTTATGTACATTTGCTTTGTAGTATCCATGTCATGAGAACCATTTTGAACCTACCTTCCCTCATTGGGAAGGTACACCTCTAATATCTATTTCGCTCGGTTCTAAGCTAAAGTCTCTTTTTGAAATGTCTTTAAGCATTTCTTAATCATCATATTTTAATATAGGCCATAAGAGACTAACCCCTTGTATAATCATGTCATTAGATCATTAGGTAATTCATGAGAATTTCCTTTCATTAAAACTCATCATGTAGTGAGATCATCACATCATAGTCATATCATAATAAGGCACACAAGTGATTGATATTCAACCTTGTATCATCATACCTTTAACATGATCTAACAATTCAACATATTCATAAAATTTCATCACATTCATCATATCATCATCTTATTAATGTAATCACATAATAATACCTCAATTGAATATCATCACCAAGTATAAACCATCATCATTGAAGTAAAGAACTCGTAATCATAAAGGTCTTACCAAATAGCCTCCAAAAGCTCCTTCGAGATCTTACCCTCAATTACATGATCTTCATACATAAACTCACTCATCATAATAATTTAATAGTGAATTAACAATAAGATATTCAATTTTAACAACCCTAATCATCTGCAAGTCCAATATAGCTAGGGCTAGGGAAAAGAGTTCAATCATTGATCTTTAATGGAAAAAAGGTGAATGACTAAAATATACGACAATTAAACAATTAAAAATAAAAAACAATAATAATCAAAGGAATTTAACGTAACATCAAATCAATTTGAAAGGCAATTCATGAAATTGGAAGAAAACACATGTTTTAGACATCATAGAAAAATTAATTTTGAAGATCCTCTTGGGGAAAGAGATCCCAAGAGTGAATAACTTCAATGCCTTAGTATTCTTTTGAATAATGATGAAAGAAAAGATTTAGTCTTGGATCCGTAGTGAACCTTGAAGCTTGGTCTTCAATGGGGTCTTTGAAATAGAGAGAGAAAGTAGAGAGAAGTTTGAGAGAATTGAGTTGGGTTTATTGAGGGTTAACTCTTTTATATGCCCCAACAAACTTAATTATCATCCCCTAAAATCCTAATCAATTAATTAACTAATGAAAAAACTAACTAACTTAAATAAAAAACTTTATAGTGAACTCAAGTGCCAAACGACGATTGTCCATCTAAGTGGCGTCAACTTACTACCCGTACTAGCAGTCCCTCGTTCTGGTCAGAGACTGTATTTGGAAGAAAATTTTCCAAAAATGGATAATTATGGACCTACGACCACCATTAACGATCCTTTTATCTATCGACGGCTCGTCATTTGGTCTGTTGTTAGCCACTGTCAATCTTACAACTTTTTGGTCAAATGAAATGGTCCTCCTCAAGGACTCCTAGGGTGGTCCTTGGGGAGTAGTACTTGGACATTGCGAACCTAAACATCCTCTTCTATATATTTAACACATTTTTACCAAATTTTACTAAATTCAAACTCTTAAAACCCCTTGAAATACACCAAGACACTAGCTCAATTTCATTAGTCTCCGAACGTCTTGGTTGTTTCTTGACATTTTGATTTCAAATATTCCTGCTTAGTACATTAATTTAGGATTAGAAAAAGTGTTTTAAGGTTTAGTTCATCATATGAGGCTCTAGAGTAATTCATGAACTCCCAAAGTGTTACATTATCCCCCCTTAGGAACATTCATCCCTGAATGACACTTAAATCTTTTTGTAGGGGAATAAGATTAATCAATACTAGCAGCCCAACAAACAACAACATATACTCATCATTAGATACAACTCATACGATTAATTCACAACTCCATTCCACATAACATCAAAGCACTTCACATTGAAACTCAATTTACAATTACCACATGTAAGAGCTCAACATTTCATAACATTTAAGGAGGAACTACCTTCTCAATATCAACATGAGCTTAACATGGACATCAAAGAGTTAATATGTTTTTTTCTTCTCAAGACAATATCAAAACAATACAATCTCAAGAAGGAAATTACACACATTTCACACAAGTGCAAGTACGCCATAAGAACATTTTCATGAAAACTCCTTTTGACATACACCTTTACCAAAACATGCACAAATTAGTAGACAAGTCGAATTCACATAATTCATTATTTTTATTTTAATAGGAAATATAACCTTAAAGAGGAAAAAAATGAGGATAACACGACTTCATGTCGGCGTCGGCCTCCCATGTTACCCCCTCAATAAGATGATTTCTAGAACTTTTACGGAGGCAACCTTTTTGTTCCTCAAATTTTTGACTTGACGATCCAGGATCTCAACCGGAAACTCTTCAAAATAAAGATTCTTATTCACCCTTAACCCTTAAATAGGGATAATAGATACCGGGTCGCTTATACATTTCTTGAGCATGGAGACATGAAATACCGGATTTACCAAAGCTAGTTCAGTAGGTAGTTTCAACTCATAGGAAAATTTTCTGACCTGTTGCAATATCTCATAAAGACCCACATATCAGGGACTAAGCTTCCCCTTTTAACTGAATCATCACCCCTTTCATAGGTGAAATCTTCAAATATACTTAATCACCTACTTCAAACTCAATGTCTCTTCTTCTATTGTCGGCATAGGACTTTTGTCGACTATAGGCTATTTTCAATCTATTTCTTATCACCCAAACTTTTTCTAAACCGTCATAGATTATCTGGGACCAAGGATTGAAGACTCACCAACCTCAAACCACCCAACTAGAGACCTACATCTCTTTCCATAAAGTGCTGCAAATGGTTATATCGAAATACTCAAATGGTAGCTATTATTATAGGAGAACTCAATAGACGGTAGGTGATCATCCCAATAATCTTTGAAATCTATTACAAAAGTTCTTAAAGTATATTCTAGGGTTTGGATGGTACCCTACGCTTAACCATCCATTTGATGATGAAAAGCGGTGCTAAGCTTCACTTGACTACCTAAACCTTTTGAAAAGACCTCAAAAAAAGATAAGTGAATTGAGCATCTCTATCCAAAATGATGGACACAGGGATCCCATGTAATCTCACAATCTCATTAATGTATATTCTAGCATAATCCTCCACCGAATAAGTAGCGTTGACGGGGATAAAGTGAGTGGATTGTGTGAATCTATCCACAATAACCCATATTGAATCATTTTGCCTCCGGGTTGGAGGAAACCTAACAATGAAGTCCATTTTAATGTCTTCCCACTTCCAAGTAGGAAGAACCATTAATATGGACTTCCATAATTCTGATATGTCCCTTTTCAAACCATCCCACCGACAGACCTCTTGAAGATCATGATACATTTTGGTGGCACCCCGATGAATAGAATATCAAGAACCATGAGCTTCTTCTAAAATATTGATTGGTATGATCCACTTATGGTGCCGGTGTTTACATTCTTATACATGTTTATGTATTATGATCATGGACTTGAAGGCATTAGATGCAAGATGAATTGATATAATGATTTGTTTATTAGGAAGTTGACGGATTTAGCCTTGATTCTAATATCATGTTCTAAGTAAATTAATGTTATGTGAAGTATATGGATAGTCTTCCACACTAGTTGCGTGATATAGGTATGTGGATCATGTTGTGTATTTGTGATGATCATGTTAGTGTTAGGTGTGGTCTATTCGGCTATGATGATGAATAATTTTTTAGCATGACCCCTACCTATGTGAACCCTATATGAATGTGTGATCAAAGTATGCTAAGAGTCTTCTATTCTAATGATTGAGTGTGTTCTTGTCTCGTATGATGTATTATGAGTGTGTGTAGTCTATAGTCCTTAATACTCTATATGTGTGTATGACTCAGGACTTGAGAAAAGGATGTACATTTCTTGCGAGCTTTAGAGGGTGGATTTCTCAATATTAGGTGTTAATCCATTATGTGATCATGTTGACGATTGTACACACGCACTTCGTGCATATCTATGAATAGGGTAGATTCATGATGATTAAGAAAAGGATAGTTCTTCTATGCATCATTATCTATTTGTATGCATGTGAAGTATATGAGTAATGAAATTATGAACATGTGTGATTAGAGGTGTTATGTGGAGGTAGATCTCACATTGTATGCACAACCACATGACGTATGATTGTATGAACATGTGAAAGGACATTCTCACATGAAGTAGGGTCTATGATGAAAGGACATTCTCATCTTAGAATCCTTTGAGCTATATGATGTACGAAGGATCAAGATTGTAAAGCCTTCTTTATGAATTAATACACTAAAGACTTAATATATTTAAAAAGGGACTTAAATCTCCATGTTCCATAACTACGTTCCCCCGTAGGTTATATCTTGTGGATACAACTTCTATAGCTATGTACGATTGGTTACACCTTAGGCAAGTGTTAACTCTCTCTTTTTGGTATGGGACTAGAACACCGGATTCCACGTAGCTCAAATGGTCTATATTGGTTATGGCTATGTCTCGCAAAGTAATAAATGAACTAAGATAAGATTATGGACTCTAATCACAACTCCTTGAGGAGGTTACTTAGTAGAGGTAGGACTATGAACCCTATCCATGCATTGCACTAGTGAACTCCAAGAAAGGATAAAATTAGTATATGTATGAGAGTAAGACTTAAGTTATGAATGTATGAATTGTATGAGTGCATGTTAAGTGACTTTGGTATGTCAAGATATGAATTATGATTATGTATGGGAATCATACTCATGGTTCCTAAATGAGTTTACTTAGCATTTGTGGGGGTATGGTACTCCATGTGTACATTGAACAACTAAGCTTGTGAATAGGTTATGAGGATGATTTACCTATGATATGAACCAAATAAGTTAATACTAAGGTGGTAGTAAAGGAAAGAGTCCTTATGTGATTCTATGAAGTATGTGGTATTATGTCTAGTTGTAAATGAAAGTGTTATGATCATTTAAGCATATTATACCTAGTCTAAGTTGACTTCTTAGTCACACTTGGTGGAAGTAGTATTATGGGATGCAACCTACACATTGCACTAGTGTGACTTAGGAGTTGTCTTAGGTGATGATCCTTATGTGAAGTTGATGTCTATGATGTGTTTATGACTTATGAATGTATGTGGTTGTTCTATGAATCATATTATAAAAGACAATCGTAAGGTGACCTCAAGGTGATACATTGTACTAGGTACACTTGAGGGTTACTTAAGGAAAGGTGTAGGATAAAAGAGAGGTAATGTATGGTATGTATTGAATATGCTTCAAAGTATGATAAATGCTTTTATGTGCTAGTATGAGTAGTATCCTTGTCTATATTATGTATGTGCACTATATTGATCTTATATGTGTCTATGTTCATAAAGTTTACTAAAAATATATGTTGCATAATGTCAAATGAAATGTCCTCTTTAAATGCATGTTTTTGCGTGGTTAGCATGCTTAGTACATTATTGTACTAACATCATTCTTCATCATCCATTTTACTCAAAGTGTCGGTGTTGATATATAGAGGATGTATCTAAATTGAAGAGCTTGGATAGATATCCCGAGTTCAAGAAAAGGAGCCCTTATGATTCAAGGGTTGCCTATGTCAAGATGTACTTAAAGTTAACGTAAAAGCTTAGACTTATATTTTATTTTGTTAAGGGTCGTGTCCCTATTATATTCTATTGAGTTGAGTCTTAATATGGTAAAGAGAATTAGAGTCTAATTATGCACATTCTGCTCTCACCACAGAGGTAATGTCTCCATATTTTAAAAGCAAACACTACGACCGTTAATTCAAGGTCATGAGTTGGATAGTTCCTCTCATGCATCTAGAGTTTTATAGAGGCATAAGCTATCACCTTCCCATTTTGCATAAGGACAAAACCCAAACCTACAAGAGAAGCACCAAAATATACTACAAAACCCTTGGTACCATCCAATAAGGTCAATACCAAACCAGAGGTAAGCTTATCTTTCAACTCTTGGACGCTTGTTTCACGAGCTTCTAGTCACCCAAACTTAAACATTCATTTGAGTTAGTGTTGTCAAAGGAGAAGCAATAGATGCAAATTACTCAACAAACCTTCTATAATATCTAGATAGGACCAATAAACTTCAGATATCGGTTGGAGTCAAAGGTGTAGGCCAATTATTAACCGCTTACATTTTCTTCGGATAGACCTCTAACTCTCACTTGAGCTAATGTGACCCAGAAATTCAGGCAATCTCCACCAAAATTCATATTTGCTATATTAAGCAAAGAGTTGATTTTCCTTGAGGGCTTGCATAACAACCCGCAAATGGTTCACATATTCATCCTTACTCTTAGTATATACCAAGATATCATCAATGAAGACAATTATATAGAAATTAAAGTAATCGCGGAACACTCTATTCATAAGGTCCATAAAAGTCATCGGGGAATTATTCAACCCAAAAGACATGACTAGGAACTCATAATGACCATACCTAGTTCAAAAAACTATTTTAGGTATATCTTCACCTCTCACCCTAAGTTGGTGATAACCCGACCTCAACTCAATTTTCAAAAAGTAACTACCACCTTGGAGTTGATCAAATAGATCATCAATACTAGGGAGAGGATTCTTGTTATTTATGATGACATAATTCAGTTTATGGTAATCAATGCACATACTAAGGGACCCATCCTTCTTCTTTACAACGAACACTGGAGCACCCCATGGAGAAATACTAGGTTGAATGAAACCTTTGTCTAGAAAATCTTTGAGTTGAGCCTTCAACTCTTTCAATTAGGTTGGAGATATCCAATAAGGAGTAATTGAAATGGGATTCGTATCAGTCAATAAGTAAATACTAAAGTCTATTTCCCGTTTGGAAGGAATTTCATGCAACACATCGGGAAAGACTTCTAGGAAATTCTTCACTACAGGAACCGACTCTAACGGAGGATCTTCGGATTCAAAGGTCCTTGACAATCAAAATATGGTAGAGACATCCCTTGGAGATCATCTTACAATATTTTAGACACGAAATAATACGACAATTAGAGATTGAGTTTCCCCCTTTCCACTCTAAGATGGGTTCATTAGGAAATTGGAACTTAACTACCCTCGTTTTACAATAAATGGAAGTAACACAAGCATGCGACCAATCAATTCCCAAAATGACATCAAAATGAACCATATCTAGTTCTACCAAATCAACCAATGTAACTCTATTGGGCAGTTATATAGGACAACTCCTAAAGACTCATGTAGACACAACGAAGTAACCCACCAGGGTACTGATCGAAAATGGTTCAATAAACACATCGGGTAGAACATCAAACTTTTTAGCTAGTAATGGATTTACAAAATATAAATTAGCACGGATATCTAGTAAAGCATATATATCAATGGAAAAGACTTTAACATACCAGCGACAACATCGGGAGATTTCTCGTTTTCACCCCTAGAGCGGAAAGCATAGAAGCAGTTCATATTGAGAGCATCATATCTAGGACCGCTTGACTTATCTTGGATACTCCCCTTCTCTTGACCCTTTAACATAGGACAATCCCTCACTCTATGGCCACTATTTCGACAACCAAAACAATTATCCATCCAAATAACGACTAACCCACATGCTTCTTACCACATGTAGTACAAGTAGGTTTCTTGCTAGGTGAATTCCCACTTCTTACCCTTTGGGAACTGCGGTTAGACTTCCTATCCTTACTAGTATTGGGGAAATAGGAAGAACTTGGTTGGAGACCCTCTTCTTAAACCTAGGCTTGTCTTGAATTTCCAACCCACCGTTGGAAGTACCTCCCTCATAAGACTTGGCCTTATTAAACTCCCTATTCTTCCTCATTATCCTACTCTCCTCAACTTGTTGATCATGTACCATTCAACAGGAAATGTCTATGTTTTCATTAAGCATCGGTGAACGACACTCTTCTACAAGATCATCATACACACCTATCACAAAACAAATTATTTCGTTTGTAGGATTAGACACCAAAGAAGGAGCATATTTGGACAACTTAGTGAACTTCAAAGAGTACTCAAGTACACTCATACCTCCATGGCGAAGGTTGATGAAATCTTCAAATTTAGACTCCATTTTCTCCCTTGGGAAGAACCTATCAAGAAAATCCCTTTTAAACACCTTCCAAATTATGGGACCTTATCTCAAAGCCCTATTGTCCCTCCATTGAGTATATAAAGTTTGAGTAACAATTTTGAGTTGATATGCAGCTAGCTCGGCCTTCTCATTGGAGCTCATTCCCATAGAATACAAGATCTTGTTGACCTCATCAAGGAATTATTGGGGGTCTTAATTCACCTTATACCCAAAGAACATAGGAGGGATCATCCTAGTGAAGTCACTCAAGCGAGAAGCCATGGTACTAGCCTTTTGGTGCATAGAGGGTCCAACTTCTTAGTTGGCTTGAGCCGTCATGAAATGATATTAAGTAGCTACGACTTAGGCTTGAGTAGTCATATCTTGATATTACATTAGAAAATCTAACCTTATCTCTCCATCCATCATAATCGGAGGATTGACCGGATCTTCTACCCAAATAAACTTGTTCTTGAGGAGGAGTTTGATTTCCTTTTAGAGGAGCATGGTTTTATTTGGGAGGAGATCTGATACGCTCAAATTACACCTCCCTAAAGAAGTATAAGTGGTCGTATCACGTAAATAACCCAACTAGTGGGTTGGATTGGATCCCACGAGGAAAATAGTTTAGACTCAACCTTAATATACAATTATATAAAATTAGTCAAGCTCTTTCCGAATACAAGTAATTAATTGGGGGTTTTGTGAAACAAGTTTATATAATACTTCTAAATGAACAAGTAAGAAAAATGAAAGATTGAGTTTTTATCAAGTTGTGATATAAACTAGGGTGTATGTGTCCCCATAGGTTCATAGAACAGTATTCACAGCAATAACAATTCTTTCCAAGCGTTTTGCATGCAAAGTGATAAGATAGGTATCTCTAAATCCTTGGTATGGTATTTAGAGAATTTCACCCCGTATACGTGTGTATAATCTAATAACCCTTACCTTTAATTCAAATTAAGCATCATAATCGATGTATGATTTAGTTATTACTTTACATCAATCGACACTAGCCTATTAGATTCCAAGCTACTAAATCTATGTCGATAATTGTTTTCTTATTAAATACCTCCTTGGTACGGCAAGTAGGAACAAGGCGAGTTCTAAAGTTGATCACTGTTAAAAAGACTTCTGAACGAAAGAATTATCAATACATGCAAGAACCTATTTGACAATTGCGTATTTGCTAGGTCTACTTTGTTAATTAGTCATGGTTCCCACAACCCTAGTTGTGAATTTAGTTGCCCATGCAAACAAGAACACAATTCATAATATTTATAGAAGAAATCATAAAGTTACTTCAACATTAAGAAAAACCCAGAAAATCAACTTGAAATTGCAACATAAATCTTCAAACCAAATCTGAAAATTGAATTATTGCCAATGTTTGCAAAAATAAATCTCCAAACAAAACTAGAACAATACGAACAATGTCTAACCCCAAAAACAAGGTTTTAATATCACTATTTATAGATAAAATTATCCTAAATTAAAAGGAATTCAAATAAGGAAAGTTTTTCCTAAACACGGCATTGATCGACGACCCCTGCTGACGGACCGTCTATGAAATGATGGTCCGTCGATGAAATGACGGTCCGTCGACTACCTCCGTCAGTCCATACTTAGAATATATTCTCTTCTTCAAATGGCACCTTCTCTGAATCAATCAACAGACCAATAACACACGTCGTCTTTGTACCTACAGTCCATCGATGCCCACCGTCGCTCCATCCTTAGATTTTTTCCAACTTCAGGTACTAGAACTATCTCTAATAAACCAATGGTCTACCAGGATGGCCCATCTATTTCATAATTCCATAGTTGGTCAGATTTCCCTGAGTTTGTCCATCAGTCTGAACTAAAATCGACGTTTACCACCTACGGACCGTCGATAGACTTCGTAGGTCATCTTTTTGCACTCTGTTCCAGCTGCCTTCTGTATTTTTATTATGGACATCCTTCTGCAAAACAAAACATAACATGTTAAAACTACTACAAAAATTCTTTAGACACATATAACTCTTAAGAAAAATGCATTGAAAGCACCATGAAACCACGGTAAATCAACACCCTCAACTTAAATTTGTTGTTTGTCCTCAAGCGACACACTATGACTCAATAGAAAATTTGTAAAAAAGTATACTCATTGAAGCTTTTGCAATCACATGGCTGTCAATCCCAACTATTTGTTTGATTCAGTGCAGGCTTACGCTTATGCTTACGCTTTCAGGTTCGACGAGCTAACTCATGCGGATGACATCATAACACAATCTCATCATACACAGATACCTCTACTGTTTTGCCTCTTACCAAGCTATTAACTTTCCAACACCACAACTAGTGTCCTCACTTCAAAAGAAATCCTCATTTTTCGCACTGTTATTTTAAGTTTGGGTATAAGGATCTTTGTTCAACACTCACGCTCAGAAACAAGTTCAAACATAGTTAGTACTCGTCGCTATAGACTTGCCCTTATTTTCTCTACTTAGATTCACCAATTAAACTCTAGGATGACGATAGGACTTTCTTGGCTTGTAGCGTAGGATAAGGGTCAGGTATGGTACATATGGGTACATTTTAGTGACTTTTTGCCCTCCTTGATATTGCCGCTAAGATTTCTACCTCTTTCCATTTGTCTTTTACGCCTTATTTTTCTTATCTTTATATCTTTGTATTGCTCCTTTTTTGTTGGATATGACACCTTCTTCCTTTTCTTCTATTTATTGTTCTTGTATTTTTAAAATCTTTTCTTTTACTTTTCTTTTCTCTTTCATTCACATTGATTATTTCACCGAGTAACATATTTCACTCACCTCCTCTTTTCTTTTCAACATTCAAATCTTTTTATACCCATTTTCGGGTTTCTCATTCATAATAGCCACCCTCAACTCATGGCTTTCCCATGATTTGAGGTACACAGTACCTGAGGTTGGGTCAAGGCCAACACTAGGTCATTTTCTGCATTATACACCCACAACTTAGGATTTTGGCTTAAGTCAAGATGCATATGTCTAAGGAGGGACCCGGCCAAAACATTAAACCCTGGGAAAGCAAGTTAGTGAGAAAAAAATAGGTCTATTATAGGCTCAACAATTTGGATGAAAAGGGATAAAGCTTCCATTTGGTTAAATTTATTTAAGGCAAGTTGTTTGCTTATTTGAAAAACGCCCTATGATCCTTTCCTAGTTTTCTAACAAAGTATCCCTTTGCAGGGCTGACCATCAAGTTCTAGGGAGGTACTAACTGTTGAACACTCCAAACTCCTCACACTCTTTTGACACCTTATTACACTATTAGATTTTCTGATTTCCTAGTTTAGGTTTTAGTTAAGGGTTATGCAGCGGGTGCCTATATATGTCATGCTTAAAGCCAACATATTTAATTCATTTTCGCCTATTCATGCAAGAACTTTCTTGTAAGTCCTCGAAAATGACTTAGGTGAAATAGATCCTAACATGTTGGTCATGATGCTATAAGGTACTAAATAGTTCTATTATATGGCATAGAGGCAGTGTCTAAGATATTAGGTGCATTGGAACTCAAAAGTCAAGGGACGACCAAGACGTTCGACGACTAAGTCACCTATGTACCTCATATGTGGTTCTATGTGTTTATGTGTTTTAAATGAGGTTAAAAGGTATTTATATGAGTTATTATTATATATATAGTCAGTGTGCCGAGTTTCGTGTATTTTAGAGGTCAAACGTCCAAGAACGTCGATTACGTTCGAAAAGTTTGCTTTGAAATGACCTTGTGTGTCTAGGCATGTTTCGTCGAGGTTTACGTGTTCCTTTTGGATGAAATTCATGTGAGATCTGCTAAAATTGAATATGGTCGTGTTTGTGTTGGAAAAATCCGGGAAAAAGATCCCCAAGGACGATCCAAGGATCCTTGAGGAAGGACCCCAAATTAGTGCCAAGGCTGCCCAAGACAGCCCAAACCACGGAGGAAACTGACGCCCCGTTGGTTGGGTCTCGTTGTTTTGGAATTATCCTGGGTAAAGGAGGGACCAATAACAAGCCTAAGGCACAGACCAACATGACGTTCCGTTGGTCAAGGGACGATCCTTCTGTTTGCTTCCGTCGATGGGCACTACTATGTGTGCAGCTTTACTGTTAAGTGAGGGGTGAAGTTGTAATTTCGCCCCACTTTGAAATAAGAGTATTAGAGGTTCTTTAGGGTTATTTTTGGGTATTTTAAATGTGTATATAAGTGCTTAACACTTAGAAGACTTCATTCTTCCAAATCAAAAACCCAAATCCCTTAGAATTCTCTCTAGATTTCCATTGGAGTCAAAAATCAAGGAAGGGCTTGGAGTGACTAATTGATTGGAGATTATTTATCAAATTGAAGAATTAGATTCATATATTTATGGATTTTTATCCTTGAAACTCTCTTCATCAAATAGCCCAAATCTCAAGAAGTTTTCTAAAGTTTTCAATGTTGAATTGTCAATTTCATGATTCTACCATGGGTTGTTGCATCAATTATTTTTAAATGTTTATTATGGATTAAATTTTTATTATATTTATGAATTTAACCTAATTTACCTATTAACCCATGAATTGGATGAAACCTAGTTTTTGACTAAGTTATGGGTTACTTGACATTGCCCTAATGTTGATGAATCATGGTGTAGATTTCTATAGGCTGTCTAATGATGTAATAATTATAGTAAATAGATATATAGGTTGTATTGGATTGATTAATATGTATTTAATTGACCTAGTTTCAATAATATAGATATAATTATGTTGAATTGTTTGTCATGGCTGGGTAAGGGCTTTGTGATGTCGATTATGGTGATTTAGCATTTGTTTGAGGTGCGGAGGATGATGTGGTGATAATCTTCCCTATTTCCTTTATTTTGATGTTAACTATACTTCAATTACGTAGTGATTGGTATGGTCCACTTATGGTGGCGGTTATGTGCTTTACTTGCAATTGATGTGGCCTTGTCGGCTTTACTTTATGCAATATGATAATCATGGCCTTGTCGGCACTACTTGAAATAATGTGATTATTTGTGCAGTTGATTATGTGAAGTATGATGATATCTATCTACATATTAACAAATGTTAAAGTATATATGATCTATTGATGTTATGTAGGTGATCATATTAGACTATGAATGTGGCTTTGTGTGTGTAGTGTTAGGGATGATGTATGTCATTCCTATTTGATTATATGAGTCTATGATGGTCATAATTATGTTCATATGATAGTTTATAGGATTACTTGAAGATGATAAGGGTTATTTCTATGTGTTTCAAGAATGATATGTATTATGAGTTAAAGTGAAGTATGTGGTGTCTTGTCTTGGTTGACTTGTGTCCCTTGCTTGATGTATTCATTAATGTGAATATGTCATGTCTTGACTTAGGATGCTAAAGTCTCTTATTCATGAATGTATGAATGTCATGTGACTTTAAATGAAGTTAAGAGGGTCTTATATGTGAAACCTTGAACCTAGTGGTAAGGTTATGAATGTTGAAGTTGTAAGCCGTAATAGTATCCTTCAAAGTATAGGAATGATAGAGTTAAGGTTAATTGGATGGAAAAACATCATACTAATCCTTACGAATGTCATCATGTGCTTCTTGTCGCCATTGTGAGGTATCCCTAGTTGACATTTCTTTGGTAGGGTAAATGTGATTGGGTTATGAACTTTTTATGAAACCCTTTTATATGTACCTTAATTTGAATAACTCTATGATAAATAAGGCTAGCACCGAGTAAGTATGGTAAGGGAAGTAGTTCGAGTTAAAGAACGAGACTAGATTACAAAGCATGCCCTTCATATTCCATAACCATGTGCCGACATGGGATGTGTCTAAGTTCTACCATTGGAACTTCGGATTCCATGTCTTGATATCATTGTCTATGTCAGTTATTGGCTATTCTCATAATATGGAATAGCTATTAGCATTAGAGAAGTTCTATGACGTTTAGGTGGTGGTATGGGATGCTATCTTGACATTGCACAATAGGCTTTGATGGTGTTACTTGGAGTTCCTAGGTCTTGTCCAAGACCATTACTTGAATTTCCTTTATGTGTTGAATGACTCCTAAATGAACTAACCAATGTAATGACTTAAGTTAAGAAAGTATGTTAAATGAATAAGTACTTATCCAGAGTAGTTAAGGATTTTCTAGTTAAGGTGTGAAGGGGGCATAGGAATGGTCAATTCGTATCTTACCTAGATGACTTTTAAGAATGACTCTATTTAGGGAAATGGTTGATTATGAGGACATGATCTAATCCTTAGGTAGTCTTAAGGATTACTTAGGTAATCTTGAAGCAGTTAATCATGGACTTTATCTTCTTGATTTACTTAAGTAGGTCTTTTGATAGACTTTGGAAGGAGAATGCCATATTATCTATGTGTTGATTCTTTACTGTCTTGTAAGTGTGTATGTGACTCATTGTAAGTAATCTTGAGGATCATTTAAGCATGCCTAGATAGGTTATATCGGTGGTTTGTCTTTCTGTCGCTTAAGTGAGTCTTAGGATAGCTTTAAGTGGGATGATTACATACTCAAAGATGTCTAAGGTAAAGATGAGCAACTTCACTGTAAAGTGAAGGAATTCACCATAACAGTGAGATGAAGTTACTTTAAAGTGACTCTAGAAATTATATTATACGTTTAAATGTTATCTTATGTGTTTCTAAGTTGATTAATGTAGTTCTTCTGATTATAATATGATTTCTAAATGAAAAGATGCACATTTACAATAAATGTCCATTTTCATCATTTTTTTATGAATTATATCATACTTAGTACATGTGGTTGTACTAATCCATGCTTTTATATATCTCTATAGTTGTTTTTAGGTGAGGAGCATATGGGAAGGAAGACTTGGATAGTAGCAATCGCTCAAGAGAAGTTAAAGTATATCCTTATTCGATTCAAGGGCATAGATGTCTTTTATGTTTCTTTTAAAAGTATTGTAATAGAATAAGTATTTCTATATTCGTACTGAAGTATGGTCGTCTCCCAAGGATTCTCGTGTCTAAGTTTGATGATATTGAACTTAGTATTTACTATGACAATATATGAAAGAGTTTTTAAAGACTATGATATCTTTAGCAAAAAAATTTAACTCTGCATTATCTTTCACTATGTTTATGTGATGACTGATATGTAATGGCTTGTATGAGACCTCCGAGAGGTCAAGTACGCCAGTTGAAATTCGAGATTGGCCCTAATTTCTAGGATGTGGTTTAGGGATGTGACATTTCTAGAAAGGGATATCATTTAATTTCAGCCATCATGCTTCACTTTTATATTTTTATACTTCGTAGAAATTAGGAGATGTTGGTTCAACAGAAAATTAACCAGTCTCTTGGGGGAAAAGAACACAGGCAAGAAAATACCAAGAGAGGAGTGTGAGTTGGGCTACTCAGACTTCACCCAAACACTCACTTTACATTTACCCAACCCCTAACAAAAATAATATGTCATTGTCCCCAATGCATAAAAATATAAGTACTGGGTGGTAGGTGAAGCGAACCTACGGCACATAACGCCGACAATCTATCAACAAGTAGCAGTCCGGTTTCCTTGAACCCGCAACATCAAAATTAGGGTCACCCTAAGTGGTGCCCCCATCGATATTCGCACCATCAGTGGTGCTCATCTCATTGGTCACTGTTGTGGAACTAGACTTACTAGCAACCATCTCTTGTGCCCTCATCTGGCGGGCCTCCTCATCTGTCAAAGAAGATCTCCTCACAACCTCGAGGTTCTTCCTCTCTTTCTTCCTCGCACGAGTATCATCTCCTACCTCAGTAGTGCGGATAAAACGGTTCCTCTTGGCACACCCACGTGGCTTAGACTACGGCTTAGCGGGGACTTTGACCAAGCTATCAGGAACCGTATCCTCGCTAGCTCAGTAGGCGCACTCTCGGGCTCATCCCCCTTTATCTCCAGGATAGCATCCACCTCAGCCCTCAAAATAGCAACCGCTGCCTGAAGAGAAGTATGGTCAATAGCGGGGGCTGTTCGTGCTAGTACTCGCAGTTCAAAGGCGTCAAGGAGCTCATGAACCGCCTAAATCTTCTACTCAGTCTACTAGGCCACCCTCTTCTCTATTTTGTCCTCAGTGTTGGTGATAGATTTTTGCATCCAAGGCTACATATGATGTAGTAGGGTGGCCATCTGGGCTATTAACTTTTGGACCGACACTAGAGGGACCGGTGTTATAGATGGGGGCGTGGACCGAGATGACCTGGGAGCTAGACTGGCGGCATGGATGGAATCAGCTGCTGTGGTGTCTATAGGATCATAAGTCGGAGGGTCAGTCCCTTGGTCTAACTCCACCGTGTCCGCCAATTTCTCACTCAATGGATGCATCTAAACTCTGGACACTCTTTGTGGTGCCTCTATATTGGCCTCATCCTTGATGAGACCGATATCAATCGTCTCCGCCAGAATATAGAGTGTGTCACAGTGTCAAATGTGCACTCTGACATCCTTGCACAAGTGGAGAAATGAGACAAGCAAAGGGGGTAAGTAGTATAGGTCTTGAAATCCCTCTCATGGATCACTGTGATCAGCACCTTAGCAAAGTCTATCTCTTACCCCGCCACCAAGGCTGCTACCAACACCAACCTATCCCAAGTAAGAACATCATCACATTTGTCGGAGATAGACAGTGTCATACTACCAAACAGAAGGACTTGGTTCTAAATGTGAGGGTGTCCTTCATAATCAACCCTCGAGGTATAACACTCAGTTGACCCTCTCACCATTCGCCGTCAGATGTTGGGCCTGCCGCCTCTTCATAGACTTTCTCTTCTCTTGCCCCTCTCAAAAGTGCAACTTCTGACCTCTCCCACCTATAGTCGAAATCTGGAGTAATAGGGGCCCATACAGGAATCGGATGAGGGTGACCTCCGAGACATCAACCTTACATCCCCGAACTAGAATAGAGGTGAGAGGACCCTGTTTGGTATGTCTCGACCGCCTATCAATAGAGCCCCTGAGAGTAGCCACATAGGAAGTCAAAACTCCCTGACTATCTCCTCGTAGTAGGATTATGCATCTCGGGGACTATATGCAAACTCCCCGTAAGAACTCAACACTTAACAATTACAAATCAGGTTAGTACCCCCTTCTCATTTAACATTTTGGCATCTATGCAGACCTTATAGTGACCATTGACACACCACCGGTTAGGTTCCTCAACAACCGGTGCAGGGACATATACTCTGGGTGCAGGGGAAGACTCTGAGCTTCTAGCCTCATTATACGACGCTTGGTTATCATGGACCCATGGCTGAGTGGTCCCTTGAGAGACAAAGCCAGAGGCAGTGGCCCCATTCGACCCTAAAGAGTGGGATGACCCTGATGCGGAGGCAGATTCAGAGCTAGATGCTCCTTCAGAACTCGAGGCAGCTTCAAATGATGAGCCAGTCAGTGTGTGCTCCTCATCAGACTGGGTGGAAATCATTACGTCGGATCTGGGAGTACCGCGAGTGACTCGTGCAGCTATCATTGTGGTTGTTGTACCTGGGGCAACGTACATTGGGAATTGTTCATTTGCGGAGTCGACAATCAACCGATTGGAAGGGGACACTAACTTGGACTTGCCTCTTTGGTAGACGATGTCCTTCTTGGGAGCCATTAGTACCTGTACAGTAGTTGTTAGTCTCAATTCAGCTTTACTATACACTAAAATACACAGAAAGAGAAAAACTTGAAAGATAAACAATACTGTTCAGTTTTGCAATTTCAGGTCGATGGGCATTATCGAAAATGCATCGAACAAGCGACGGTCCATCGATAGGATCCGTCATTGGACACTTAGAATTATTTAACTTAAAAAAGAAATCATACTTTTTAGATCAAATTGATGGACGTGCAGAAGATACCTTCGATCAATAGATGGACCGTATTCCACTTTCGTCGTCTAACACTTAGAAAAATTTTAGAAGTAAGAGAAAACAAGTCTCTAGATGAAACGACGGACTTACAAAAACTTTTATCGATCAATCGATGAGCCGTAGTCTAATTCTTTCGTTTAAGACTGAGTTAATTATAGGTTGGCTCAATCGACGGACCCCATCAACGGCTTGTTGATCCGTCGACGGTCCATCGACGGGGTCTTGTGTTGTTGGACTAAGACAAACTTAAGGAATTTTATTGCAATATCCATTTTTTGGACAATCTTAGACCCACTCAATTTTATACATGACATTTTTAAACCCAAAAGATCATTTTGTCAGTCCTAGAGATTCCATTTCAAGTACTTTGCCTTCTGATTCAGTCATAGTACGAAACTCTAAGTCGGATTTTGCAAAAATTACAACCATACACATATTTTGGACAGGTTATAAGGCGACACAACCATATTCTTTCATTTTGACGGAAATAATAAATGAGGTATTAGCATGCGATATCAATTAATTTATTCCCTCAATCAAGACCCACATAAAATTTCGATTAACAACTATGAACGAGAATTAAAAGTGTGAAAGAAATTAAAATGCCTTAAGTTCAGAGTAGGGTGGTTGTGATAAGAAATTTCAAACAACAGTCTACGCGCCCAAAATTGATAATTGGCTGAAGAATAACGGAGAGACAAGAGTATTTAAGGAAGAGAGGTTGGGGAATTCGGGGGATTCTGATTTGGAATTGATATGGAAGATGGGAGTATGATGGTGTGTGAGAAAGGAAAAAAACAATGAAATAAAAATGGTTTTGGAAGTAATTTAAAAAGAATTTGATGGTGGGAATGAATGTGAACCGTTATGTCCTTCAATATTACTAGTCGGATCGGGTCGGGTCAGTGGAAATTCAGACCTACGAAACCCCGTCGACGGTCCATCCACTAGGATCTACGAACACCATCGACGGTCCGTCGATTGAAGGATGGTCCGTCGATGAGGTCCATAGACCTATGCACTAGACCATTTCCTGCATACTTTTGTTTTGGTCCCTGCATATGTAACACCCATTAGGCCATTCTTTTTGTATTTTTGGGACACTTTTGAGATACGGACCCTGAACAAATCTCCACCAAACATCAGTACACAAGCAAGAATGAAATAGGATTTTAAAAAAAAAGCAAAACAAGAAAATACGACTATTCCTACAAAGAAAATAAAGCCTATCGCTGGCTAGTAGATACACCTTGGGTTGCCTCCCAAGAAGTGCTTGATTTAATGTCGCTACACGACGGAGGTTCCTTGATTACTCAGACTTCATCAAGGTGATAGGCCTCATCAACTTCATGGACACTCTCGGTATACCCAGGTAGATTTTAATCCTTTTCCCGTTGACAGTGAACTTTGCGCCCTTGTTATTCTCCAACTCAACCGCTCCATGTGAGAACACTTTAGTGATGAGAAATGTACCGGTCCACTTGGACGTTAGTTTTCCCGAAAACAATCATAGCCTAGATTTGAATAGAAGCACAAAATCAGCAACTGCAAATTCTCGCTTTTCAATCCTTTGGTCGTGATACTTCTTCATCTACTCCTTGTAGGATGCTGAACTTTCATAGGCTTTGAGGTGAAACTCAACAAGATCATTCAACCCATTTAGTCTTTGTTTTGCCTCTTTATTCCAAACCATCTTCAGTTTCATTATTGCTCACAAGGCTCTGTGCTCTAACCTGACCGACAAATGACAAGCCTTCCCATATACAAGTTGGCATGGAGACGTAACTATGGGAGTCTTCTATGCAGTTAGATAGGCCCAGAGCGCATTATCAAGCCTCCTTGACCAATCCGTTCTATTAGCATTCACCATTTTTGCCAGAATTTGCTTGATTTCTTGATTGGATAGCTCAACTTGCCCGCTAGTGTGTTGATGATACGGAGTAACCACATCATAGTGAACCCCATATTTATCCAACAGGATTTTGAAAAATTTATTACAAAATTTTGATCTACCATCACTAATAATGGCCCTAGGTGCGTCAAATCCGGAGAAAATATTCTTTTTCAAGAACGCAGTAACACTCTTTCCTTTATTGTTAGGAAGCGCTATAGCTTCCACTTATTTTGACATGAAATCAACTGCCACAAGTATATACTTAATCCCATGAGAACTCCGAAACGGGTCCATAAAATCAATGCCCCATACATAAAATAACTCAATCACCAGAATGGGATTTAAAGGGAGCTCTTGCGTCTTCAAAATTCCCCCATCTCGCTGGCACCAATCACATGATTTGGAAAACTCGTGAGTACCTTTGTGATTTGATGATCAATAGTACCCACACTGGAAGATCTTCTGCGCAGTTCCGATACCATTATGGTGGTCACCCATAGGATAAGAGTGACATTCCTCCAAAACACTCAACATCTCAACTCCCGCCCGGTACACAACGACAAATAATCCCATCGGAACAACTCCAGTATAAGTAGGGTTCATCCCTAAGAACTTTTTTACATCATACATTAACTTCTTCATTTGATGGAAAGACAAGTCCGATGGAACTATATCACTAGCCAGATAATTCGCATAATCTGTGAACCATGGAATCAAATCTTGAGAAGCGACCAGTACATGTTCATTAGGGAATGCATCATCTATTTTGGCCTTTTCAGCCAATTTGTGCATAGCTTAATCCTCTAACCTAGACAAGTGATTTGCAACTTGATTCTTAGACCCTTTTTATCCTTTACCTTAAAATGAAAGTCTTGCAGTAATAGTACCCATCTAATCGACCTCGGCATCACATCCTTCTTCACCATCACGTACTCAAAGCAGAGTGGTCTGTGTGCACTATAACCCTCGTGCCAAGCAAATAGGAGCAAATTTTTTTCAAAGCAAAAACCATTGCAAGGAGCTCTTATTTGGTTACCGTATAGTTCTTTTGAGCTTCATTGAAGGCCTTAATTGCATAGTAAATGCGGTGAAGGATTTTATACCTTCTCTGTCCCAATACCACACCAACAGCAACCCCACTAGCATCACACATCACCTCAAATGGATCACTTCAATCTTGGGAAATAATAATGGGTGCGGACACTAACTTCTCCTTCAACACTCCAAATGCTTTCAAACATTCTTCATCAAAATGGAACTTACATTCCTTCTCAAGTAGTTTGCATAAAGGATGTGCAATTTTAAAAAAAATCCTTAATAAACCTCTGATAGAAGCCCACATGGCCTAGAAAACTTCTCACACCTTTTACAGAGATGGGTGGAGGAAGCCTCTCTATGACTTTAACTTTAGATCGATCAACCTCATCCCTTTCTCTAAGATGCGATTGCCCAACCCTATACCTTCTCTCACCGTGAAGTGAAATTCCCAATTAAGCACTAGATTACAATCCTCACGCCTTTTGAGAACCTCAGCTAAATTTCTCAAACACTGATCAAAGGACTCTCCAACCATAGAGAAGTCCATGAATACCTCAATAGTGTACTCCACCATATCTGAGAATATCGACATCATACATCGCTAGAAAGTGGCCAGTGCATTACATCACCCAAACCACATCCTTTTAAATGTAAATGTCCCATAAGGGCAAGTGAAAGTGGTCTTATCTTGATCCTCAAGGGTGATAAAGATTTGATTTTAACCCAAGTAGCCATTAAGAAAACAATACCACCCTTTTCATGTGAGTCTGTCTAATGTTTAATCTATAAAGGGCATGGGGAAATGGTCATTCTCAGTCGACGCATTCAACTTTCGGTAAACCATAACAAACCCTCCATCCGGTCACTGGCCACATTGGAACAAGCTCGTTCCTCTCATTAGGCAGCACTGTCATCCCACCCTTTTTAGGCACAAACTAAACAGGGATCACCAAACTACTGTCTCCAATAGGATAAATAACTCCGGCATGCAACCACTTGATTCTATCCTTTTTCACTACCTCTTGCATAGGTGGATTCAACCTTCTTTGGTGCTCAATACTTGGTTTTTTATCGGGCATGCGTTGGATTTTATGTGAACGCATCTCGAGAGGAATCCAAATAATGTCTACAATATTCCATTCAATGTCTCGTTTGAACCACTTAAAAACTCCACTAAACACTACTTATGGCCAATTCAAATCCTCTGCAATTAAAATCGGAAAAATGTCATTTCTACCCAGGAACGCGTACCTTAGATGAGGTAGTACATCCTTAAGCTCTAATTTTTGAGCCTCCTCAATTGATAATTTCATGGGTGGGGACTCGTGATGCTTCTTATCTAACTCCAATTTCTTTAGTTTTGACTAGTATTCATTTTGTATAGGTGCAACTACCAAAGACTCATACTCTTCAATACCATCACCCTCAAAATTTATGATTACTACCGCTAGTGCCTCGACACATAGTCGATCTTCAGTAGGTACCTGAGATATACTCTCAACCCTGTAGGATATAAAAAATACCATTTGGAGCTCACCACTCTGCTTCATGAACCTACATATGTTGAAAGTTGCTTCTTCACTATTCAACCTAAACTTTATCTCCCCTTTTTCCATATAGACCAATCCATGCCCAGTGGAAAGGAATTACCTCCCAAGTATAATGCGAACCTCAAAATCTACCTCATAGTCAAGAATCACAAAATCGACCGGAAATATAAATGACTCTACTTTCACTAGCACCTCATAAAGTATACGATTGGGCCTCTTCACTATTCGATTTACAATCAGTAACCGATTATTGGGTCACCTAAAACCCAACTTCTTGTAAATGGAAAGGGGCATGAGATTTATGCTTGCACCAAGATCACATAGAGCTTTAGCAAAGTGTAGCAACCCGAATGTAGATGGAACGGTGAAAGCTCCATGATATTTCTTTTTCTGCACAAGAGACCTTGTAGCAAGAAAACTACAATGTTTCATTATATCATCATCCTCAAAACTCACCGATATCTTCTTTGTCACCATGTCCTTCATAAACTTAACATAACCGCGCATTTGGTCCAAAGCTTATATCAGAGGGACACTAATAAATGTTTCATTATATCATCATCCTCAAAACTCACCGATCTCTTCTTTGTCACCATGTCCTTCATAAACTTAGCATAAACGGGCATTTGGTCCAAAGATTATATCAAAGGGACATTGATAAAAAGTTGTTTCAACATAGTGATAAATTGCGGTATTTCATATCCTCGTCTTCTTCACTAATCTCTGAGGAAATGGTGGCGGAGGTCTAGTAATGGGGACCACTTTTTGAGTCACTTCATCTTCTTTCACCATGTCGTCCACCAATTCTCCATTAGATTCTACTACCTTTTTGTCTTTTCTCATATCATCTTCTACCACAAACGGCATAGTTGGATCAACGGTTTGCTTACCCCCTCGAGTAGTGACTGTCATGCAATGCCCATCATTTCTAGTATTCTGGATGGTTTTTCTAGGAAGACTTTCATGTTGACGTGTATTCATTGTAGTGGACAATTGAGTCATTTGCAATTCAGGATGCTTAATCGAAACTGCATGTGCATCTACATTTGAGGAAATGTTAGATAAGTCACCTCTGATATCCTTGGTATGCTCATCACTAGTATCAAATATCCTCAACATCTTCTGTATCATATCATCAACTCGCTCCATACTATCTCCACCGTCCGTTGGAGCAACATCTATGATTTGAGGTGGAACATAAGGCCCATTCATATCATTCCTGTTACCATAGTTATCGTGGTTGAAGTTTTTGTTGCGGTTGTAGTTCTCATCTCAGAAATATTGACCCTTTTATTTGTAGTTACCATAGTTTCGACCTTGGTGCCAATTTTCTTGGTTACAGAATTGCTTGTTTGGTCGAAAAACCCCCTCTAATCATTCGCTGCATAAGAATCCTCTTCATAATAATACTCATCTACTAATGGTAGTGGTTTAGTCAAGTAATTCACCGCATTTACCTTCTCTGCACCTCCAATCACATGTTCCAAAACTAACCCTAGCTCAGTTCTCATCTGTGGCAACTCTTCACACATCTCATCTTTTATTTGGTTGTTTGTAGCTTGCATTGTAAAGGTGCTTCTCCCAGTGTCTGACTTTCTACTGCTCCAAGCCTTATCATTGCGAGATATATTCTCCAACTTTTGTGTGATCTCTGGATTTGTGTACTCTCAATAGGACCACCCGCGATAGTATCGAGCATTGCTTTATTGTTATATCTAGACCTCTGTATAAGTACTCTATTAAGGACTCATCATCAATATGGTTGTTTGTGATGCCTCTCACGAACGCAGTAAATCTGTCTCAAGAGCTACATACCGACTCTCCCGGTAGTGCCACAAAGTTATTCACCTTATCTTTGTAGTTGAGCTTCTTGGAAACCCTATAGTAATTTACTAAGAATACATCTCTCAACTGATACCAAGTGTAAATAGAGTTGTAGGATAGCTCAGTAAACCATATCGCGGCGTCTCTTGCAAGTGATAGAAGAAAAACTCGTAGACTGATGACATTGATATCAAAATCTGGCTTACCCACACTACTCTTGCATACAAACCTTAGTTTGGCTATGTCAGCATGTGGGTCCTCTGATGGAAGTCCTTCAAACAAACCCCTCGCGGTGAGCATATGCATCATACTACTTGTCACAACAAATGTGTGCCCATGGGGTAGAGGAGGTAGGAAAAGAGGCCCATCGAAATTTGTGATGTTCATATTGCCCCTAAAGAAATCTTGAGGTCTTGGCACTGAAGGTTGCATCCTCAATGCATCATCAATCGGATTATCAAAAACAGCTTGATTGTTTGACCCAACCGGTAATGGAGGCTGACAAATTTCCCCATCACCTGGGTTGGCTGGATTCTGTTGATTTTCCATCCTTCTCAAAGTACGATTAAGTTTAGGCTTTGGTCAAATATAAGGGTCCTTCTCAAGGATCCCTAGGTGGTACTTGGGGAGTAGAACTTGGAAGTTTCGACCCTTAAGACACTAATTTATATGTTTTAACAAATTTTTACTAAATTCCAACTTTTAAACCCCTTGAAACACACCAAGGCACACTACCTCAATTTAACTAGTCTCCAGACGTCTTGGTCGTTTCTTGACGTTTTGACTTAAAATATTCCTACTAAGTTTCAATACATTAATTTAGGCATAGAAAAATATTTTTAAGGTTTAGTTCATCATGTGAGGATCTAGACTAAGTTATGAACTTCCCGAGTGTTACATTAACCCTCTTTAGGAACATTCGTCCCCTAATGACACTTAAGTCTTTTTGTAGAGGAATAAGAAAATCAATACTAGAAGCCTAAACAACACCAACATATACTCATCATGAGTCACAACTCAGAGGATACTTCACAACTCCATTCAAAATCACTTCACATAGCAACTCAAATCACAAGTACCAAATAAAAAGCTCAACATTTCATAACACATAATGAGGAACTACCTTCTCAATATCAACATGAGCTCAACATGGATATTAAAGAGTTAACATGTTTTTCTTCTTCTCAAGTCAATATCAAAACACTAAAATCTCGAGAAGGAAAATACACAAATTTCACATAAGTGCAAGTAGGACATAAAAGCATTTTCAAGAAAACTCCTTTGACATAAACCATTACCAAAACATGCGCATATTTGGTAGACAAGTCAAATTCCAATAATTAATTTTTTTTTAAGAGGAACTACTAATCCCAAAGAGGAAAAAGATGAGGATAGCTTGACTTCATGTCGCCCTCGGCCTTCAATGTTGCACCCTCAACAAGATAGTTTCTCCATAGAAGTTTTACGGAGGCAACCTCTTTGTTCCTCAACTTTTTGACTTGACGATCCAAGATCTCAACCGGAACCTCATCATAAGAAAGACTCTCATTCACCACTAACCCTTTAATAGGGAGAATATATATTGGGTCGCTTATACATTTCTTGAGCATGGAGACATGAAATACCGAATTACCTGAAGCTAGTTCACTAAGTAGTTTCCACTTTTAGGCAACTTTTCCTACCCATTGCAATACTGACAAGGACCCACATACCGGGTACTAAGAATCCCCTTCTTACCGAATCTCATCACCGCTTTCATAGATGAAATTTTCAAGTACACACAATCACCTACTTTAGACTCAAGGTCTCCTCATCTATTGTCGGCATAGGACTTTTGCCGACTATAGGCTGTTTTCAATCTAACTATTATCACCTGAACTTTTTCTAAAGATTCATAAATTATCTAAGGACCAAGGAGTGAAGCTTCACCATCCTGATTAACCTAACTGGAGACCTACATATCCTACCATAGAGTTCTTAAAATGGTGCCATAGAAATACTCGAATGGTATATATTATAATAGGAGAACTCAATTACGGTAGGTGATCGTCACAATTATCTTTGAAATCTATTGCACAATCTCTTAATATTATTTTGTGGTTTGGATGGCACACTACACTTGACCATCCTTTTGAGGATGAAAGCGGTGTTTAGCTTCACTTGAGTACCTAATACTTTTTTAAAAAAAACATTCAAAAGCGAGAATTCAATTAAGCACCTCTATCTGAAATGATGAACAAAAGGATCCCATGTAAGCTCACAATCTCATTAATGTATATTATAGCATAATCCTCCACCGAATAAGAAAACTTGATGGTGATGAAGTGAACTAATTTTGTTAATCTATCCACAATAACCCATATTGAGTCATTTTGCCTCTGAGTTTGAGGCAACCCAAGAAAGAAGTCCATATTAATGTCTTCCTAATTACAAGAACCATTACTTAGGTTAGACCTCCCAGTCTTTGATGCTCGGCTTTAACTTGTTGGCAATTCTGACACCTAGCCAAAAACTCAACTATGTACCTTTTAAAACCATACAACAAATAGACCTCTTGAAGATCACACTACATTTTTGTGGCACCCCGATGAATGGAATATTGGGAACCATGAGCTTCTTCCAAAATTTCCCCCCTCAAACTATCAACATCCAGTACACACAGTCTACCTTGGTACCTAAGCACAACATTCCCCCCGGAGAATGACTCACTGAACTTGCTAACTACCGATTCCTTCAACTCCATCAATAGAGGATCAAGTTGCTTCTTAGACTTTACCTCAACCACTAAAGACGACTTGGAGTTATGATGAACCATAAAACCACATTTTGGAGGATCTTCTAACAGAACACCTAATTAGGCCAATCTATGAATATCTTTCACTAGGTCTTTCTTACCTTTCTCCACGTGAGACGCACTACCCATGGTCATACAATCTAAAGCATCCACAACCACTTTGGCCTTGTAGGGGTGTAGAGAACACTCATGTCGTAATCCTTTAAAAGTACCAACCATCTTCTTTGTTGGAAATTCAAATCCTTTTTTGGTGAACACATATTGAAGACTCTTGTAGTTGGTAAATACATCCACATGAATACCACAGAGGTAACGTATCCATATTTTCAAAGAAAACACTATGGACGCTAATTCAAGGTCATGAGTTGGATAGTTCTTCTCATGCGCCTAGAGTTGTCTAGAGGCATAAGTTATCACCTTACTATGTTGCATAAGGACACAACTTAAACCTACTAGAAAAGTGTCACAATATACTACAGAACCCTTGGTACCCTCTAGTAATGTCAACACTGAAGCGGAGGTAAGCTTATCTTTCAACTCTTGGAAGTTTCTTTCACAAGCCTCCGACCACCCACACTGAACATTCGTTTGAGTTAATGTTGTCAAAGGAGAATCTAAGATGCAAATCCCTAAAAAAACCTTCTATAATATCCGGCTAAGACAAAGAAACATCTAATATCGGTTGGACTCAAAGGTCAAAGCCAATTCTTAATCACTTTCGTTTTCTTTGGATTGACCTCTATACCCTCACTTGAGATAATGTGACCAAGAAATACAACCGAGCTCAACAAAAATTGATATTTACTATATTTAGCAAAGAGTTGATGTTCCTTGAGGATTTACAATACAACCCTCAAATGGTCCATATACTCATCCTCACTCTTAGAATATACCAAGATATCATCAATAAAGATATAATCAAGGTAATTTAGGAACACTCTATTCATAAGGTCAATAAAATCCGTCGGGTTTTTAGTTAACCCAAAGGACATGACTAGGAATTCATAGTGACCATACCTAGTTTGGAAATCCATTTAGGTATATCTTCACCTATCACCCTAAGTTGGTGATAACTCGACCTCAAATCAATTTTTGAAAAGTAACTCGTTCCTTAGAGTTGATCAAATAAATAGTCAATCATGGGAGAGGATACTTGTTCTTTATGGTGAACTTATTGAGTTGAAGGTAATTAATGCACATGCTAAGAGACCCATCCTTCTTCTTTACGAACAACACCAGAGCGCCCCATGGAGAAATACTAGGTTGAATGAAACCTTTGTCTAGTAAATCTTTGAGTTGACCTTTCAAATCTTTCAATTTGGAGTCATCCGATAAGAAGGAATTGAAATGGGATTCGTATCCGACAATAAGTCAATACGTAAGTCTATTTCCCATTCGGGAGGAATTTTGGGAAACTCATCAGGAAATAATTCCGCGAAATCCTTCACTACGGGGAGGGACTCTAAAAAAGGAGCTTCGAATTCAAGGTCCTTGACCCTCACAATATGGTACATACATACCGTCGAGACTATCTTAAAAGATTTATACGACCTCTAGGGATTAAGTTTCCCCCTTCAACTCTAAGAAGGGTTCATTAGGAAATTTGAACTTAAATACCCTCTTTGTACAATCAATGGAAGCAAAACAAATATGCAACCAATACATTTCCAAAATGACATAGAAATCAACCATATCTAGTTCTACTAAATAAAAAAATGTAAATCTATTGGGCAATTATATAGGACAACTCCTAAAGACTCCTCTAGCCACAACGGAGTCACCTACCGGGGTAGTAACAAAAAAAGGTTCAATCAACACATCGAGGAGAACATTAAACTTTTTAGCTTCTAAAAGAGTTACAAAAGATAAAGTAGCATCAAAATCTAGTAAAGCATAGACATCAATGGAAAAGACTTGTAACATACCGGTGACAACATTGGGAGATTTCTCTTGCTCACCCATAGAGTGGAGAGCATAGAAGCGGTTCCTCTTAGGAGCATCGGAACCACTTGCTTTATCTTGGATACTCCCCTTCTATTGACCCCTTTATACCAGAGTGCAATCCCTCACCTTATGGCCACTCTTTCCACAACCAACACAATTATCCCTCCCAACTAGACACTCACCAACATGGTTCTTACCACACTTGGTACAAGTAGGTTTCTTTCTAGGTAAATTACCACTTCTTACCCTTTTGGTCCTAGGGTTAGAAACCCTATCCTTACTAGCCTTGGGGAAATTGGAAGGAACTTGGTTGGAGACCCTCTTTTTAAACCTAGGCTTGTCTTGAATTTCCAACTTACCGTTGGAAGTACCTTCATGAGAAGACTTGGCCTTCTTAAACTACCTATTCTTCCTCTTGATCCTACTCTCATCAACTTGTTGAACATGCACCATTAAACAAGAAATGTCCATGTTGTCATGAAGCATCCCCGAAAGACACTCTTCCACAAGATCATTAGGCGCACCCATCACAAAATGACTCATTTCATTTATAGGATTAGACACCCAAATAGGAGCATATTTGGACAACTTAGTGAACTTCAAAGAGTGTTGAAGTACACTCATACCTCATTGACGAATTTTGATGAAATCTTCAACTTTACCCTCCCTTTTCTCTCTTGGGAAGAACCTCTCAAGAAAAGCCGTTCTAAACACCTCCCAATTTATGGGACCCGCTTTTTCAAAGCCTAGTGTCCCTCCATTGAGTATACAAAGTTTGAGCCACATTTTAATTTGATATTCGGCTAGCTCAGCCTTCTCATTATAACTCACTCCCATAGCATACAAGATCTTGTAGACCTCATCAAGGAATTATTGGGGGTCTTCATTAACCTTAGACCCAAAGAACATAAGAGGGATCATCCTAATGAAGTCCCACAAGCGAGAAGCCCTGGTACTAGCATTTTAGTGCACAAGGGGTCCAACTTCCCAGTTTGCTTGAGCCGTCATGGCTTGAGGTTCAATAGCTACGACTTGGGATTGATTAGTAATTGCTTGAGCTGTCATAGCTTGAGCTTGAGTAGCGATGACTTGGGCTTGAGTAGTCATAGCTTCAACCTAACATAGAAAATTGGACCTTATCTCTCCATCCGTCATAGTCAAAGGATTGACCGAAGCTTAGCCTCCCAAATGAACTTGTCCTTGAGGAGGATCTTGATTGCCTTGTGGAGGGCTTGGTTTTCTTGGGAAGGAACTCCCGCATTAGCAATTTATTCTTCAACTATTGTTGCGTCTGCCCTTGTAGTAATCATAGTCTATAACAACAATAAAAGGGTTAGAATAAAATGACACATAGAGTTGTGAATCTTGAGGCACGACATAGGATTATCAAAAAGAGAAAAATTTCCTATGCATTACATAGTCTCTCATTCAAAAGTGTGGCACGCTTTACACCCATGAACAAGAATCTACATAAATGTGGTTTAAAGAGACATAAACCCTGAGATTACTCAACCTCATGCTCTAATATAAAGTTTGTCACGACCAGGGAGCACCCTTTAGACGTATACGACGTATTTGTCCTCGAAGAGGACTTGGACTAGCCCTTAGAATTTTTCATAACATATCATAGGTTGAAATGCTGAATATTAAAACTTTTACATAGTGAAGTACAATTAGACTTCTTATATATATCATATATGTAGTTTACATAGACTCCTCGCTTATGAAGTTTACATAGACTTCTCGTTTATGCAATATAGCCAGTTCATAAGAGATAGTCTAACTATATTGTCTCTCATATAAACCATCTAAAGAGAATTACAAAGTTGGGTATAACCCTTACATCAATACAATATGCCACATATAGGCTAACAACAATAGTCTCAAATGATAAAGAAAGGAACATGTGTCTTTATACATAAGCAACATCATTGCTATAGTAGAAGAATGGAAACATCCTTGAACTTGAGGACCTACCAATAACTTGGGAAATATGTCCAAGTATTTTTTCAAAGTGGCCTCCTACACTTCAATGGCCCGAACCTACGTTGTTTGAGGAAAAGGTAAAGAATATGGGTTAGTATAAACCACATGTACTAAGTATGGAAACATGATCAAATAAAATCATCGAAATCATGCTTAAAGGGTCATTTTTTCAAAACCATGATAAGTCACTTTAAAAAGACTGTCGACATTCAAGAGCATATACAAGTCAATAAACATACTATCACTTAAGATAAGTTCATATCCAATACAAGACCAACATCATCATAGAGTCATATAAACATGAATAACAACATCATAAGGTCATATTTACATGAATAGCTTCAACATAAATTCATAACAACAATTCATATACTATGGTTCATAACCTCAAGGCATATAAGACCCTTACTCACAATCCCCTCCCAAGCCTACAAGTGCAATGGGGCTTAAGTAAACTAGAAAAGAGACCATATGCAATGTCTACATTTAGTATATCTTCGTATCATGCATATTCATCATTATATATACCAATTAGACAAATACAATATTCATCAATGAAACTAACATCATATAGGATCATCAACATGTAAATTCTACATATTTATTACAGTCATATCATAAGTGCATAAGAGAAACCTCCTAGGACTCCCCTCAAGGTCAACTTGTGAAATGCATAGGTAAATTCCCATACCCTTACCTACACTAAGTAGTTTTCACTTTATTACTTTCATTCATTCATTTTAATTTCGGGAACAATCGTCTTAACCAAAAATAGACCATGTGAACTAAACAGAAATCGATTGTCATCAATCCCTACACCGAAAGAAGGTGCTCTAGTTTCGAAGGTACAACCAAAACATGAACATAGCATTCTAGGTGGATCCACTATGTAGTATTCCTATGGACGCAACATAGTAAAGAAACTAGGAGATATGCTACATACCCTTTTTATGCACAATGGTATTGTAGTCTCCATCTCATGAGAATCATTGTGAACCTACATTTACAAATTGGGCAGGTACAACTCTCATATCTAGTTCACTCAGTCCTATCGTAAAGTCCCTTTTTGACATGTCTTCAAGTCATTCTTAATAATCATATCTTAATATAGGCTATAGGATAATAAAACCTTGTATAATCATGTTATAAGCTTATTAGGTATTGCATGAGAATTTCCTTTAATTAAACACATCATGTAGGGAGATCATCACATCATAGTCATATCATAATAAGGCACACAAGTGATTCATATTCAACCTTGTATCATCATACCCTTATATGGTCTCACAATTCAACATATTCATTACATTTAATCACATTCATAATTTCATCATATTCTTAATCTAATCACATAATCATACCTCAATTGCAAATCATCACCAAGTATAAATCATCATCATTGAAGTAAAGAACTCATAATCATAAGGGTCTTACCAAATAACCATTAAAATCCCCTTCAAGATCTTACCCTCAATTCCACAATATTCATCTATGAACTCAATCGTCATAATTATATAATAGTGAATTGACAATAACATATTCAATTCTAACAACCTTAATCATCTACAACTCCAATTCGTCGCTAGGGTTAGGGAAAAGGGTTCAATAATTAATCTTTCATGGAAACTAGGTGAAAGACTAAGAGATAAAACAATTAAACAATAAACAATCATAATTTATCAATAATAATAAAACGAATTCAACATCAAATCAATTTGAAATGCAATTTATGAAATTATACAAGAACCTATGTTTTAGACATCATTGGAAAACCAACTTTAAAGAGCCTCTTGGGGAAAGAGATTCCAAGAGTGAATAGCTTATATACCTTAGTATTCCTTGAAAAATGATGGAAGAAAAAATTGAGTCTTGCATCCTTAGTAAACCTTGAAGCTTTGTCTTCAATGGGGTCTTCGAAATAGAGAGAGAAAATAGAGAAGTTCGACAGAATTGAGTTTGGGAATAATGAGGTATTGAGTTGGGTTTAATGAAGGTTAACTCTTTTATAGTCCCCAACTAACTTAATTAGACTCCTCTTAACCCCTAATTAATTAATTAACTAATTAACAAACTAAACTCAGTTAACTAAAGTCTTTACAGTGAACTCGAGTGCAAAACGACGGTTGACAGTCTACGGGGCATCGACCAGACTACCTCTCATACTGGTCATCCGTCGTTCTTGTAAGAAACTGGATTTTAAATATATTTTGTATGTACCTACGACCACCATCGACGGGTAAAAAACAGGCCGTTGACCGGTTGACGGCTTGTCGTTAGCTACTTCCAATTTGACAGCTTTTTGGTCAACGACCCTTAGGGTGGTACTTATGGAGTCGTACTCGTACGTATCAAACCTAAACACACTTTTCTATATGTTTAACACAGTTTTTAAAAAATTTGACTGAATTCCGACTCTTGAAACACATGAAGGCACACTAGCATAATTTTACTAGTCTCCGGACGTCTTGGTCGTTTCGTGACGTTTTGACTTCAAATTTTCCTACATAATTTCAATATATTAATTTAGGCTTAGAAACACTAATTTAAGGTTTAGTTCATCATGTGAGGCTCTAGACTAAGTCATGAACTTCCGGAGTGTTACACCCTGAGTTAGTCTGATCGGCAGACTTGATGAAGAATCACCTAGATTTCGTGAAAGATGAGGGGGAGAAAATGATGTACATGATGGTCCAGGGATCGGAGTAGAGATGGATTCCTTTGCATGTGAAAACTCGTTATTAATCTTTGGAAAGGCATCTATTGGAGTTGTTCTCCACCTATTACCATCCTCTCGTATGTACTTAACCTTGAGCTACCTGATGTCAGTGGATGCGGAAGAAATAGTCTCAACGTCTTTTGTTCGATCCCAAGGCCCTCCAAAATGTCTACATAGCTTAGTTATCTAAATAGGAAATGGCAGAAAAGTTTGCTTTTGTTTCGCCCTAAGGGCCATATCTTGTGATGTAGCAAATCCAAGATCATTAGTCCTCCTACACATGATAAAGACAAGGCAAGCACATGAAAAACTCATTTTGGGATGGCATGATAGTGCTACAGATAAAACCAAACAAGAATTTGGCGGCGCTGATCAGATCCCTCTTCTAGATAGGAAGTCCAACCCAGATACATCTATCAGTGTTTGTCTGTGTTTTTAGATTTCATGGGACCCAAACACTATTTCAGTTCAGCTAGAAATGCAGCATCCAGTAGTCCCTCATAAGGATGAGAAGAGTGTAGTAGCCGTCCAAGTATGACATTTTGATGTGATGGTTGTGGCGCTCTATCTCTGCATCTTTGATTGTAGCTGACGTCACTGGTCTAAACTCTCTCGCCATCTTTTTATTCTTAGATACTAGTTCTCCATAAGTTGTCTCAGGGTATTTGTCCAAACCCTCTGTTGACAGGTTCTTTCCCTCTATGATTGTTCGGACTCCATCGCCTTTTAAAATTTTCATCATCTAAGGTTGAACCATACCAAAAGGTGAATGGTCTAATGAAGGTATTGATGCTAGTTCTGGAATTTGTCTAGGAGGAGTTGTGGTTGTTGCATCCCTGGTGGACATTATATCATTCGAAGGGGCCCTAGTTGTTGAGGACTTAGGTCTATCTCTATACCTTCTTTGTCGTTGAACAAAAGTCTAATCATCTTCTGACGTGTTCCAATCTGCCTCAAATTATGTGGTCGCTCTTTTCTTTGCTATATGTTTCTTCTTTTTTGCCTTTACCCTGTTGAAGCTCTTTCCCTCCTCTCTTCAAAGGATTTGAACCTCCTCGGTAATCCATATGCATGGTGTTGTTTTCCTTGGGAGTTCTATGTTTTCTCTAGTGCGTACCATTTCTATAATACTTAACTTTTAGTCAAAATAGAAATAAAATATAAACACAGGCAAATAGTTGCAGACAAGTTCAACATTCCACTCAGCGGATCGCCGAATAACTTTGAAGAACTAGATCGGCTTGCCAAATATATCATTTTTCAAATCTGGGTGATTAGGCGATGGAAAATTCCACTTGGAGGATCGCTACCTACTTTTGGTGGTGCTTGATTTGTTCACCTAACTACGAAGTAAGGGCGGGAAAAAGAAAGCATTCAAATGACAATCTAAAATCAGTAGGCGAACCGCCGAATCTTTCGGGGAGGTCGACTTTACTCGCTAAATGACACAACGTGTGCATTTCTAAATGAAACTTTTCAAATTGACTTTACCATCATTAAAAAAACAAAATCAAAGCATGGAAACACGAAATCATACAAGATTCATACTTTGCGTCACCTTGGAGTACCCAGACTTCTTCCAATTTTAACAAATTTGTCCATTTAACTACGATTATCCTTAAAAAAGTAGTCACTCATTCTCTCATTGAATAAATTTCGTTATATAGCACAATTAGTGGGTTACTTAGATTTCATCAAACGATATGACAACGATTAAGCAACACCTATTAAGGTTTAAACTAATAGAAAGCGCAAACACCAAGGCTCCGAATAATTAAGCATTTCAGACAAAAAAATATTTAGCTAGCACATAGCATCAAAACACCTTAGTTCTATCATAGAGGCCCAACACACGTCAGTCTAATACTATGCTTGCAAATTAGTGCAAAAATGTCGAAAATAAATTTGGGGTTTTAAAGACTAACCTTTGATGCCGATCAGAGATATTTTTGTAACGCTATGTAGACACCTAATTTTTTACCGAACTTATGTTTTACATTATTTTTTTAGATCTTAAATATTTTATAAAAAAATTATAAAAATATTTTAACTTTTACCTTAGGTTATTAGCTTTATTTTACAGAGTTTGAAAATAACCAAAATATAATCACATTTTTTGGTATGTTTAATTTTTTTCAATTTTTTAAAAAATGAAATGAAAATTTATAAAAAGATTATATTTTTTCTTTTAATTTAGTTTAATAAATAAGCAATATTATAATTATAATTAGTTACTTAATATTTTATTAAACTATTTAAATTATATTATATCATATTTTATTATTAAAAAGAATAATAACTTTTAACTCCCCACTCTTTCAACCTCACTACCTACCCCACCACTACCATACCAACTTCTGCCCACACCCCACTTCCCCTACTCCTCACACTACACACTCACACACGTAGAAGATCTGTAAAAATAACTTCAACAAAAATGTCAGCAACAAACGCGGAAAAAAAAGAAACATCTTCATGTTATTCTTTTTCCAAAAATTTACCAACACATTCACATTTTTTCTTGCTTTTTCTTATTCTCAAATCAACACAAATAAATCTACAATTACAAGCAATCTACAAGATATTTGTCGATGTTTCAATCGAGTTTCGATCAAGATTTTGACATAATTATTCTCTTTATTAAGATTAGACATTGCTTTATCTCTTTAATTTATTTATGAAATTTGGTGTAATTATATGCTAAGCTTTCTTACAGTTTGTTTTATTCATAATTTGATTGAATAAAAATTTGTTAAATGTTATATCTCTTATTTAAATGAAAGTAGCTCATTTTGTGAAATTATTGTTGTTTTATTTTGTCAACTGAATAATGAGATTTATTTTTGCAATTCCTTATTGGTTGGTTGGATTCATAAAAATATATTATGTGTAGGCCTAATTTTAACATTAACATTAAGGGTGCATAAAAATAAAAGAATACATGATAATACAAAATTTATATTGTATCCTAGAAGTTTAGATTTATTTTATTCTATTTCACTTTATTTAATATTTTCTTATAACAATAGATGGGTTTTAGGCATGTTAAAAGGATATTTGTTTCAATTAAGGACGTGCATACACATCTTTTTTGAAACACTTAAAGAAATATAAGGATGTGGTGATACACTTTGATAAAATATTCTAATATATATTTTATTTAATTCAAACTAAAAGGTGTAAATTGTGGTATTTAGGTGTGATGAACTTGAGAGGGAAAGAAAGTTATGTCTCCGAATGTCAAGATCGAGTATAAAGTTATGCATCCGATTTAAGACTATAAACTTTCAAAAAAAGTTTTTTAAAAAACTGAATCATGACATGGAGACACAAATTTTCCAAACAATATATCAAGATAAGTAGAAGACAATAAAAGTGACCGTGCTAGAACCACAGACTCGAGGGATGCCTAATACATTCTCCTCAGTCAACAGAATTCCTTATCCGAATTTCTAGTTCACAGACCAAAATAAAAAGTCATTTCCTTTTGATTAGGGATTAAAACAAGGTGATTTGGAATACCATAACTCAATTCTAAGTGGCGACTCTGAAAGATATAACGATCCCTAAATCAATACCGTCACTTAAATTGGAAAAACTCTTCCACCTACGCGCAAAAAGGGGTGTGACATGATGCAGCAAATAAATCCAACCCCAAGCACTATTGACTAATAGAATACTAACTAACGATAAAAATCTAAGAAAATACTACCTTTGGTGTGATTTTGGACAGTTTGAAATGAGGGAAACTAAGAGATTCAAAAATTTGACCTTTGGCTCTTATATAACCATTTAGTTCTCCTCCATTTGGAGAAGTTAATTGCACTTGCTAAACCACTTGGCGATGCGACGAGCGGTCTTTTATCCCTCCCTCTCTTCAAAATCTTCAATTTTCTAGGTCAGATTTGAGGTTTGCATCGAGATCGCCTAACAGGATGGTGATGCGCCAATCTGCATTTCGAGTTTGCGGCATTACGAGTTTGCCGAGTTTTATAGTCACTACAATACTCTTGCTTTATGTGAAACATTGGAATTCAACTAGGCTGGCGGAGTTGTTTGGCGTCTTGTGATATGGAGCTTCTACTCACCAATCTGAAATTTTCTATACTTTCCTCATTTTGACCATCAACAATAACACACCATTATTTATAAAAGTAAATCCTAAGTTATGACCTTGGGTTTCCTCCCAAGAAGCTCCTTGTTGAACATCGTGTCTTGACATAGATCATGCCTCACTCTATAATTTTGGAGTTAGGCCTAGTATAACTATGTAACACCAATTTGTCGTTTGGGTTGAACTAAAGCATGGAAAACATCGAGAGTGATCTGATGTGCTGGATTGATCTACAGTGAGATCTGATTAGCTGATTTACCATTTCAATACTCTCTCCCATTTCGTCCAACACTCGATCTTAATTGGTGATATTTTGGACAATGACTTGAAGTGTGTCCTCAACACGAGTTTTCTCATTTTCTCTAGAGTTTTGTCTCACGTGGGGAGGTATATACTTCCCTTTTTAATTGCACTGGTTTTCCACCTCAGATATTTTTGTGGTGAAGTTGTTTAGTTGAGATACCGGTGAAACTATGATAATGTTACTCTCGAATTTTTGGCCTCCCTCAACTTGCTTGCCACCCACTCCCTCTATCATGGTTAGAGGACCAGCATACACAAACACAAAACATATAAGAAGAACAAAACTAAAAGTAAACTTAGTAGAAACTACACTACAAAGAACTAAAAACTCTAAATAACTACATCTTCACGTGACACCACTCCCCGGCAGCGGCTCCATTTCTATACTTTGATATGTGTATATTTTTATATTTTATGATCAAAGACACTAACCTACACTTTGAGTGTATACGAATTGAAGCTAGTAAATTCACCCAACCAAGTGTTAGATTCTTGTTCCAAGGGAGTGGTAGTAAAAGTTGTAGCTACTTAGAATTCCGTTCTAAATATTGATAGTTTAAGACATTTTCAAGTATTCAAATAAAATGATTTTAATTTGTGACACCAAAGTAGCAAATATCAAAAGGGTGTTTTGTCACATGTAGTGCAATTAGTAAAACCAAAGTAAAAAACAAGTATAGGGGAAGTTCTTGGGGTGTGACCGGAATATATGTTGACATAAACTAATGGTTACCTGTTTTCGATAGGAAAATTTGAAAGACAATGGTGACTAGTCTAAACTTTAGGTGAAAGTAAATTCCCTCTCGGGAAACTTACCCCATCTAATATTGGTTTCTCTCAAACACCCATCGTCTAAACTAACAAACCTACGCCTTATCCACACCCTGACCATTCTAATAGCGGGTGCTTCGATATGGGACTAGGGCTCACCCTCTCGGTCAGAACCTCATGTCGACCCACTCGTTAGGCTATCAGTCTAGTGGTCCTTGTTTCACGACCTCCCTCTCAAGAAAACTGAAAACAAATGAGTGGTTTTGTATTTGCAACTACAAACTTATTAAATTAAACCACAACCACTAGGTGAAATCACCATTAAAACGCATCTAATACTATCAGCAAGAAAGACCCAACAATAATATCAACACATATTTGCTAAATCAGACCCCAATAATGGGGGTTTTCAACCACACATCAAGCAATAATTAAATATACTTAAAATGGTAAAGAAATCAACTGGGTATAAGAGATAAAACCATAAAAGTAGAAATAAAGGTAAATGAAGAAGACCCACTTCCAAGATTGGAAGAACTTCTTTCTTCAAGCTTCCCAAAAATGTTATCCAAACATGAGAGTAAAATACTCAAAACTTAAAAACTAAAACTGGAAAATATAATATTGTTCACTCTCTCAATCTCTGTATCTTAATAATAAAAGAGTTCAGTATCTATAGACTTCAGATTTAGTGTTGGTGGATCTATTCAGCGTCTTTAGTCGTGATTCGGTGATTTTCTCTTTATCTATTTAGTCGCCATTTGTGCCTTGCCTTTATATCCATGCATGTTGTAATGCTAGGGAGAATAACACTGCTTTGCGGAACTATTCGGCGAACCGACTACTCTTTTTTGTTACCATTTAATCAACTTCCTTAAGGCTTAGTTGTTGTAACAGAAGGTGGGACTTTTTTGTATAGCATATCGACAAGTGTGCTTGGCGATGCGACTTTGAATCTTCAGTTATTTTCTTTCATTTTTCTTCCATTTTGTGCCAAAGTGTCCATGCTGTTACAAAATCCGCAAATTCTTGAAACTTAAAAGTTTTTATCAAATATCGAGATAAAATACACAATTGAGGACACTATTTGCATTAAAATAAGGCACTAGATATGTCAAATTTGAGGACTCATTAATATTCAGGCTAAGGCATTGGCAATAAGGGAAAAAATTTCAATCAATTTCTAGTGTTCTTATTGTAGACGTTCAAGAAGGTCAACACTTGCAGCCAAGCAAATTCAGTCTGATATGCCTACCTCAACAAGAAATTACTCAGGATCTCCATGTCATAATTTTCTGGATAGGCAATAGGTAATTACTCAGGAACTCTATCTCATTATTTTCTGGATATCTAGGGAGTTCACATTCGACAGGAAAAAAACCCTCTTTTGATCGTACATGCTACAATTATGGAGAACCTACGCAATTGAGGAGATATTTATGTCATTCGCGTATGTTTATTTCCGAGCACCGGCCTTCTAATACAGTGGTACCCATGGAAAAAGGTAATAATGAGGGAAGAAGTGGACAACGTGGGCGATGAGGTACTCAACGATTCTATGGAGGTAGAGAAAATGGTAACGGAGGTAGAGGAAATGGTCAACCAGGCAAGGAAGTAGATCTTCAAGACGATAGTGCATAATGTTATGCTTTTCTTGACAAGAATGAGGCAGAGACATTTGACTCGGTGAACACATTTATTATTCTTGTTTGTGAATGTATAGCTAATGTGTTATTTTATCTGTGTTCTACTTATTCTTATGTATCCTTGATATTTGCCTTAAAGTATTATATGATTTGTGATGTACTTGATGCCCCTATCCATGTTTCTACCCCAGTTGGATGGCCATCATAGTTACCGATGTCTATTTTTCTTGTCCAAATTTTGTAAATAAGATTTCACACTTGGGTTGATTTAGTGATATTTGATATGATTGACTTTGACATAATATAAGGTATGACTTGGTTGCCCCATATTATAATGTACTTAATTGTAATACTAAGTCTGTAACTCTAGAAATTCCGGGAAGGAAAAAATTAGAGTAGAAAGGGGTGTACAAGCCTAAGTAAGCTAATATTATATCCTCCATTCGGGCTAGTGTAGTATAGTAGGGTTGTTTGGATTATTTGTCTCATATTAGGGATGTTAAGATAAAGGCTCCATCTATTGAGTTTATCTTTGTGGTGTCTGGATTTAGTGAAGTGTTTCCCAGTGACTTGCCTAATATGCCTCCGGATAGAGATATAGATTTTTACATTGACTTAAAACCTTATACGCGCCCCATTTACATCCCTCCATATCGCATGGCTCTAGCAGAATTGAAAGAGCTTAAAGCTCAAATCCAAGGCCTTCTTGATAAGGGATTTTTTCTCCCTGGTGCTTCCCAATGGGGTGCTTCAGTTTTGTTTGTTAAGAAAAAAGATGGTAGTATAAGAATGTGTATGGACTAACGATAATTCAATAAAGTCACTATTAGGAATAAGTATCTTTTGCCTCGATTACATAATTTCTTTGACCAATTACAAGGGGCAACAATTTTCTCTTAAATTTATCTGAGATCTGGTTACCATAAATTGAAAATTTGGTTTGAGGATGTTCCCAAGATGACGTTTAGAACCCGCTATGGGAACTGTGAGTTTTTGATATATGATTTTATTGACCACTGCGCATGCAATTTTCATGAGTTCAGTGAATGGGGTGTTCAAGACATTTATTGATTCTTTCGTCATTGTCTTTATTGATGATATCTTGGTTTATTAAAAAAGTTAAGAAGAGCATGCCGACCATTTTCGTATTGTTCAGGGTATTTTTGGGAACAAGGTTTCATGCTAAATTTTCTAAGTTTTAATTTTGGTGGAATTTGGTTGCATTTCTGGGTATGTAGTTTCAAAAAATGGGTAATGGTAGATCCTTGAAAAATTTAGGCGGTTAATAATTGAGTTCGACCTAGCTTTGTTACGAAAGTTAGGAGTTTTTTTGGATTCGCTAGCTATTATCCTCAATTTGTGAAGAACTTTGATTCTATTGCCACTAACTTAACCGATTTGACCAAAAAGGAGATACCATTTGAATGGACCAAACAATTTGAGGAAAGCTTCCAAAATCTCAAGATTCACTGGACCATCACACTTATACTAGCATTGCCGAGAAAAGTAGGGATTTGTTGTTTATTGTGATGCTTCACATTCCGGTTCAGGTGTTGTGCTGATGCAGGATATTAATGTTATAGCTTATGCCTCACATCAATTGAATATGAAGGAGAGGTATTATCCAACACATGACTTAGAATTGGTAGTGGTAGTGTTTGACCTTTAGATATGGCGACATTACCTCCATGTTGTTAAGTGTGGAGTATTTATCGATTATCGTAGTTTGTAGCATGTGTTCGCTCAAAAGTATATGCATTTAAGACAACAAAGATGGATGAAGTTAATTAAAGATTATGATTTCACCATCAAATACCATCAGGGCAAGGCTAATGTGGTTGCAGATGCTTTTAGTCGAAAAATGGTGAGTATGGGTAGTTTAGCTTGCTTGAGTGTATCCAAGCAACCTTTGTCTAAGGAAGTTAAGACCGTGGAATTAAAATTCAAAATGTTGGGCATATCAAAGAATGGAGGGGTATTATCTAGTATTGAAGTGAGAGCCAAGTTCTTTGATGAGATCAACGCCAAACAATTTGAAGATGAAAATGTCGAGGAGCTTCGAAAGAAGAATGCAATGGGTAAGGCACAAGAGACCACTCTTGATGTGAATGGTGTAATCAATTTTAGAGGGATAATATGTGTTGCTAGAGTAGATAAATTTATTGGGAAATTGTTTGCACAGTCTCATTGTTCATGATATTCTATTTATCCGGGTCTAACCAAGATGTATAGAGATCTGAAATGAATTTATTGGTGATCAGGCATGAATAAAGACATAGCAGAGTTCGTGTAGAAGTATAAAAATTGTCAACAAGTAAAGTATGAACATAAAAGGCCTACACGTTTTCTTCAAACAATGCTAATTTCGGAATGGAAGTTGGAAACGATAGCCATGGATATAGTGGTTGGTCTTCTCAAGACTTTGGAGAAGTTAGATTCTATTTGGGTAACATTTGATGATCGATTAAGTCTATTCTGATAAGAATAGATTGTAATGCTGAACTATTTGCTAAGGTGTATGTGAAAGAGAAAGTGAGGTTGCACGAGGTGGACCTTCCTATCATCTTGGATTTTGTACCCAATTCACTTTCAAGTTTTTGAGAAAATTGCATGATGAATTGGGCACACAATTCACTTTTATTACACTCTTCCATTTGCAGATGGACAAGCATTCAGATAGGACTATTCAAGTCTTAGAAGACATGTTAAGGGCATGTGTCATTTATTTTGGAGGGCATTGGGATAATTTCCTACCCTTGTGTGAGCTCTCTTATAATGATAGTTATCACTCCAACATAGATATGGAACCATTTGAGACACTCTATGGGGGGGAATGTAGATCACCCATGGGATGTTTTGAAACTGGAAATATGAAATCATTGGGGGTTGATTTAGTGAAACATGTTCAAGATAAAGTGAGGAGTATTCAAAAGAAGATTCTAGCAGCCCAGAGTTGACAAAAGAAGTATGCGGATCATAAGGTGAGAGACCTGGCATTTCAATCCGATGAAAATGTTATTCTTAAAGTATCACCCAAGTAAGGGGTGATGAGAATCAATGATAGATATAAGCTAAGTTCTAGGTACATTGGTCCCTTCGAGATTCTTGAGTGTGTAGGGTCGGTAGCGTATATATTGGCTTTATCTCCTAATCTATTGAGTGTTTATCTGTTATTTTATGTATCCATATTGAAGAGGTATCACGGTGACGTGGATTATATCATTATATGGGACTCAATTGTGTTAAACAAAGACCTCCAATATGAGGAGGATCTGATTGAAATTCTTCATCGTGATGTTCTCAAGTTGAGGACCAAGGAGATTAAGTTCGTGAAAGTCAATGGAAGCATCACTTAGTTGAGGAAGCTACTTGGAAAATCAAAAGGGACATGCCAGACAAGTATCTCCAATTGTTCGTCGATTTAGGTACTACTTCATTCCTTCCTTCTCCAATTTTACCTAAGTTTGTCATTCGGGATGTGTGATGGGCAAATTAATATCTATTGTACGGAATATTTTGGGTCATAAAACTTTTTAGTAGTAACTTGAAATTGCCCAATGTTGTCCAAATTTAGACCAAATTGGAGTCATTAAGGTGTAGTGAAATCTATCAACAATCAGATGACTCATTTATGATTTAGATTTCATGATTAAATAGCTAACTCATTAAAGAACCCCTATGACTTTATAGAAATGAATTTTGGCTAGTTGAACTCCCGAAATTGATCTTAGCATAAAGGGTGGTTTTCAGCATCGTGGGTTAGTGGTGTGTTCTGAAATAGGAATCCTAGAATTATTAAAATAGCTCATTGGTTCGAGAATGCCGCTTTGGCGTTGGGTTTTGCTGCCTTGGCGAGACCGCTACGTCGGGGTAACAGGCGTTGTGGCAAGATCTACGTGACTAGAGATCATTAATAAACCCCTAAATGATCTCATTATGCATTTTTGGAATTTTAGAACTAAAAAACAAACTCATGCGACTGCTACTCGTTTTTCACCATTCTTTAGGCTAATGGTAAGTTTTTTCACTCCCCGAATCAACATTTTGATCTGTTAAACATAATAGAATAGGTGAATATTTATGGGGAAGAGTTTTGTTATAGATTATATGGTGGAAAAAATCCTAAATTGGATAACTGGTATCTAGGTATGATCTAGGTTTCATAGAATTATTATAGTTTCGGGTAATTAGCAATTGTTTTTTTGATTTCCATATTATTATGATTATTTGTAGACCAAGAAAAAGCAGAACAAAACCGGAAAAGGGAAGGATCAAGATTATTAGTGTCTCAAGCTTGTTTTGATGTGTTGATGGTTGTGATTCTATGATTGTGTGATGTATGTGCGTTCTTGATTCATATGATACATGTATGTATTTGAATTGAATTATTAATCACACTTGTTATATGATATAGACGCATCATTATATGCCATGAATTAGTCTTGATTGTATGACTTGAAAATATACTTGCATTTGTGATTGTAGTATATTGATGGATCAGATTACCATGTTTTGGCATAACTAACTTGAATCGTATTTCCATGTGTTGACATAAAAATGGGATCGGATTTACATGTTCCAGCATAACTATAGGATCGGGTACCACATTTTGATATGCTAACCATTTTAGTTTTGATTCCATAAGAGGTCCAACTAGTTGAAAAAATTGTGTATATTGAGAATTGCGAAGTTGATTGTTGTCCGTATATGTTTATATATATGCATATGATTATAATGTTTTTTAACTTTCTTGTGCTACACTTAGTGGGATCGACGTGTGATCCTACCAGTACACTACGGTTGTGTACTGATTCTGCACTTGCTCTTATTCTTGTTGAAAACAGAGCATCTTCAAGCAGTTTTTGGTAGACCTCACTCAGAATATCAATAATCGTCACCTCGAATTCAAGGGTGAGCCAATTCTTCCAGGTAGCCATGGAATTCTCTTTTGTCTATGTCCACAATTTTCGGACTTAGAAATATCTTTTAGTTAGTTAATTAGTTCATTAGGTTGGGGTTGCATCCCTTCTTGTTTAGACTTGTTGAACTTTAGATGTTTTGATACATTGACTTTCACGTTCTAGGTTTTTTCTTTGGCATTTGTTTAGTTCTTGTTAGACTTTTGTTGGAGTTTATGGGAACTCCCTATTTCTTTCCATAGTATTTAATTGTTTCTAAAAGCTTGAATGTTTTAGTTTTTAGATTAGCTGCTTAGTTTGGGTTATAATAGTGGTTCACTAGAAAATTAGTCTGGGTGCCAATAGCAACAATCTGGGTCGTGACACGGTTGTAGCTAGCGAGCCCCACAAAACACCAAACCTGTATCACAGAGCTAGGCTGAAGCCAATTCTCAACCGCCTCAATCATTTGAGGATAAACCATTACCCCTTCTTGTGAAACTACATGTCCCAAAATTCAATACAAGTAAACCAAAATCCACACTTAGAAAATTTAACATAAAACCTTTGTTTCCCAATAACACCTAGAACAATATGAAGATTGTCGACATGCTCTGCTTCACTTTTTGAATATACCAAAGTATCATTATTAAAGAAAATGATGAAATATTCAAGAAATGGCTTGAACATGTCATTCATTAAACTCATAAAAGATGCAGGAGCATAAGTCAAGCCAAAATAGCATAACAAGAAACGTGCAGTGCCCATAGCGTGTTCTAAATGTCGTCTAAGGCACATCCTCAAGCCTAATTTTCAACTGATGTTAGCCAGACCTCAGATTAATCTTGGATAAAAATTATGCAACTTAAATTTTTCAAAAAGATCATCAATTCGAGGCAAAGGATACTTATTTCGAATGGTGACCCTATTCAATTGCGGTTATCTATACACATCCTCATACTACCATCATTCTTCGTAACAAACACAACCAAAGCACCCCATATGGGAGTACTTTGGTGAATAAATACCTTATCAATAACCTCTTGGTATTGAGCCTTAAGCTCTCTTGATTCCTTTAGGGCCATGCGATATGGAGCAATGATAATGAGAGGAGTACCAGGGTCAAAATCAATGTAGAAATCTATATCTATATCTGGAGGCATGCCATGCAGATCGGTAGGAAACACGTATCTAAATTCTGACACAATAGGAATAGACTCAATAGATGGAGTCTCAACCTCAACATCCCAAATATGAGAAAAATAAGTTAAACAACCCAGCCCTACCACCCGCCTAGCTCGAATGTAGGATACAATCTTAGTTTGCTTAGACTTATACACTTATTCCCACTCTAACTTTTCCCAACCCGGAATTTATAGAGTTACGGACTTAGTATTTAAATTTAACACAGCATAATTGGGGGACAACCAAGTAATGACTAAAATAACATCAAAGTCAGTCATATCCAAAATCACTAAATCAATCCAAGTCTAAAAACCTATTAAAAATAGCACAAACATGATAGACATGGGTGACTATGACTGATTCTCCAACTGGGGTAGAAACATGGATAGGGGCATCAAATACATCACAAATCATAGAAATTTCTAAGGAAAATTTCACGAATACAAATGATAAGTAGAAATCAGATCAAATAACACATTATTCATCGAGTCACGGACAAGAATAGTACTTGTGATCACTACTTTAGACACCTCTGTCTTATTCTTGCCCAAAAAAGCATAACGTTGAGCCCTATAATCTTCATGAGCCACTTACCTTCCTGGTTGCACATTACCTTTACCACCATTACCATTTCCTCTACCTCTCGACCTCGGTGATTACCTTCTCGTTCACCTTATGGACGTCCTTGACCATTATTACTATATCCCGGGGATACCACTACTCTAGTGTTTGGTTCCGAGGACTAAAATATACATGGGTGGCGAAAATTTCTCCTCTGATGCCCAGGCTCTCCACGGTTGTAACATGTACGATCAAACGATAGCCTGTTGCCCATTGAAGGGGCAACTTCCTGCTATCTTGAATTCAACTATGAGGTGGAGTTCCGGAGTAATTACATGTACAGGCGGGCATAGTGGACTGAATTGTCTTGACTTCAAGAGTTGACCTCCCTGAACCTCTGGAATAAAAAACTTGAAAGTTACCCGAGTTCTTGGACCTTTTAGACAATGCCTTAGGCTTACTGTCCGTCTCATCCCTTCCAGTTTCTTCCCATAGTCTATTACCTCATTAAAGCTCCTCCTTGCAGAAGTCATTTTAACTAATAATACTTGCAACTCAAAATTAAATACTCTAATAAATAAATAGATTATTTCCTCCTCAATAGTCACAAACGGTGTAGCATATCTAGATAATGCATGAAACTTTGCCTCATAATCAGCCACAAACATACCACCTTGTTCCAAAGCCATAAATATATCTTTCTATGATCCCTCAAAGTCTATGGCACATGTTTATCGTAAAACAAAGCATGAAATAGGTTCCAATTAAGTGGAGGTAAAACTGATGAGCTCCATTCCATATAATCTCTCCACCAGTGTTTAGCCCCACATTGAAACTGAAAAGTCACAAACTCAACCCCATGTTGATAGACAATTCTCAACTTTTGCAGCCTCACATAGCAATCTAGTATTATATCATATGTATCCTCACTCTCAGAATTATGGAACATTGTTATCGGTGATGTCATTAAAGACACAACTTCTAATGCAAGTGTATACGATCGTACCCTAGTATAGTAACCCAACCAAGGGTTGAGGTCGTTTTCACAGAGAGTGGTTGTGAGAACAAACAGAAAATTAAAATTACATTATAACTAGTCATAGCAAAAAAGTTATATCGAATAAAAACATATTAAATCTAAAAGGGTGACAGAAACGTCAATTATCAAATGGGGGTACTTGTCACATGTTAATAAAAACAGCAAAATTAAGAAAGAGTGCTAATCAAGGAGAGGGAGATTCTTGGCATTTGATAGGTATATGGGATAAATGATATTATCGTGCACATGATTATGATAGAAAATTTATAGAGGGGGATAAGCTCTCTCTCGAAAAATTACCCCGTTTCAAATGGGTACCTCTTGGACACCCACTTTCTTCATGAAAAACAGTCCATGCCTTAACCCACTCACCCTTTCGAGATGAGCATGTGGGAATAATACTAGGGTTCAATCTCTGGATTTGAACCTCACGTCGACCCACTTCTACCGTCCATCAATTTAGTAGTCTTAGTTTCATGACCTCTCTCTCGAGCAAGTCAAAAACACATATATGAGATTATATTTGTAACTAAAACCTCATTAAATTCATACACAACTACTAAACAAAATCATTTTTAAACTACAAATAAATTATCAAAAAATAAGACCTAACAACTAATTTAAAATATATTGACAAAATCACACCCCAAGAATAGGGGTTTTAGCCACACATGTATAAGAGATAAAAATCTATACCAAAATCAGCTTGCATTCAAATAGGTATGAAGATGTAAGTCTTGATATAGGCCAAGAGTGAAGAATCCCAGACTCCCAACTCCAAATCCTTGGATATGAAACCCTTTGACTCTTCATGTTCTTCTAAAACTCTCTCTAAACTTAGAGCTCAAAAATAGAAGTTCCAAACTGATAAAACTCCACAAAGTACAATAGAATTCAATAATTTAAAATTTGATACTAAAATAAAAACACTCAACAAGTATTTATATTTTTCAAATATTTGTGTTACAACGGACCACTCGATGCAGTTAGTTGGAATAACCAAAAAATCGGAGATTCTAACTTTTGTAACTTCATCGTCGTCTTCCACTTAATCCTAGCATTTTGTTGTTTTAGATCATTGAGCAATATAGTACTGCTTCGCGGAACTGCTTGGTGGTTCGCTGACTATTTCTTTTTACCACCATTAATCCTTTCCTTCGGAGCTAAGCACAGTAAAACAAAAGGCGGTCTTTAGATCTATTGGTGATTTTCCAAGTGGACCTGGTGATCCTCAGGCAATCATTTCTTCGTCCTTTTCAGCCTTCTTTCTCCTTTTTTTCCCTGTAGAATCCATGCTTTTCCTCAAACTCATAATACCGGAAAGTCAAGGATATTCATTAGTAAATGAGATAAAATAAGCATTTAAGGAAACTATTTCTATCAAATATATCCTTAAATGAGTCCAATTTGTGGACTCTTCAACACCCTCAACTTAAACTTTTGTTTGTCTTCAAGTAACACTCGAGTTCGACAGTTCAAAAAAAAATTCTCAAAAAGTGCTACACAAGACTCAATCATGAGTGGACACAACAAATCTCAATTTACCCGTGCAGGAAAGAGTATTTGATTCATGATTGTGAGAAGTCAAATGGTGTTTTTTATCATGCACCGAGAATTAATGTTATTTTCGTGATTCATAGGTTCATTTGCTCAAAGAAAATTTTTAGTTTGGGAGGAGGTATTCATTTGTATCGACTTACGGACTGAAGCCTCGTCACTTGAATCCTTCTAAGTCTTCGTAGATTGTATGTACTTTCTTTAACTAGAGATAGGTAGGTTTGTCACACCCGAAGAGCATACCACATATGAGACCGACGTTGTCGTCCTCTTAGAGGACTCAGACAAGCCATTAGCATTCGTCATAACATGTGACCGGTAAAAATTGCGGAAAATTAAAACTTTTACATTCTACTTGGAGTATACTTAGACTTCATACTTATCATTCATAAGTCATACGATATTCTAAAAATGTGTCTCACATATACAAAACCATCTGAAGAATGCAAATCTGGACTTAGTCAACATATAGTCTATATGCCATATAGTCCTTAATACAAAAGAATCCAAAGAACATAGTGGAAATAATGTATCTTAAAACTACTAAAATATGTCTAAGCTAGAATGTTAAAAAGATAGTGTCCCCGAACATTGAGGACCTACCAAGACTTGGAGAAAGAGTTCAAAGCTTCTTCAAATCGACCTTCATAACTTTAACGGCGGAACCCACAATTGTAGTAATATAAAGTAATGAGGTTAGTTCACCACATGACCTAAGTATGGGTTTATGCACATAATATATAAGGAAATGCATGAAAAGGGATCATTTATCGTATCTTTGGAAAACATGCTAAGTCATGTGAACGTCTTTAATGCACATATCATAGAACATATACAAGTCAAGGATTCCATCAACATAAAGCATGATCATAATTAAAGACATATTATCATAGATTCATGTTAACTTTTCATATTCAATAGATCATATAATATAAAATACAAAATACATACCAATGATTCCATCCCCAACTTACAAGTTCAATGTTCATGTGAATCCCCATAACCCCACACAACCAAGTAGATAAGATCGGAGACCAAAGGTAAAGCTTTAATTAATATAAATTGTAACACAATTAGTCATCACTTCATATAGCAATATAATCCAATAACATATTCATCATAATCGCCAACATCATATAAGAGTAACATCATGTATCATAAACATATACCTTTCATGTTATCATATTACATAAGAACAATCTTCTAGGATTTCCCTTAGAGTCAACTTGTGTAATGTCTAGGAAGAGTCCCATACCCCTACCTCTACTAAGTCGACTCCTCAAGTCACCCTAGTCAATGTTCTGTTACTTGTCTTTCATTTTACATGAAAGAACATACGCCTTAACAAAGATAGACCATGTGAGCTACACATGGAATCTGGTGTCATAAAACCCCACAAAGAAAGAAGGTGGTATAACAGCCAATGTAGAACCAAACATGACATAGCTTTCTTGGTGGATCCACTAGCTAGTATCCTATGGTGGGAAAATAGTTCAAGAACTAGGAGCTGTATTAGAGACCCATAGTTCAACATTACATGGCAGCCTCAATCTCATGAGAGACATTGTGAACCTACCTTCCAACTAGGTAAGGGACACCTCTCATATCTAGTTCATCGGTGCTTAGCTTAAGTTCCTTTCTTGAAAAACCTTTAAGTTTTATTTTATCATAAAATTATCATTAGGTCATAGGAAATTAACTCCTTGTGTAAACATGATCATGATCTCTTTAGGATTAGATGAGAAGTTTCTTTCATCACAACCCTTCGTATGTGAGATTAAATAACATAACCATTTTGTGTAAAGCGTACAAGAGAATATCATAACTTGCAGTGTTCGTGTTCTTATGATGATCTCACCATTAACATGTCCATAGCCCAACATATACACATAGTAACATCATGCATAGTTTATTATCATATTTTGACCATTCATAGGCTAACATAAACAGAATAAAGTAATCACAACTTTAGAAGACTTACCTCTTGCTTCCAAGCACCTTATTCAAGAACTTACATTCAACTTACAACATTCATAACTATAACATAGTGAACTACAAAAAAGCATAATCAAGAACAACTCTTCAAATCATATACAAGACCAATCAATAATGTAGGAAAGGGAAGGAGTCATTTAAGAGTTCATTCTAGTCTCAGTTTTAATCCTTACGTTTACATGTCAACAAGTAGTAGAAACAACCATATGAAACCATCAATTTAATAAGAAAATGTATCACATAGAATTCAAACATAACTAACCACATACTCATCCATTCATGTGAAATAGACCATAGAAAACACTTAGTTTTACTCAAAAATCATAAATCTAGGGTTAGGAAGAAAATATGTTTTGTAGAGTAAGAACCCTAGTATTTGAAGTTCTTGAAAACATATCTTGAAAGGACCTCTTGGGGAAAGGAATCACAAGAGTGAAAAACTCATACCTTATAGATTAAGAACCCACAAAAATTGGACGAAAAGCTTGAGGTCTTCATCTTCTTCCTTAAGCTCTTCTTGTTCTTCAATGGAGTTTGAAAAATAGAGCTTTTTTGAGAGAGATGAAAGAAATTTCGTTTGATCTGATTTGGGGCATGTAAAAGTGGTCTAAAACTGACATTATGTCATAATATAGTCGTCCTATGAAATAACTAAAATACCCTCCACTTAAATGAGTTTTTTGAAGAAGTTCAATTACATAAAATACGACTTTAACAATTCTGAGAAGTAGTTGTGCGTCGCGGGGACAAATCCCGTGATTTTTATTGAATTTTGAGTTGAGGAAGTGAGGTTCATGTCAGCCTCGCCTCGCGAGGTTCCTCTCAAATGTTGAGGAAGAACACCTCATTTCAAGCACAAATCGCACGCTATGTCTCCACTTCTGCCTGCTCGCAGGATGGCAGGCAGCCTGCCCAACCATGTGTGGTCATCTCCAAGGACCCTTCGTGTGGTCCTTGGGATGTCGTTACCAGTCATTTGGACCCTATATACTACATACTACCTATCCAAGGTCTCTTTAATAGATTTGGACTTCATTTAACACCTTAAAACCATTACCAAACATAGGGACATCAACTAAATCAAATTAGCTAGTTTCCCAACGTCAAGGTCTTTCTTAGTCGTTTTGGCTCTAACCATTTCCAAATGAGCTTATTACATTAATATAGGTCTGAAAACATCATTTTGAACATTATTTGATGGATTAAGCTCTAGTCTAAGTCATGACATTTCCTCAGTGTTATTGGTTGAAGAGTAGATAAAATATTTTTGAAAAGAATTTGCTTGTTTTTTCTAGAAAAAGAAATATATGTGTGTGTGTGTATATATATATATATATATATATATATATATACTTGTCTTGTTTTTACCCTCTTGGATAAACTTCCCTAGTTCTTTTGTCGACATTGATACAATTGATATTCTTCATATTCTGAGGTTACCTAAGTATGAAGAAGTGTTTCGTAAGGTAACATAAAAAAAATTGAAAATTACGCAGAGAATTGAACGAGCCTGACTCAGGCTACCTATGTATCGACAAAGTAGGAATGAAATTGTAATGTAGTTTGAATACAAGTGGGACAAATAGAAGTATGTAATGCAACGAATGTGCTTGACTCAATCTGCCATCATATCCAAATGGAATCAGATCATAATGGAGTTCGAATACAATAGGAAAGTAAAAAATATGAAAGAAAAGTAAGAAACACGTAATGGTGTGTCAAAACTTCAATCGTTGAGTACATAGTTGATCCTTGCATAAGAATTTGAGCCTTGTTGTGTACATTCATGATTGAGTCTTGTGTAGCTCTATTTGGGATATCCTTTTTGAACTACTGAACGTGAGTTTTACTTGAGGTCAAGCAAAAGATTATGTTGGGGTGTTGATGAGTCCACAAAATTTACTCATTTAGGGCTATATTTTAGTGGAAATAATGTCCTCTAATAATTACTTTATCTCAATATCTGATGAAAACTCTTAAGTTTCAGGTATTTAAAGTTTGAAGGAAAACATGGACGATATGCCGCAAAAGGGACAAAAAGGCTGAAAAGAACGAAAAAATGGAAGTATGATGGTAGCTGAGTCTACTTGGCGGATCGCCAAATAGGCCTATTTTGTCTTTTGTTCCAGTGTGCTGAACCCTAAAAGAAAAGGATCGAATCGGTGGATGCAGGAAGCAGTTGGCGTGTCGCCGAGTATTTCTGCAATACTATCGCCCAATGGTCCAGGACACGAAGATGATGTGGGCAAGAATAGAAGGCTATAAATCAGACAAAGAGTTAATCACCGAGTTGATTGGCGATACCCACTAAAGTCGTCGAGTGATCTGCTGCAGCAAAAATTCTGAAAACTATAATAAGTATTTTTATTATTTGTATTTAGAGAGATCCGAAGAAGATTCAAACATTGTCATAATTTCTTAGTATTGAATAATACTTTTTCATGATTCTACTCTCAAGTTTGTAAGCGTTTTGAAGACTAGAAGAAAAAATGGATTTCATCCCTTTCAATTTGGAAGTAGGTATCCATAATTATTCTTGATTTTCCTCAATTCAAGACTTATTTTCTCATACCCATTTAATTTCAACATCATTTACGGTATAATTTCTATTTATTAACGTGTGGGTAAAAAAACTCATTCTTGGAGTGTGATTTAGAAAATATGGGTTAATATTATTGTTGAGACTTTCTCCTTGGTAGATTAATTGTAGTTTAATGATGATTTTGTCTAGTATTTATGGTATAATCTAATTGATTTGTAGTTGCAAATACCAGTTCACCGATATATTTTTGGCTTGCTCGAGAGAGAAGTTGCAAAACCAAGAGTACTATATTGATGGCATAAGGAGTGGGTCGACATGAGCCTCAGCGCACCTTGAAGATCACTATATTGATTCTTTACTAGAATATTATGTTTAACGTCCCCGCCTTGAAAATCACTAAATGAAGGCTTGACTAGATCCTAAATACTTGAGCATAAAGTTTGAATGAATGTGTTTAACGTCCCCACCTTAAATATCACTAACTGGAGGCTTTATAGAATATTGTGTTTAACGTCCCCACCTTGAAAAAAGTACTACTATGAAGGCTTTACAAGTTCCCAAAAACTTAAACATAAGATGTACACATTACAAAAGGAACCCCAATTACAAACAAAAAAGTATTGGTAAATTCATCAAATTGGTTGGCAAATTGAGTTATCAACCAAATATCAACTTATATTAATCCGTTGCTAAAGGATCGTCGATAAATATTACCAACCGCTTTTAATTTATTTGTAAAAACCCAAAAATGTTGTTACAAAATTTTGAAATATAGCCTTGAAATTTTCGTAGGTAAATTCACAAACTAATTTTTGGTTCGCATACAGTTAGAACCTTTACGAAAGAATTGAAAAGGAGTTAGTAAATTATATTATTAAGTTTGATAGTAAATATTTCAAAATACAGTTGTAATTGGTTGACAATTTTAGTAACATAAGATTCATGTTGATAATTTACCAATAAATTTTAATTTTTTTTATTTCCATCCGGTGTTTTGTACCATATAGGAGTCCGACTAAATTTGAATTCGCGTCGTAACGTCCACATTAGGGGATAAAACACTTCCTAACAAAGACAACTCCGTACCCAAGGGGAATCAAACCTAAGAGATATTAGTTTAGAATGAAGGAGTACTTACAACTCTACGACTACCCTTGTTGGTAATAAATTTTAAATACATTAGTATTATTATTCGTTCTTCAAATAAAATTACTATTTGATTGTTAGTTTATTGGTAATATATCATTTTAGGTTAGTAATTGATTGACAATATGATCAAAATATTATTAACTGAATGATTATTTGATAGTAAAATATTCATTGATTTATTGCATTTAAAAATCTAAGAGCACGAATATAAATCCAAAAATATTAATATCATTTTTATAAAGGATATTTTAATGAAGATGTAAAATCTATTACAAAAATTCAAATTAATCTCAAAATGAAACATATCATTATGTCATGATGTGTTTCTAAATGTATGTAGTGTACAAGTTGACAATGTATCAAACTGACAAAATCAACTTGAGAATCTTATCTACTTCTTGCTGCATGTTGTGTCTCATTTTTTTCAAATGTCATGTTTCCTCTCTTGTAATTGGGTATGCCATACAGTTTTTGCCTGAGCATCCAAATCACGATTTTGAACATGGAGACAAAAAGATGAAGGGGAAAATGCACCAACATTTCCTTAGAAACATGTCAAGGAAAGAAGGTTGTAAGTTCTAGAAATAAACTTGTAGGTTGATCACTGAATTACTTTGCAGGTTGACATGTTGATATGACTTAGACTTTACAGTATTTCTTAAAGAAATCATCAAGAAATATTTAAAGGCAACAAATGTGATATATAATATTTAGAATTAGCTAGCCACGGGAGCTCATGACTTTCTCAAGGAAATTTAATGTTAAAGCATACTCTTATCTAAAATACTACAACCCTTATAAATAAAGACCGAGCCAAGAGATAGATGTCATATAATATCTACTTGACAAGCATTCTCGTTGTGATTGTCCATGATGATAAATTCCTTTAAACTCTTAAGTGTCCATTTGATATTACAAGTTGTATCCAAACTAATGGTTAAGTATTAAACTTTTGTAATATTCAGTATCATCGAATTGTAGGAATACAAGTAACACTAACTCGAGTCTTTCTTGTTGCCGTTCTAAGAAGTTCACATTCATCATAGTTCTATAAAGTTTTTGCTATGAACCTTTAACTGCACTGATGAAATGTTGATGTGAGCACGTTTACCAAAAATATTGACCAAATCTAAATTTTGGCCAAAACATAAAAATTAAAACACCTAACAACATAAACAAAAAATGGAAGCCTCAAAACCTAAACCAATCATCCCATCACTTTAAAAATGACCTTTCAAAGCTAACCGCGCTGATGGAATTCTTATCTGAGCAAGTTTGCAAAAAATGTTAGGCAATTCCAAATTTCGGATAAAAGTTAAACGTTAAAATGCCTACCTTCACAAATTGAAAATGAAAACCAGCAAACCCGTAAAAACCATGTTGATGAAATTCTAGAGCTAACCATATTGACGAAATTCCAATTTGAGCATGTTTCTGAAAATATTGATCAAATTCAAATTTGAACCAAAAGTTAAAAGTCAAAACGTCTAACAACACAAACTGAAAAACGCACTAACCGTGATCATGAAATTTTAATCTGAGCACGTCTACAAAAATTGTTGATCAAATTTGTAGTTTAGCCAAAAGATAAAAGTTAAAATACCTACCAACAAAAAATGAAAATGGAAGTCTCAAAACCTAAACAAATCATCCCATTAGATAAAAAAAATGACCTTTAGAAGCTATACGCGCTGGCAAAATTCTAATCTGAGCACGTTTACTAGAAAAATTTAAGTCAAATTTTGGAAAAAATTTAAAACACCTAATGACACAAACTAAAAATGAAAACCTCAAAATCCAAACCAACCATCCTATTAGAGAAAAAATGAGCTTCAAGAGCAAATTGCACTTGCGAATTTCCAATTTTAGCACGTTTCCCAAAGCTATTGACCAAATTCAAATTTTGACCAAAACATAAAAGTCAAAATTCCTAACGACATAAAGTGATAGTAAAAGCATCAAAACTCGAAACTACCATATTCCTACTAGACTAAAGATGGCTTTATTGAGCTAACTGCGCTGACAATTCCAATCGAGCACGATATTCAAAAACATTGACCAAAGTCAAAATTTGGCCAAAACATAAGATTTAAAATACCTAACGAAACAAATTAAAAATGGATGACTCAAAACCTGAACCAACCATCCTATCAAATTAAAATGACCTTTCAAAGCTAATTGCTGATAGAATTCTCGTCTAAGCATGTTTGCATAAGATGTTAATCTATGTCAAATTTTTGTCAAAACATCAAAACTAAAACACCTAATGGCACAAACTAAAAATGATTACCCAAAAACCTAAACAAACAATCCTAATAGACAAAAAATGACCTTCAAGAGCTAACCGCGCTGACAAAATTCCAATTTGAGTATGTTCCCCAAAAATATTGACCAAATTCAAATTTTTGTCAAAATCTAAATTTTAAAACGCCTAAAGTCACAAACTTAAAATAAAATCCTCAAAATCCGAACCAGCAATTCTATCAAATCAAAAACGATCTTTCAAAGCTAAGCGCCCTAATAAAATTCTCATCTAAGTACGTTTGCAAAAAGTTTTACGGAATATCAAATTTTGGATAAAACATAAATATTACGAGGCCTAACGACACAAAATGGAAATGGAAACCTCAAAATCCAAAAAAATAATCCTATTAGACCAAAAAGGATAACTACAGTGATGAAATTCCAATTTGAGCATGTTTTTTAAAAAATATTGATCAAATTCAAATTTTTTCTAAAACTTAAAAACTGAAAACGCCTAAAGGCACAAACTAAAAATAAAAACTTCAAAACTCAAACAAACCATTCTATTAGACAAAAAATGGCCTTTCGTATCGAACCATGTTGATATAATTTTAATTTGAGCATGTTAAACAAAAATATTGACCAAATCTAAAGTTTGACCAAAACTCAAAAGTTAAAATGACTAACAACACAAACTAAAATGGGAACTTCAAAACCTGAACCAACAATCCTATTAGACATAAAAATGACATTCCAAAGATAATCGCGCTGACAAAATTCTCATCAGAGAATGTTTACATAAAATTATTAACCAAATTTAAATTATGGCCAAAAGTTAAAAATTAAAATGAAATACGGTACAAACTAGATATGAAAACCTTAAAATCCAAATCAACCATCCTTGTTACAACCCTCAAAATGAACTAGGATAAACTAGAGATTCACGTGTGTTTTATGAGTTAATAACATGTTAAAATGATGAATAATAGCTTTAGAAGTTAATTTATAGAGTTTGGAAGTTAAACGTCAAAGAACGACCAAGACATTAGGAAACTACTTTTGTGTGTGCTAATGTGCCTTTTCATGTTTTATGTGTTATTTGGTGTCTAAAATGATAGGAGGTAACCCTGGCATCTATATGGTCATGTTTAGTGTCATCCTAAGTTTCCTTGAGGAGGAACCAAATGTTTGCCAAGAAGCTGCCAAGACAGCCTCATTGGCATATACAAACGACACCCCTTAGGCCCATCGATGCCCCATCAAGTCGTTGGAGCTTAGCACACAAATAAGGAGCCTCAGTCACAAACGACGACCAGCAGTACGGTCTGTTATTCACTTTACACCCGTCAATGAGGGGCCGTCAAATGGTACTTGCAATTCTGCAGAGTAACGGTGGGCGTAGGGGTGAATTGGTAAATTCACCCACGTCCTAAATTAGTAGTGGACAATTATTTTAGGTATTTTAAAGTATTTTAAGTTATTTTAAACACCTAGAACTATAATAAGACCTCACTTTTCAAAATCAAAACCCCTCTTCCTAAGAAAGTTCTCTCAATACTCCATAGGAGATTGAAATCACGATGAAGCTAGGATTGAAGAATTTCAGTGATTCCTCCATCAATTTTGTGGATTTCTACTAATAAGGTATGGTTATTTCATCCTTGACTCTTCTTTCATTAAGCAACCAATTCCAAAGGCTTTTCAAAGATCTCAAAAAAAACCTTGAATATCTATTTTGAATTATAAGCATGTGTTCTTGAATAAAAAGGTTTAAATTGATGTTTAAGAAGTAATCAATGTTAATTGATAGTTTTATGATAAAAAAGAACTCCATGAACCAATGTATTCCTTGAATTTCTAGTTATTGGCTCTAAAGTGGGTGTATTTAACATGATCCTATGGTGTTGAATTCACGTTTAGATTGTTATAGGATATTGAATTATAAGTTGATCATTGTTGAAACTTTTCATAGTTTTCCTTATAGTATTGATATCTATAGTTGATTTGTTGGATCATTGATATGGATTAATTGTTGGCCTAGTCTTATGGACATTGTCATTGGTGAGATCTTTTGTTGTGTGAATTTGTTGGAAAGGTTAAGGAATGGTGAATGTGGCTATTGGAAGGTGAGATTGACCTAATTTTTTTATTTAATGTCAAATTGATATTGAATTGTTATTGATTGGTATGGTTCACTTATGGTGGTGGTGTTTAATTGTTATAAATGTTACGAACATGGCCTTATCGGCATTATTATGTGAATGGTGGTATTATCATGATATAGTATGAATAAATGTATAAAGTGAAGGTACTCATGTGATGTCTATATTATCTTGTATCGTTGCTATAATGATATGATGAATGTACTTCCCCTCGAGTTGTTGATATATGATGATGAAGGACTAAAGAGAGTCTTCATAGAATGATGTTGTATCTTGTGTTGGTAGACTTAGTTGTCCCTACTTGGTTCATATATTGTATTGGATAAGTGTATGAATGAAAGTCTAGGATTGTTAGATCTAAAGTTGGTGCCCTTTTTTAAATGAATAAGGAGGTATTCTAGAGTATGTCTTGAACTGGTAGACCTAAGCATGGTGCCCCTTCTTGATGAGCCTAGAACCCTAAATGAATGTGAAACCTTTAATATGAAAATAAGGTTAATGATGTGTCTGGGATCAGTAGGCAGATGGAACCCTTTCAAGAGGAGTCAAATGATCTATGCTAATGAACCTAGATCGATGGACCTTTGAAAATCCCTTCTTGGTTGTGGTATTATGAGTTGGTAGGGCTTAGGGATGGTACCTTCTCAAATACTCTTATGTGAATGAACATACTTAATGAGAACCAAGGAAAAGCACCTAGTGGATATGCTTAAGGTTGTAACTCTACTCCATTATGAGACTAGAGTACAAAGAATCCTTTTGATATCCCGTAAACCATGTGCCTACATGGGATTTATCCTTAGTTCTACCTTTGGCAAGTAAAACACCTTCCCCGTTGTGGGGTCTTATGACACCTAATTACATACCTAGCTAGTGTGGTCTATGTTGGTTAATGTCTATTCTAATTATGTGGGATGTGCACTCTAGTTTTTGATGGGTTCTACAACGTGTAGGTAGTGAAATGAGATTTTATCTACTCATGGCACAAGTAGGATTTAAAGATGCTCGAATGAGTTCCCTAGGACTTCCAATACCATTATGTGAAGTCCCCTAATTGTTTACTTGTCTCTTAAATGGTTTTAATCAATAATGTTCACTTAGTAAAGGTGTGTTGAATACAAAGGTCCTTATCTAGGGTAGCTTTGAGGATCACATAGGTGTGCTTGAAGAGGGTTTATGTCTGTTCTCTTCATGTCTTAGTCAAGTGAGTCTTAGAGTAACCTCAGGTAGAGGGTTTAAAGTTGATGAAAAGTCTTACTTGTTGAATATGGAATATGTCTTATATGTGATGGTTGACTTGTATTATATCTATTAAACTCTTATGATAAAGGTCTCTATAAAAATAGCATGAACGCACATCTTAAAGTAAATGTACCTTTTTGCATGGTTTTCTTGCATGTTCACCATAATTAGTGCATTAAGTGTGCTAATTCCATATGTTTCTCTATGTCTACAAGTGTAGGTGGCAAGTGCGGATTTCCTAGAATTTGAGGCGTGGGAAGTAAATTTCTCTCAAGATTGGTATGTTCTCATATGATAGAGGGAATGGATCTTAGTTCTAGCTTTCCTTTTCTAAAGACTTTGTAATAGACTATAAGTTACTTTTTAAATTGATGAAAGGGATATGACCCTATGATATTGACTTGGTGTCTAAGATGGCTTATGATGAGACTTAGTCCTTTCTTACGTTTTATAAAAGATTTGACTATTATTGTGAAAAGTTCAAATTTCGCGCTTCTTTTCATATATATGTGATGAATGAATGCTAAGAGGCTTGAACAAGACCTTCGAGAGGTCAAGTCCGCCGTGTTACTTATGTAGGTACTTTCCGGTCGTAACAATCCTATTACACGAAACATGTCCTTTCAGAGCTAATCTCGCTGAAGAAATTTAAATTTGAGCATGTTTTCTAAAATAATTGACCTAATTCAAGTTTTATCCAAAAGTAAAATGTTAAAACGCTTAACTAAACAAATTGAAAATAAAAGTCTCCAAACCAGAACCAACCATCCTATGAGATCAAAACTAAACTTATATGGCGTATTATGGTGACAAAATGTTAATTCGAGAACAATTACCAAAAATATTGATGAATGTAAAATTTTTTCAAAAACATAAAATTTAAAATGCCTAATGGTACATACTGAAAACGGAAGCCTCAAAACCCTACCCCTTTGTTTTATTACATCAAAAGATTTTCCGCATCTAATTGCACTAAAAAAATTCTCATCTGAGCATGTTTATCAATATATTGATTGAAGTTAAATTTTGGCCGAAATTTATAAGTTAAAACACCTAATGGAATACTCTAAAAATGAAAGCCTCAAAACCCGAACCAACCATCCTATTAGATATAAATAACCTTTGAAGTTAATTACGCTGACGAATTCTAATCAGAGTATGTTCACAAAAATATTTACCAAAGTCAATTTTTTCCAAACATAAGATTTAAAACACCGAACGGCGCAAAAAAACACGGAAGCCTCAAAACTTGAACCAATGTTTCCGTTAGATCAAAATGACCTTTGAAAGATAATGACACTAATGGAGTTCTAATCTATAGCATGTTTGCAAAAAAATATTGACCAAAGTCTAGTTTTGGATAAATTTAAAAGATAAAACGCTTAACGAAACAAACTCAATATGAAAGCCTCAATACTAGACACTGATTCAACAAAAAAATTAACTTCAATCGATAAATTTACCAACTATTCAAATATATATTAGTAACTAATAGTTTACCAATAAATATTATCACACTAGGTAATAGTTACTATTCAACTAAACATCTGCATGTCATATTACCAACTAATAATTAATATGTTGGTAGATTTTATCTATGTATTAATGATTGGTTGGTTTGTTACAAACTATTTTAATGATTTTAGCAATTTACTAACTACAATCTTTATTCGTCGGCAAAATTTTAAACTAATTGGATATTGGTTGGCAAGTTTAACAACAAATTACATTTCGTTACTAATTTACAAACATATTTATATTTGGTTAGTAAATTTAACAGCACAATCTTATCGTTGGAAAATGTTTGGTTAGTATTTAATTGGTAATATGTTCATAAATTATATAATCTTTTTTTTCATATTTACCAATTGATATATACTTCGTTGGTAGTATTACCAACAAAAGGTGTGTGCTATTAATAATTAGTTGGTATCTGTTGATAGAATGTTTCTAAATTTGGAACCATTTTTCCCACCGTATTATAAACTAAAATACTTAGTTAGTAAGATTTTAGTTGGTAATCTGTTAGAATTCCGTTGTTAATATATAAATTATAAATCAGCTAGGAATATGTTGGTAATTTGTTTGTAAATACTAGATAACTCAAGTCGTTAGTAAAATATGTTGGCAATTTGGAGATTTTTTGTAGTGGAAGAAGGGGTGTGTTTAACATCCCCGCCTTGAAAATTACTAATTGTAGGAATTATAAGATCCTTTTAAGGTTTAATCCGCGAAAGGCCAGAATAAGGTGCAAAGGAACAAATCGTTTCCACCTAAAGGTATGGAAATTTAAAGATCCTTTTTAAGGATAAACCTGTGAAAATGTCAGCTTAAGGTGCAAAGGAACAAATGTTGTCCACATTAAGGCGTGGCGGTTTTTTGTTACTCTTCGCCTGCAAGAGTATAAATTGTGTATAAAAAACAAAATCCATTTAAGGATAAATTCATAAAGATCCTTAAGGCGTAGAGGGATAAATTTCGTCCAACTTAAAGCATAGAAATTTAACGATCCATTTAAGGATAAACAACTTAAGGTGTTAATGGAAAAATCAGTCCACCTTAAGGCACGGAAATTCAAAGATCCGCTTAAAGATAAATCCTTGAAAAGTCTATCTTAACGTGCAAATGGACAAGTTTTTCCACCTTAACGCGTGGAAATTTAATGATTCATTTAAGGATAAATTCGTGAGTAGGCTAGCTTAAGGTACAAATGGACAAACCTTGTCCACCTAAAGGAATGAAAATTCAATGTCGTGCGCATTTAGAGGATTTGGAGACTTCTACTAACATATTTCAAGTCTTACTTTCACATTCAGAGGATTTAAATACTTCAACTTGCAAACTTCGAGGATTTGAATACTTCAACTTGTAAACTTGAAGAATTTAAAGACTTCAACTTTCATACTTGGATAATTTTGAAGAATTCAATTGTAATATTAAAGAAACTCATGTTTTATAAGGGTTTGCCCCTTCATTAACCCATCAATACTTTGTAGAAGTCTAAAGTTTAATGAGACAAAAGATAAAAAAATACTTATCTCTTTGACTGTCATGTGACAGATCAAGTGGGAACATTTGATTTTTTACACTCATGCAACTGAAATTAGGATATATTCGAAATACTTACGTCACTTAGTTAAGACGATCGAGTCACAATGTAGTTATTGGGGTGTGAGTAAGTTTTTTATTGTTGTGCCATGAACAGTTTATGCTCTTGCGAGCTAGGATTGATATCCAGTTAAGGATAATACCTTAAGGAGTATCATCTTACTTTAGGGGTAGTACTACTTTAGGAATTTTGCATTATAGGACCAATTCTTACGACAACTGCATCGACAATCATGTAAGAACCATGTGAATATGCTTCTTGTACGACATATGGTCCATCTTACTTTGAGGTACATTTTCCTCTAAAATTGTGTGAAGTAATGATAGGTGTTCTTACCATGAGAAATTGGTCTCCAACTTGGAAGCATCTCAAGCGAACCTTCTTATTGAAAGAACGAGATAGAGAATCTTGATAAAATTCAAGGTTTTGTAATACTTCTAGCCTATTTTCATCAAGTGCATCTAACTCAACAAGACGCAGTCAAACATTTTATTCTTCACTGAACCCTTCTTGAATAGAAATTCTTAACGAAGATATTTGACGCTTGAGTGGTATGACTGCTTCAACTACGAAAGCAGGTGAATACGATGTAGCTGTAACTGGTATGCGGTATATTGTCCTATATGACCATAAATCTTCTTCCATTCTTTCATGCAAATCTCGTTTGGACCTGGAGACAATTTTATTGATCAGGTCTCATAGAGTCTTATTGAATGCTTCAGCAAGACCAATGGCGGCTGCATGATACATTAGAAAATTTATGCTACTTAAAGCCAACGCGATCACCAATCTTGTTCATCAACTTACTATCAAATGGATTTCCATTTTCTATTATTATGTAGCGAGGGATGTCACAGAGATAGATAATACTCACCCGGATAAATTTTTCAACATTCTCTTTTTTCACTTCTTTAAGAGAGATAGCTTCAGCCAATTTTGAGAAGTAATTTGTTGCATCCAAGATATATATGTTTACACCAGAATATTTTTGTAGTGGTCCCACAACATCCAATCCCAAGCTTCAAATGGTCAAGATGAGATAGTTGGGTGCAATACTTCAGGCAACTGATGTATGCAATTCGTATGAAATTGACAAGCATTGCACCTTCGAGCATAATCTAAGAAATCCTTCACCATGGTTGACCAATAATACGCCATCCTCTTTATTTGAAATTCAAGTTTGGTCCAGGTTGATGTGATTCATATACTCTTAAGTTTGCTTCTTGTAGAGCTTGAATTGCTTATTTCTCTCTCAGACATTGTAATAGTACACCCTCAAATGATCTCCTATACAATGTGCCCTTGTATTAAACAAAGCGAGGTGAACGCTGATGAATGTCGCACCTTCTCCTTGGATTTTTCTGGAATTACCCCATAACACATGTAGTCAATAATTGGTTGTATCCAATTTTCCTCTGTGGCTTCAGAAATGGCGACAAGATGCTCTAGCTCATTTTCTTTATATTCTTCCTCATTTTGTGGTGGTACAATCAAATTTTGACAAATAGTCAATTGTGTTTGATCAGGAAAGGTTAGCGTTGAAGCTAGGGCAGCGAATGTATCAACTTTTTTGCTTTGCATTCTACACAGATGTTAGAGGGTCACATCTCCAAGCCATTCTATAAAATTTTGAGCATAATCATGATAAGGACGATATTTAGGCTTTTTCACCTCATAATTTTCCAAGAGTTGGTTCATCACTAATGTCACGCCCCGAGCTACCCCCGAGAAGCGGACACGGGACCTAGGACCACAAGTCCAAAGCTAATTATGCTGGCATGATCATGACCATACTAAAGATAATAAACTGGTGCGGAAGCTAAATAATAATTTAAAATGAAAATATAGGGCATACCCATATTCTTTAACTAAGATATTTTAAAATTAATTAATACAATGAAAATATGAACTCAATACTAAGTTGAACTAACTATGTCTGGAAATAGTCTCTAATGCTAAGATAAGCCCTAATTAAGTCTAGAAAAACTAAAACTAAATGACTAAAAGTATTGAAATAAACTCATCACTATTGTCCACAGAGAATGAGGACTCACTACTGATGTTGCTTATCTTGAAATAGGAAATCGATCGAAGTGTGATCTGGATGCTGAGAACATGAACCTACATCACAAGAAGATGTAGTGCACATATGCGTCATTACTTGAAATGTACTGAGCATGTAGGATAGAGTAAAGCTGAAATAAAACATAACTAAACAAGCACAAAATCAAGTATAATAATTTGAACATGATATACTAAATTCTTAGCTAACTAAATGTAATGACAAAATTTATAACATGCTGAAACTGAATTCTAACTGAACTGTGAATATGGTCAAATTGATAGAGTCTGACTGAACTGTAGGAAATACTAATAATCTATAATAAAACCACATGAGTTCAATGTGGAGTCCTATGTTTACGCCCCATCGAGAGGACCCAGCGTACCTTGGTAGAGGTATAAAGGAATGCTGGCATGATCACCAAAACTAATGCCAACAGAGGGGACTTAGATACTACTTAGATAGTAGTTCTCGGACTATTGGGCACGGTGAACCCTAGTCCAACTCAGTATTATGCTACTCCTAATGAATTAAGTAATAAACTAATTATTATTAAGTTTCTGTAAATACTGGATAGCTCAAAACTGAACATGCAAACTGAGAATGCAACTACTAATTTGATAATGATGCATTAATAATTGTGTCATGTATATCTGAAGTAACTCAAATATCTGACCTAGCATGTGTAATTCAATAACTAAACAAATACGTTCTTAAATTCATGTGATAATCTGAGTAATAACATGGTAATCTAATTTGGAACATATAACTAACTAATTCATGATGTTATGTTGAAGCTAGAAACCCCAGGTCAAATCATGATATAGGAATCATGATTCTGACAAAAACTAGGGACCCAATGGGTGAAACAAACCTACTAGTGAAATCTCACATACCTGGTGATGAAATCCACAGAGAAATCTTTGGATTTTGGGGCTAGAACTGATGGAACTCTGCTACATTCTTGAACTAGGGTTCTTGATCTTTTTCTCCTTTCTTGATTCTAATATTCTACGTTTTGGTTTATTATTTTGACTTAGGTAAGTTCTTGTTAAGTTTATAGTCTTAAACTAACTAAAACTTCATAATTTAGGGTCTAAACGATGTAGCTTGGGGGTTAAACGAAATATGAAGACCAAAAGACCCCTAAATTAACTGCTGTCGGAGTGACCGGCGGACCTGATCCATGTACTGTGGTCCTAACTACAGTCCATAGGTCATGGCCGTCGTCTGTGGACCAAGATTGACAAACCTGGTCCATGGACTATTGTCCCATATACGGTCCGTAGGTCCTGGCCGTCGTTTGGTTCTGAGAATGGTATGTGGACCAAGATTGATGGACCTGGTCCACAAAACGTGGTCCCACCTATGGTCCTCCTGTTCCTTCATCGTTTGGTTCAGAGGATAGGTTTATGGACCATGATTGACGAACGTGCTTCACGGACCGTGGTCCTACCTACGGTCTATAGATGGCACCTACACTTTTGGAAAATCTGAATTTTGGTCTATCTAGGGTACGGGTTATTACAACTAACTAAGATTCACCAAAGACTTGTAAATGTAATTTCTTCATGTCGACGACTATCTCAAGTCCAACTATTAACTTTTGGTGTTCAGCGACTTTTTTAGAGCAAAATTGCTTCAAAGTAAAAGAGAATGGTAAAAACTCTTCTTGTGAAGTGATGAATATTATGCGAACACCCGCTAATGTAAATTTTTTTATTTTCCATTCTACACACGTGTTGGAGGGTTACATCTCCAAGCTATCCTATCAACTTTTGAGCATAATCACGATAAGGACGCAATTCAGGATTCTTCACCTCATAACTTCTCAAGAGTTGGTTCATCACTAACTAAGAGCCACCAAGGACTTGTAAGTGTAATTTCTTCATGTCCACGACCATCTCAAGTCCAAGTATCAACTATTGGTGTTCAGCGACATTATAAGAGAAACATTTCTTCAAAGTAAAAGAGAATGGTAAAATCTCGTTCTTGTGAAGTGATGAACATTATGCCAATGCCCGCTCCACCACAAAGTGCAACCCCCATCAATGTACATTTTCCAAGGAGGTTGAGTTTCAATAGACATTGCATCTTCATCAGAAAGCTGATTAGCCTATTCCTAATCATCAGGTATCGGATGGTCTTCCAAGACACCCGCTAATGCTTGTCCCATCACACATTTCTGAGGGATGTACACAATCTCAAACTATTGAGATTGGAGGTATCATTTTGCTAGTCGATCACTAAGGACAGGTTTTGACATAACAAACTTGCTGAGATTTGCTCTCGAAATAAGGCGGACAACATAAGATTGAAAATAATTCTTAATTTATTGATTGGAGAAAACAAGAGTCAAGCACAACTTTTCAATTTGCAAAGAGTTCATCTCATTTGGCGTCATTGATTTATTTGAATAATAAAGAGTTGTTTGCTTTATCATCACTATTCTTTTAAGCTAACAGGGCTCCTATGGACCTTTCTTGTGACGCAATGTAGAGTGTCAATGGCTTTCCAGGTATAGGGGATGCCAAAACTTGATGTTTCACTAGATATGATTCTATACTTTTAAAGGCATCGCTTTATGTTTGGTCCCAATTAAAAAGAGAAGCTTACTTCATGAGATGACCGAATGGTTGACATCTTCCTTCTAGATATAAGATGAACCTCTTGAAGTAGGCTAGTTTTACTTCATGGCTTTTAAACGCATATCGTTGATATTGCATCAACTTTGGCTTGATCAATTTCAATCCCTCGATGTCTCACAATAAAGACGAGGAACTTTCTAAAAGTAATTCCAAAGGAATATTTCAATGGATTCATTATTATTTGATATCTTCGAAGCAAATTAAACACCATTCTTAAGTCTTTCAAATGATCACCTCTCTTTCTCGACTTTACCACTAAGTCATAAACATATCATTCAACATTTTATTGAGCAAGTAATAAAATATATGTTTCATAACCCTTTGATATGTGGAACCAACATTCTTTAAACAAAATGACATCACTTTGTATCAATAAATACCCTTAGGTGTGCGAAATGAGGTGAGTTATTCATCTTTTGGTGCCATGCAGATTTGACTATAGCCGGAAGAAAAATCCATGAAAGATATTGCCTGATAAACAGTAGTGGCATCGATCATCATCTCCGGAATAAGAAGAGGGAACTAAATTTTAGGGCATGCATTATAAGATCTTTAAAGTCAACAAAAAATCGAATTTGACCATTCTTCTTCTTTGCAGGAACAATACTTGAAATCCATCTTGGATATTTGACCTCACGAATAAAGACTACCTCAATGAGTTTGTTAGCTTCATTTTTTATAAACGAAACCAAGTTTGTCCTGAAACGTCTTTGAGCTTGCTTAACAGGACGAGAATCATCTCTGACTGCCAACTGATGGACAACTACTTTAAGTTTCGAGCCAAGCATTTCTTTATAACTCCAAGGCAAAGAAATCCCTATATTCTTTGAGTATATTCATGTAAGCGATTTCTTCTTCAACTTCTAAAAATGCATGTAAGTAAGTTTGCCTTGGGTCTTTATCAGTGTAAAGGTTAACTTCTTTTAAAGGACCTATTGTGGTCTTCTCTCCTTTTTCATGTTCTGGTTGAGCATCTCCAACATCTTCCTCTTCTATAGATTCACTGTCATTGACAAAAGATGACAACAATGTACAACATCTTCCAAATTTTCATCGATCTTCATTTTAGGCAAGGAATCATGCTCATTCTAGATCGTAACATGATATTAAGAACCTACACTTTCTTCATCTTCCTCAAGCTCCTATGTGTAAATTACAGTGTGAGCTTTTGCCTTGAGTTCCTCTTTACAAGAAACCACAAGTTCGACTCATCGCCTCATTCTTGAAGGAATCAAACTTTTGAAATCCTTTGGGATAATAGGTGAAGCAAGCATTTTTACTTTTAGATAACTTCTCATATTTTTGTCATTCTTCTTCTTCAATGGACGTAGCATCTCAAACACAAGAGTTCTTGCGGTTGATAATCCAAGTCGATCAAATATGGAAGGCTCTTTGTTAGGAGTAGTGGCATAATCTTTAAAAGTTATATGGTTATTGCTTGCCCTTCTTATGAAAATGTGAATTGGCGGCGGTTGGCTATAACCTAGGCCTTCACGTGCTTGCCTAGTTGTATCTTCTGATGGGTGTTTCCCTAGGATTGATGGTACACTATGTCTGTATCCAGCCTTCATAAATAACTAGTAAGCATTGAGATCAAAACCTTCTCTTATGCATTTTGTAGGGAGTGCCACATCTCGCACTTGATTTTGAGCGATTAACTTTCCTTGAACATACGAAGGGAAGTTTATTGCATCGATCCATCTGATAGGAAAATCTATCCCTCTCAATGCATTTTCTTGAAGGTTTGATGATTTATATTCTTCTTTCTTCACTTTTCAAATATAAAGAAGTCCAGAAGTCAGCTTCTTCGTCGAATATATGATCTTCCCTTCATAAAGAATGGTACAAAGTAGTGTCAATTTTTTTACCTTTTCTACAGCCCCTTTGATTCTCTTGCTCGTGATCTTGTCGAATTTTATTGATTTGACATTATTAGGTTTCATTCATTAACAACATCATCCTTAAGTAAAATTTTGTATCGGCAAATGGTGTCTTAACTTCGGTGAAAGAAATATCATCTGCAATGATCTTCCTTTCATCCGCCTTCAAGATACTTTAAATAATGATGGTAAAAATATGAGACAATTCTATTCTCACGTACCCATGACCTGCTAAGTAAATATTTTATGAAGTATTTGTGTCGATCACAGGCATCCATGTGCTTGATCGCAAATCTTCCACTTGGATATCTAATTTAATCAAGCCTAAGGACCCTATCCCCCTTGATTGAATCCTTGTATAAACAAATGACTTTCACTAAGTTCTTCAGTCGTGATGTTGGGTTCTTTCAATGTGTGGATAGGTAGAATGTTGATTCCAAATCCTTCATCTAGTAAGATTCTATTTATCTTCTTCTCGCCCACAATATACAAAGGAATGTTTTATATTGTTTCACGAAATGAAATCATTACAAGTAAATTTGATTTTTATTATCACATGCATATTCATCTTGGGAAAAAGGTTCAATAGATTCTTCGTAGATCAAGGGGAAATCATCGATGAGATTTCCCTTATTGCTCTTTATTCGTCACTAGGAGACTATTTTGGTGAGGATTCATTCGTTGTTCCTTATTTGTCAATATGAGGCACCTACTTTGTTTCTTGTTTATAAACATTGAAACATGTTACCTCGACATTATCTTCAGTAAACTCTGTGAAGAACGATCTTAGCAAGAATTCATCTAGAGTCACAGGACGTCAGGGTGTTTGGTAGTGATGCATTCTTACATCTTCCCTTTTTGGGAGCTTCATTGATTTCTGCCTCTCCAATTTCTTCACAATATTCCTTCTATTTGGTTACTCGAATGATTTTTGTAAGCTTTACTTGTTGCATCTTCGTCTAGTCACAAGAATCCAACCTTTTCATCACCATCTATATCAACTTCCTTCTCCAATGACTCTTTTTCATGCTTTTCAGACATATATATTTGGACCGGATCAAGTCTGTTTAGAACTAGCCTTTTCATCATGAATGATAATTTTATTGTTGTTAAAAAATCGCATCATTCTATCCTTCAAGACAAAATATTTTTCAAGAGGATGAATCACAAGTCAATGATACTTGAAAAAAATTGGGTCATCAAATTTTCTATCTTCATCAGGTCGCTTCATTTATGGAAACTTAATAAGTTTTAACTCGAGCAACTCATCAAAAATCTCATAAACATCAAAATCCAAGAAAGAATATTATTTCCCTTGCATCTTCCTTGGTGTCGACTTTTGATTTGAACGTTCTTAGAAAGTCGTTCTCGCATTTTGCATCATCCGTCATTCTTAGTAATCTTCGTAGGCGATACATTAACATTCATAAATTCTTGTTGTCATTTATGGGAACAAAATTGCTCCATCTCTTGGGTTCCTACTTGTACCTTCCTTTGCGAGGGTCATGGACAAACGTCATATCTTTCTATCAAAGGACATGCTCAACTCCATATCATGAGATCGTGTAGCTAGATCTTTGAAGGATTTTTGTTTTAATTCTCGTAAGATTTAAAGTAACTCCCAGTGCATTCTTTGGATACACATTTTTATTGCAGAAGCTTCACTAAATCTTCTTTGCAATTTAGGCTCACGTTCCTCCATCAATTAATGAAATCCATAGCTGATTCTTCCTTCATTTGGAAAGAATATGTGAGTTCTACCATGCTCACTACACCCCTCGTTCTATAAAAGCAATTGTGAAATTCTTGCTCAAGTTGCTCCCAACTATCAATAGAATTGGGTTCAAGATTAGTGTACCAATCAAAGACATTTCCCTTTATAGAGAGGACAAATTGCTTGACAAAATAGTCTCCATAGGTTCATACATTATTACATATCTCCACAAAGTGTGCAACATGTTATTTTGGATTTCATTTACCCTCAAATTGTTGAAATTAGGGGGTTGATAACCAACAACATTTTGAAGTTGTCAATTCTAGCAGTGTATAGCTTAACATACATATGAGAAGACTTGGTGGATACTTCATACTTATATTTGATAGTTCTTTCAATGAACTCCTTCAAGCGATCAAGTGGGATCATTCCTTCATAAGAAATTTTCATCTTATTAACAAGTGGTGCTTTCTTCGCAGGATCTCCAATCTTCAACTTCAATACCCTTTCTAGGTGCATGGCTAGATACTCCATCTAAAATTCCTTCCATATTATCCATAAACTGATCGATTCAAAAATCTCGGTGTTGTACATGCTTTGTCAATCCTTCAACCAACTTCGTCAAATTTGCCAGTTGTTTCTCAGGAGAGAAAGCAATAGTCTCCATCGTTTGCATGATCATTAGAGATGTATGAGAGTATCATGGATTGGCGCGTAGATTAATCTTTAGCGGTAACAGTTTACGCGATGCAATGGAGAAGATTCATTATTTGAATCATAGTTCTCCCTTGTGGTAGAGTTCTTGGAACTAGATTTCTCAAGTAGAACCAATGTCTTCTCGATCTTTTCATGGTAGAGTTCTTGGAACCAGATTGCTCAAGTAAAACTAATGTCTTCTCGATCTTTTCAGCAACATTGTTTCCTCCTTCTAAAGCATTTTTGGAGGAACTTGCTTCTTTAGGAGTCGAAGACCCAAAAACAAGAGTTGATGTAGACGACACTTGAAGTGTGTGTTGTCCTAGCGTAGCAGCTATTCTTATTGTAACGGAAACTTCCAAAAGTAACACCAAGAATGCCTTCAACTTTAGTAGAGAACTTGGAACTAGTGGCCTTAGAGGTAGTTGATCGAGAGTTAATCTTCATGGATGTCATCTCAATATTCTTTGATGCTTGAAAAGTTAAGATAAGAGGTATAGATTGTCCCACTGAAACTGCTAGAATTTGTAGGCAATAAAAATTTACATAGAGAAAAATATTTTTCAAGAACGTAAAATTAAGCAACAATCATATTTTTCATTTCAAAGTGTTAGTGTTACAATCTCTATGATTCCTTTAAATTCGTCTTTTCAAATATAAATTCAAATGCTTTAAAGATTGTTCTTGAATCGTCGATGAACTTGAACTTGAACTTTATCTGGTTTCGAGCTTGTTATTGAATTTGATGGTCTTGATCTTGATCGTTATTGAATTTGAATGCTTGAATTCTTAAACTTGTAGCTTTATAGAAAATTTTATGACGTTTGTACCACGGATTTTTTCTGGCTTCTTATTTAGAATTTTTTTGTTTCTTTTGAACTATAAGGACCCCTATTTATGGTTTAAGGACAGAGGAGTTGTGATTGGAACAGAATTCCTTTCGGCCAATACAATATAAGTAACGTGACCTATGAGCTTTATGGAGCGAGTTTGTCATCTTTGACACATACCATGATCATATTTGCTTCCTGTTTGACTTGGCATGCGACACCATTTGCCCATGTGGCACTAAGATGGGCCTTTAGAAAGAAATGAATTGGGCCTAACAAATTGGGCTTATCTACCTTAGAACAAATTAATTAATTTAGACTTTAATTAAATTCATATATATTAGACTTAAATATTTAATCCAATTATATTAATATATAATATATATTTGGATATTTATAAATTTATATTTAATACATTTTAAATAATTACAAGAATACTGCATTTTCCATCAAACAATAAATATGTGAAGATAGTTAAGATAATATACTCTTTAATCGTAAGATGGTGTTGATAAATTTCTTCTTGAAAATTTAACAAAAGCATGGTAAAGCCTGCAACGAAATTAGCAAACACGTTAAGAAATAAGTATAGTTTTGTAAAAACCTACAAATAAAGCACAATAAATATATATTTTATCTTAGCCTAAACATTTATAAGTAAGATTATTTTAACTAAATTTGTTTTTATTCTAGTAATTGATTACATCAAAAATATATATCAAAAAAAATTCTGATTTTGAGCTTCTATACGAATTGCGTACATTTTTTTTTCACAATATATTTTTGGTAATCATTAATATCGCTAATTAATCACCCTTTTTTCAAAAAAGATTTTTTGGTGAACATTAATCTCGCTAATCAGTAATTTCCAATACCTCGTTTTTCATACGTATATGATTTTGACCATTCAATGATATGATTTTTGTTTCCATAAGGTAAAAAATCAATTGATAAATAGTGCAATAAGTTCTTGATGTAGGGATATGAAATAGACTTTTAGGGACCATTATTTATGTCACTAATATTTCTAAGTATTAAAAGCAACTCTTTGAGATTGTGTTAATTTTTTCTAAATGATAATATATCGTAGAAGATACACTAAATAAATTTCTGCTTAATAATTAAAATATGTATACTCTAACATGTATATGTATGATGCATTTCAGAAAGAAAAAACAGCTTAAAAGACCAAACTATTAAATATAACACTAAAAAGTGTTGGATTTTATTTGCCCTAAATTTCTTACCATAAATAGGTTTTCCTTGTAGGAAAAGGTTTTGAATTGACTAATTCTTTTCTTGTAGGAAAAGGTTTAGGACTCTATAAATAGAGGCATGTTTCTTGTAACTTAATCAGCATTGACAATGTAGTCTTAAGGGCTTTGAGAGTTTTGGTTAGGGGAAGAATTTATGGGTCACAAGCTTGATACGTTATCACATGTGTGAACCTCCCATGTATTCCGAGTGAATTGGTTGAGGTTGTTTCCCACTGTATTCTGTACTCTCATATTAATAGTGGATTGCTCATCTCCTTTGTGGACGTAGATCGATTGACCGAACCACGTTAAATCTTTGTATCTTTTGGTATATTTCTCGTTGTCTTCTTACTCGTGGTCTTTCGAGGTTTGCTTTGCTAGCTTTCGCGTTTACACCTGCTTATTTCCGATCCTTAAAAGTGGTATCAAAGCCAGATTCAATGATGGAGTCAAGTTCAGTGGTTCGACAATCGATGATTGAACCAGGTTAGAAAGAGGTGTTCATCTTGACAGGTGAAGTTCTAGCCGCAATCTTTTTGACAGTAATGAAGATTTTGTTGGAGAAATTGTTTCAGGGAGATTCTTTGTGTTTAGACATAAATTTTGCAAAAGAGATTACGGAGAGGAGAAGCAAGTTGTTGAAGTTTAAGTCAAGAAGGTGGACAAATTTATTTTGTCACAAATTCAGGCCAAGGGGAGATTTGTTGGGTTTTATTTGCCCTAAATTTCTTACCATAAATAGGTTTTCCTTGTAGGAAAAGGTTTTGGATTAACTAATTCTTTTCTTGTAGGAAAAAGTTTAAGACTCTATAAATAGAGGCATGTTCCTTCTAACTTAAGCAGCATTCACAATGTAGTCTTCAGGGCTTTGAGAGTTTTGGTTAGGGGGAGAAATTGTGGGTCACAAGCTTGATACGTTATCACATGTGTTAACCTCCCATGTATTCCGAGTGAATTGGTTGAGGTTGTTTCCCTCTGTATTTTGTACTCTCATATTTATAGTGGATTGCTCATCTCCTTTGTAGACGTAGGTCGATTGATCGAACCACGTTAAACCTTTGTGTGTTTTGGTATATTTCTTGTTGTCTTCTTACTCGTGGTCTTTCGAGGTTTGCATTGCTAGCTTTTATTTACGGTCATACCAAGTGGTATCAGAGCCAGATGCAATGATGGAGTCAGGTTCAGTGGTCCGACAATCGATGATTGAACCAGGTTAGAAAGAGGTGTTCATCTTGACGGGTGTAGTTCTAGCCGCAATCTTTTTGACAGTAATGAAGATTTTGTTGGAGAAATTGTTTCAGGAAGATTCTTTGTGTTGAGACATAAATTTTGCAAAAGAGATTACGGAGAGGAGAAGCAAGTTGTTGAAGATTAAGTCAAGAAGGTAGACAAATTTATTTTGTCACAAATTCTGGCCAAAGGGGAGATTTTTTGGGTTTTATTTTCCCTAACAAGTGGTACCATAAATAGTTTTTCCTTGTAGGAAAAGGTTTTGGATTGACTAATCCTTTTCTAGTAGGAAAAGGTTTAGGACTTTATAAATAGAGGCATGTTCCTTCTAACTTAATCAGCATTCCCAATGTAGTCTTAAGGGCTTTGAGAGTTTTGGTTAGGGGGAGAATTTATGGGTCACAAGCTTGATACGTTATCACTTGTGTGAACCTCCCATTTTTCCGAGTGAATTGGTTGAGGTTGTTTCCCTCTGTATTTTGTACTCTCATATTTATAGTGGATTGCTCATCTCCTTTGTGGACGTAGGTCGATTGACCGAACCACGTTAAATCTTTGTGTCTTTTGGTATGTTTCTCGATGTCTTCTTACTCGTGTTCTTTCGAGGTTTGCATTGCTAGCTTCCGCGTTTACACCTGCTTATTTACGGTTCTAACAAGTGGTATCAGAGACAGATTCAATGACGAAGTCAGGTTCAGTGGTTTGATAATCGATGATTGAACCGCGTTAGAAAGATGTGTTCATCTTGGCGGTGTAGATCTAGCAGTAATCTTTTTGTCAGTAATGAAGATTTTGTTGGAGAAATTGTTTCATAGAGATTCTCTATGTTGAGACACAAATTTTGCAAAGGAGATTATGGAGAGGAGAAGCAAGTTGTTAAAGATTAAGCGAAGAAGGTAGACAAATTTATTTTGTCAGAAATTCAGGCCCAGGGGGAGATTTGTTGGGTTTTATTTGCCCTAAATTTCTTACCATAAGTAGGTTTTCCTTGTAGGAAAAGGTTTTGGATTGACTAATTCTTTTCTTGTAGGAAAAGGTTTAGGACTCTATAAATAGAGGCATGTTCCTTCTAACTTAATCAGCATTCACAATGTAGTCTTCAGGGCTTTGAGAGTTTTGGTTAGGGGGAGAAATTGTGGGTCACAAGCTTGATACATTATTAGTTGTGTGAACCTCCCATGTATTCCAAGTGAATTGGTTGAGGTTGTTTCCCTCTGTATTTTGTACTCTCATATTTATAGTGGATTGCTCATCTCCTTTGTGGATGTAGGTCGATTGACCGAACCATGTTAAATCTTTGTGTCTTTTTGTATATTTCTCGTTGTCTTCTTACTCGTGGTCTTTTGAGGTTTGTTTTGCTAGCTTCTGCGTATACACCTGCTTATTTTTGGTCCTAACAAGTGGTATCTGAGCCAGATTCGATGACGGAGTCAGGTTTAGTTGTTCGATAATCGATGATTGAACCAGGTTAGAAGGAGGTGTTCATCTTGATGGGTGTAGTTCTAGTCGCAACCTTTTTGACAGTAATGAAGATTTTGTTGGAGAAATTGTTTCAGAGAGATTCTCTATGTTGAGACACAAATTTTGCAATGGAGATTATGGAGAGGAGAAGCAAGTTGTTGAAGATTAAGTCAAGAAGGTGGACAAATTTATTTTGTCAGAAATTCAGGCCAAGGGGGAGATTTGTTGGGTTTTATTTGCCCTAAATTTCTTACCATAAATTGGTTTTCCTTGTAGGAAAAGGTTTTGGATTGACTAATTCTTTTCTTGTAGGAAAAGGTTTAGGACTCTATAAATAGAGGCATGTTCCTTCTAACTTAATCAGCATTCACAATGTAGTCTTCAGGGCTTTGAGAGTTTTGGTTAGGGGGAGGAATTGTGGGTCACAATCTTGATACGTTCTCACTTGTGTGAACCTCCCAGGTATTCCGAGTGAATTGGTTGAGGTTGTTTCCCTCTGTATTTTGTACTCTCATATTTATAGTGGATTGCTCATCTCCTTTGTGGACGTAGGTCGATTGACCGAACCACGTTAAATCTTTGTGTCTTTTGGTATATTTCTCGTTGTCTTCTTACTCGTGGTCTTTCGAGGTTTGCATTGTTAGCTTCCGCGTTTACACCTGCTTATTTACGGTCCTAACAAGTGGTATCAGAGACAGATTCAATGATGGAGTCTGGTTCAGTGGTTCGACAATCGATGATTGAACCAGGTTAGAAAGAGGTGTTCATCTTGACGGGTGTAGTTCTAGCCGCAATCTTTTTGAAAGTAATGAAGATTTTGTTAGGAAGAAATTGTTTCAGGGAGATTCTTTGTGTTGAGACATAAATTTTTCAAAGGAGGTTACGGAGAGGAGAAGCAAGTTGTTGAAGATTAAGTCAAGAAGGTGGAAAAATTTATTTAGTCAGAAATTCAGGCCAAGGGGGAGATTTGTTGGGTTTTATTTGCCCTATCAAGTGGTACCATATATAGGTTTTCCTTGTAGGAAAAGGTTTTGGATTAACTAATCCTTTTCTTGTAGGAAAAAGTTTAGGACTCTATAAATAGAGACATGTTCCTTCTAACTTAATCAGCATTCACTTAGATAATATATCAATAAAAAGCTTAATAAAGCTAATAGCACCATAAAGATAATATATCAATAAAAAGCACCATAAAGCACCAAACTATTAAATATATCAATAAAAAGCACCATAAAGCAGAATCCAAGTAGAATCATAACTCAACTGTGTTTCACAAAATCAAATATATGTAAAGCTATGTAATCATTATTATAATCCTTAGCAATTACTATATATATATATATATATATATATATATATATATTATATATATATATATATATATATATATATATATATATATATATATATATATATATTCGGGAAAGGAATAATTTCTTCGAAATAATATTTTTCTCTAGTCTTGACTAGGGTCAATGAAAAAAATCATCAATTTCGATAAGATAATAAGATAATATATTTTCAGAAGACCCCTATATAAATATATATGGTTCTATTAATATCATAAATTAATAATTTATTAGATTTATATAAATATATTTAAGAAATTTTAGTGAAATATGATTATATTGCATTCTGTTTTTTCTTAAAACTTAAATCTAGCTGAAGTTCATCTCTAGTTTTCTTATTACATCTAATAGCTTCTATTTGGGGTGTCAAATGGGCGGGTGGGCTGAAATTTGAAATATTATAATGGGTTCAATAGAAATTGGGTTTGGTCTTCACCTGCTCATGTTTACTTTGGGCTCAAATGGGTTAGAAATGGGTTGGGTCTTGACCCGTCAAATTTAACCCTATTAATCTCAATAATTTAACATATTGATAATTAACTTTATAATCACAATTTTAATTTCTGCTCAAAATTTTTTTTTTTTTTAAAAATAATGAATGGATAGATAATTCCTAAAAGATGTTAAATATATAATAATTGATACCTTCAATGTAGGAACATACCTTAATTAAAAAATTAAAACGGGTTGAAATTGGAGATTGAATTGGGATCAATTGCTTCAAATAGGTTAAGCTTGAATGGGCTGAGATTGAACCCAATTCAAATTTTCTTGAGCCTAACTCTTAAAATTCAGGGCGGGTTATATATGTTTGGGTTCATTTTTGACACCCCTAGCTCTGATGTTTTCCTTTTGAACTGCACCATAAAATTGTTAAGAGTTCTAGATACGGTAAGGGTTCCTTGAAAGTAACTCGTTCCAAAGGTATATCAGCTTCAACTCACCATCAACATTATTTTTTTAGATTGTATCCACAATTTCTTCTATACTCTGGACATCTGAACATGTATCACTTTCATCCCGATAATCCAATAGATTATTGACATCCATTTAATTGTGGTAAGCGAGATCATTAATTATGACCTCAAGTTCATAAATGACGTTTTTACAAGTGGATTCATTCAAATTTTCTGAGGTTGCGTCCCCCGATTGAATTTAACATTACCGAAAATATTTTGTCATTGTCTCTTGCTAAACATTTGTTGTCCAAGAAAAGATTACAAATTGATAGCATCCAAAATATTAATCATTGTTGGATCAGTTTGTCCTACTTCATAGTCTTCTAATATCCTGCGATAAACTCTTCTACGGTAATTCGTCTTGAAAGCTCTTATTTTCCCAGTATCACAAGATTGAAATTGGTGAAGTACAATGATTTTGACGTAGTCGTTGTACTTTATGTATAATGTTTTTTTATGTGAAATCAATAGATATGACACATCAATTAGTAAGATATGATGATTTTGATATAATCAAAATTAACCTTCATTAAATCTCAATCCATTCTTTAAATTAATAAATATTAACCCATCGATTAAATAATATCTCTATAAAATAATAAATTTCATCGTCTCATCTATATTAATTTATAGAGGTTTTTTTGCTCTGTGTATAAAGCTAAATCTAAGCAATTCTATGTGAAACTTATCTATGACTAGCATTTTCATTTATCTTTTATCTCGTTTTTTTTTTGAAGTTTTATATTTATTTTCTAGTTTTATTTGTATTTTTTTTATAAAAATTTAAACATTTATAAGAATTATCCAATTAATCATGTTTTGTTAAAAAACTTCCTCACACTAATATACATTCAAGTAAATGGAAAATGAAAAGTCCAAAAACTTTTCATTTCATAACTGTTTATTTTATTTAGCCTATAAAATAAATAAATTTGAGTATATCTAATCAATAACAATGAACTCATCCTCTTTTCCTCATTACTTCTTTTCTTCTTTTGTTATGATGATAAAGAAGAATATATGGATATCACCAACAACAACGAACTCCTCCTCTTTTCTTCATTTTTTCTTTCCTTCTTTTCTTATGATGATAAAGAAGAATATACGAATATCAAATTTCTAGACCTTTAAATTTCTTTGACAAATAGCAAAAAAAGCACATCATGATGCTTTTGAAGATATTGGTAGGGGAAATGTTGTATTGATAGAAAAATAATTTATTTGGCATATCAATATTTTAGGCTTTCGATTTTCTTCATCAAAAGAAAAAATTATTATATTGAAAAAGAAAACTGATTTTGTTGAAAAATTTATAAGAAGAGTGATTAGTTTATCAAGGAGAAAGATGATTATTCGGACAAAGAATCCATCTATTTATGTATTTCATATTAAATTAGGAGAAAAATAAGTAGAAAATATTGTGATATATAAAATGAAACTAATGTTAACAAAATTTCTTTTAACTAAATTAATCTATTAATTCTTTTCTTCTTGTAGTTTGTCTTGATTTTTTTTATGTGTCTTTACTCAAAGTTTATTTTATATATACTATGATTGATATTCTAATTATTTTTGATAGATTTATTTTAGCATTTTTTTTTGGATTTTTTAAAAGAAAAGATGATCATATTTGAATCATTTTATCATCAATGCTATTAAATTATTTTACATTCTTCTTCTCTTAATTTCATAATTTATATTATTTGCTATATCATTTTTACCTTTTTAATTATTTATTTAATTAAAAATAATAATTTATTTATATTTAAAAATGGCTAAAATAAAAATGTAATGTAATACCCTTTTTAATCTAGCATTGATACTTATTTATTTTTATCAATTATTTTGACATTTTTCTTATATTTTTATTAAAATAATTACTCAAAATGAAGTTACTCTTCCAAAAAAAAAAAGTATGCCTCAATATTTATTTTATTTTTTGACCTTTTTACTAATTTTAAAAGACTGAAATTTTTTATAAAATATAAAAAAAATGACCATATTTAAGTACTAACATATGCTTATAATTTCTTTTACTTCATTTCCTTAATCTCATAATTAATATTACTTATATTATTTCCATAAATCACATTTTCTCCTTTCTTTGTTTATTTTATTTGAATTATTCAATCCTAGAAATAAGTTATTATTATAACATAGCAAGAATAGCAAAACAAAATTATATATACATACATACATACATACATACATACATATATATATATATATATATATATATATATATATATATATATATATTGTGATGACATCATTATTAGTCTAGCATTCAGTATTTCTTTATTTATATCAATTATTTTAAATTGCACAAAAAATGAAGTTAATCTTCCAAAAATAATTATATGTCAATATTCATTCTATTTAAATAAAAATTTTCCTTATTTTAAAAGATTGAAAAACTAAACAAAAATTATTGATTCATATATAGATAGTTTAGTAGTGAAAGATATATATAAGTTAATTTTCATTTGTTCATCTCTCATCTTTTAATATATTCTTACTGTACATTAATAAAATTAATTAACAATTATAAAAACTGAAGGGGGATGAATACATGTATATACACATTAAAATCTATAATAAGGAAGACAACTATAATGGAAAGTGAAGAGCTGATTGAGTTGAATAATTTATTTAAAAAAAATAAAATAGAATAGTAAATTTTTTTTTCATATTTTAAGACATGCAAAATTAAATAATGAAATTAATAAATATGAAATATTAGATAATTATGTATATTTATTAATATAGATAAAAGGATGTCATTTATAAATGTAAAGGTGTGAGTATGGCTGGCACTGGTACCGGAACCGGGAGAATCGGACCGGTAATTACCGGAACCGGTACTGTGTGGACCGGTAACGTTTCGGAACCGGTACCGGACCGGTCCGGAAAACCGGTAAAATTAGTATTGTTCCGTCCCGGTCCGGAAGTGAACCGGTAGTATATCGGACCGGACCGGACCGGTAACGGGACGGACCGGACCGGTAACGGGACGGACCGGACCGGTAACGGGACGAACCTGTATTTAAAACAAAAAATTTTTTTTAATTGAATCTAATTTTTATTATAATAATTAAGCAATTAAAAATTTAAAATTCAAACTTTAAAGTTATAAATTTAAATTTTCAAATTTTAAATTCAAACTTTTAAAGTTTGAAAATTTTAAATTAAAATTTTAAAGTTATAAAATTTAAATTTCAAACTTTAAAGTTATAAAATTTAAATTTCAAACTCTTAAATTTTGAAAATTTTAAATTCAAACTTTAAGGTTTTAATTTAAAATTTTCAAAATTTTAAAGTTTCAAATTTAAATTTTCAAACTTTAAATTCAAACTTTTAAAGTTTGAAAATTTTAAATTCAAATTTTAAAGTTATAAAATTTAAATTTCAAACTCTTAAAGTTTGAAATTTTTGAATTTAAACATTAAAGTTATAAAATTTAAAATTTTATTATATTAAAAATTAAATTTAATACAACAATATCAAAAAACAAATTAAGGCGAATAGCCTATATTTTTATTAATATATATTTGATATTACAATTACATTTACAAAAAGATTAGTTTGAATTAAATCTCAAATTATCATACTTTCACTAATAGTTGGTGCCACCATATAAATCCCTTCGTAAATCATTCAACATTTCTTTAGTAACATGTTTGGGAATAGGTTGAATAGAAAGATCTTTCATTGCTTCAATTCCGTCGTCACTATAATCCTGCATTACTTCATCAACGTCATCTTGAAATTTGGTCGGTAGTTGTTCACGACCCAAATTTCTTCTCTCGGCATTAATCCAATCTCGAAATAATACCGATATCTCCAAGGTGTCGGCTGCTAGTGAATGCCTATGTTCTCCAAGTTGAAACCTTGCTGCACTAAAGACGCCTTCCGAAGCTACCGACGACTCTTGCATTGCTAATATATCTCGAACCATCGGTACTAGTTTTGGAATCCTTTGGTGCGATATCTCCACCATTGAGAATATCTTCAGTAGGTTCTGTAATTTGATTAATGTATGCATCAAATCATTTCTATTATTGTGAGAAAGTTCAAGATAATCATCTAAATAATTATCAATATTATTTTCATCAAATCTAACCCTAGAGCTTTCAGGTTCATTTTTCACTTGATAAATTTATATTAACATTATATAAATCATACAATTTTCTATCTTCAATTTTTATGCTATCTTTAACTTGTTGACAGCTAAGAATTTCTTCTAATTCATCATTAATATACAAGTTAAAATATATTTTTTCAACCATTCTTGATGAACCGAAATCTTTATACTTAGGGTGTAACAAACATGCAGTTAAATAAATTTGAGGAATAGGAATATAATATTTTTTAAATTTTATAATTATTTTTTCAATGGTTTGTTGAAATCTAGGTTAATTTTTAAATTTATATAATTTAGAAGAAATCATACAAATATCAAACAAAACAGTACAAATTGATGGACTATAAAGTACAGAAATTCTTTTTGTAGTTAAGTAAAAAACTTTTAGGAAATCTATAAGTTCATTTATATCACGCCAATCATTATCATCTAGTCTATATCTCATATCAGAATTATTAGCATTCCAAACCATTTGTAAGGGTATTCTACATTCATAAGCGACTACAAGTATTTCATATAAAGTATTCCATCTAGTAGCCACTGTCTTTGAAATTTTTCTAGGTGGAAGATTATTTTCAAAACAGCGATTTTGAAAATCTTTACGCCGAGACTTAACTTGACATTTAAATATAAAATGACATGCATTTTCAACTTTCGTACATCCGTTATCATACATATTTACACCATCTCTAACCATCAAATTATATATATGTGCACTACACCTAATATGATAATTATCACCACAGAAAGGACAAAGTGTAGTTTTTAAATATTGAACAACAGAATTATTACTTGAAGCATTATCTAAGGTTATACTACTTATTTTATCACATATTCCACAACTTTGTAAAATATCTAAAATAGTTTGAGCAATATAACTACCAGTTTTTTGCATTTGACAACATTTATAACCTAAAAATCTTTTTTGCATATACCAATTTTCATCAATCCAATGTGCAGTAACAGTCAAATAATTGTTACCATTTACACTACGATCCATATCAGAAGTAGTAGCTATTTTACAAGTATTATATAAAATAAACAACGAAGATATTGAAAATGTTGTGCATGATAATCAAAACAGCCTTTTAAATTGTATTTCTAGCAAAACCTTTAAAATTTGAATTATATACAATTTGAATATAATGTATAAACCAGGATTTTTAGGCAAACTAAATGGCAAACCCATACACATATCATTTTAGCTAGTTCTTCAAGATCTTTTCTCTACTATATGAAGGTAGTAACTAGAGAGCCAGAAACATTAGACGGATTTAATTTGTTTGTACCATTTTAGAGCCGCCTACTCCTACATTTTCAGGTAGGGGGGTACCGTTTTTTTAGCTTCGCTACCCGCTTTAGCATGCAAAATTCATTTCTACAACAAGACATTAAATGACTACTCAATGTCCCGTCCCGCCAGATTTACCACAGTTTATGATTTAATTATGTTTACATTTATTACAAATAGCTTGTGTTTTATCTTTGTTTTGTGCATAAATTGCCAAACAACCATTTTTTTAACACGTTCTACCTTAGGCCTAGAATGTACTGCTGGTGAACTAGGGCTGGACAACGAAAGGGAGGGGGACTGGAAGTATTAATGGCCGTGGGTGGCTCAGTTTCATCATCATCATCATCATCAAAAGTAGGCGTATCAGTATAATTATCAATATCAATATCATATCATTATCACTAGGCAAATCCTCATCAAAATTCCCAAAGCGACGTTGTAAATTATCATTATGAGGATCTAATCCTGAATTACTATCAATAT